>CM046372.1:3019517-3033837 GCA_025413025.1 Ficus hispida | reverse complement strand
CGTCGTGGTATTTCAATTCCACGACGGTTTTTTCCATCAAAAACCGTCGTGGTATGATTCTAAATTATCCATTTTGCCCCTATTTTACCTATTCCACGATGGGAAAAAGACCGTCGTGGAATATTAAAAGATTCCACGACTCTGGATTCCACGACGGTTGGAGAACCGTCGTGGATTTCTTCCACGACGGTTAAAAACCGTCGTGGAATCCACATTCTGTAGTAGTGTGGACCCGATAGCCGCAGATAATTGGCTAATTGATATCCAAGTCATCTTGGACTTTATGAGGCTATCGGAACAGGGAAAAGTTCTCTGTGCTTCCTTCGCCCTTAAGAAAGACGCTAGACATTGGTGGATGACTGTCCATATGCGTCGTGATGTTACCACCATGAGCTGGCAAGATTTTGTGACGGAGTTCCGCACCATGTACTACAACAGGGAGATTCTGGCAGCTCAGCAGGATGAGTTCGCCAGCTTGAAATAAGGGTCAATGACAGTAATAGAGACTGTCAAAAAGTTGAACAGTTAGCCCGTTGTGTCTGGAATTGGTTCCGAATGAAACAGAAAAAGTTAGGAGAATGATGAAGATGTTCCGGACAGATATTGCCAAGCAAGTTAGTGCTGGCAGTAGCCCACCTACTCTGGTATCTGACTGTGTGAGTCGGGCAATAAGAGCCGAGTATTGGATTAACCAGGATAAGGAAGTAAGGGCTCAAATTTTTAAGGTAAAGAGGGAGGAAAAAGCTGTAGTTAAGCAAACGCTGCCCCGTCAGAATTTTGAGATAAACCAGAAAGGACAAGCTGGTAGCCCGACCCAAGGTTCCAAACATTTTGGGTGGAACAAGAGAAAATGAAATTTCTCTGGCCAGAGTCAACAAAAGAATTACCCTCAGAAGAGGAATAATAAAGGAAATGAGGGTAATAGCACTGATTACCCGGTGTGTGCAAAGTGTGGGAGGAAACACCCGGGAATATGTAGAATGGGGTAAAATGCCTGCTTCCTGTGTGGCAAGGAGGGGCATTATGCGAAGAACTATAATTTGAACAACCAAGGTCAGAACCCTCCATACCCGAGCCGGAACACCAACAGTCAGTTGCATGCCGTCCAAGCTAGGCTTGAAGGACCTCCGATCACGCAAGGCAGATTAGAGGCTCCTGAACCTCAAGCCAGGATCTATGCTTACACCAGGGGTGATGCTGAAGCTGGGACTTCACATGTGGTGACAGGTCGGATTTCTATTGCCACCTATGATGCTATCGCCTTGTTTGATTCTGGTGCTACTCACTTATTTGTGTCCTTGGAGTTCGCCCAGAAGTTAGGAAGAGGTGTGGATAGTTTAGATCAACCCTTCCAAACTTCTTTGCCATCCGGAGAGATTTTGTGGTCCAATTTTTGGATACGAAATACTTCTGTGATTATCTGTGGTAGAGAACTGTTTGTAGATCTCATCGCGATCAAGCTTCAGGATTTCGATGTGATCTTAGGAATGGATTTCTTAGGCAAATACAACACCAAGATCGACTGCCGGAAGCATTGTGTAACGTTCAACCCGTACGGAGAGGAGGAGTTTAATTTCTACGGGAAATCTCGGAGTTCAGCAACCAAACTGGTTTCAGCAATGAAGGCTTGGAAAATGTTAGCTAATGGTTGACAAGGGTATTTAGCTAACATGGTAGATAAAGAGTGCGAAGTGGAGTTGACACCGGAAGATGTTCCCATTATAAAGGAATATGTGGATATCTTTCCAAAGGATTTACCAGGACTTCCGCCGGAACGTGAAATCTCGTTTGAAATCGAATTGCTACCTGGAGATGCACCGATATCGAAAATGCCTTACCGTATGGCACCTGCCGAGCTTAGGGAACTACAAGTGCAGTTACAAGAACTGCTTGACAAAGGATTCATCCGACAAAGTTACGCTCCATGGGGAGCACCAGTGTTATTCGTAAAGAAGAAGGATGGATCACTGCATATGTGTATCGACTACCGTGAGTTGAATAAGATTACGATCAAGAACAAGTATCCCCTTCCGAGGATTGACGACCTTTTCGATCAACTCAGGGGAGCGGTAGTGTTTTCGAAAGTCGATCTATGATCAGGCTATCACCAGCTCAGGATCAAGGAGTCAGATATCTCCAAGACGGCTTTTCGAACACGTTACGGGCATTATGAGTTTTTGGTTATGCCATTTGGATTAACCAATGCTCCGGCTGCATTTATGGACCTTATGAACCGAGTATTCAGGGAGTATCTGGATAAGTTCGTCATTGTTTTTATTGACGATATTTTGATATACTCAAGGTCCAAAGAGGAACATGAGCATCACCTTAGGTTAGTGATGGAGACATTAAGACGAAATCAGCTGTATGCCAAATTTACGAAATGTGAATTTTGGCTGGAAAAGGTTCATTTCTTGGGTCATGTAGTGTTAAAGGAGGGAATTTCAGTAGACCCTGCTAAGGTAGAGGCGGTTAGTGCATGACCAGCACCTAAGAATGTTACAGAAATAAGAAGTTTCCTTGGATTAGCTGGCTACTACCGACGGTTTGTCGAGGGATTTTCCAAGATCGCTACACCCCTCACCGCTCTTACCCGCAAGGGGAAAAAATTTGAATGGACTCAGAAATGTGAGGAGAATTTCCAAGAGCTCAAGAGGAAGTTGACAAGTGCGCCTGTGTTGATAATTCCTGATGTAGATGCATGAAATTTCGTGATCTACAGTGATGCTTCTAAGAATGGATTAGGAGCTGTTCTTATTCAAAATGGGAAGGTAGTTGCCTACGCATCCCGACAGTTGAAGATTCACAAAATGAATTATCCTACGTACGATTTGGAGCTCGCGGCAGTAGTTTTCGCACTTAAGATTTGGAGACACTATTTGTATGGGAACAAGTGTGAAATCTACACCGATCACCAGAGCCTCAAGTATATTTTCACTCAGAAAGAACTCAACATGAGACAACGTAGATGGCTGGAACTTGTAAAGGATTATGATTGTAAGATCCTTTACCACCCTGAAAAGGCCAACAGGGTAGCAGATGCCTTAAGCAGGAAATCCGTAGGCATGCTGATGTCTATTGGAATGTTTCCTAAGCCACTACAAAAGGAGATTTCTGAGTTCAACTTGGAATTGATAACGGGGAAATTGTCTGTTCTGTACCTCCAGTCCAATCTTCTAGAGACCATTAAGTCACATCAAGGAAAGGATTCCTCTTTGCTGAAAGCACAACTCTTTGGTGGAAAGAACAAGGAATTTAAGGTCTCTTAAAATGGTGCTATTTATTTCAAAGGAAGGATTTGTGTTCCTAACTTTGAGTTTCTTAAGGACCAGATCTTGTCTGAGGCACATAAGACGCCGTATTCAGTACATCCAGGAGCTTCCAAGATGTACAAAGACCTCCGAGAAAGTTATTGGTGGCCCAATATGAAGAATGAGGTAGCAGAATATGTATCGAAATGCCTAACTTGCCAGAAAGTTAAGGCTGAACATAGACATCCTGGCGGAGAACTACAGAAGATAGAGCTTCCTGAATGGAAATGGGAGCAAATTACTATGGACTTCATAGTAGGACTACCCAGGACTACAAGTGGGAATGACTCGATTTGGGTTCTTGTAGATAGATTAACCAAATCAGCCCACTTTATTGCAATTAAGGTCACCTTTTTAGTGGAGAAATTAGCTGAAATTTAGGAATCCCAGATCGTCAGATTTCATGGAGTACCAAAATCGATTATCTCGGACCGTGCTGGACGTTTCACCTCTCGATTTTGGACTAGTGTTCACAACACTATGGGGTCGAAATTGAAGTTCAGTACGGCATTTCACCCCCAAACTGACGGTCAATCGGAACGAACCATCAAAACACCAGAAGATATGCGAAGGTCATGTGTACTGGATTTCGAAGGAAACTGGGATCAGAAGCTGCCACTGATCGAATTTTCATATAACAACAGTTATCATGCTTCGATTGGTATGGCTCCATTTGAAGCATTATATGGAAGAAAATGTCGATCTCCTATCCACTGGTAGGAAGTGGGGCAGAAGCAGCTACAAACCATTGATTTTATTAAAAAGACCTCAAAGGATATTCAGATGATCAAGCAGAGGCTCGACATAGCTTTTAGCAGACAGAAAAGTTATGCCGATAAACGTAGGAGGCCTTTGGAATTCCAAGTGGGAGATGTGGTGTTCATCAAGATTACTCCTATGAAAGGAGTAATGCGATTTGGTAAAAAGGGGAAGCTTAGCCCAAGGTACACGGGACCATTTGAAATCCTTGAAAGGATTGGAAAAGTAGCTTATTGTAACGACCCGCCTAGCACAGGCCGTTACCGTACATACATACATACATACATACTTAGCATAAACAGCGGAATTTTTTTTTTTATACGGGGTGTATGAACGAGAAATGATATATAAACCCGAGCGTATGAACGAAACGAAAAGCGATATAAACAAAGCCATACACAAGGACGATGTACGAATATCGGATATTAAATAATGTACATAAAATGAAACGCGTAGCGGTAAAAATATCCCACATCACTTCACAGGTCACCCTGCCCCGCTCGCCATCTTGTATCAAAAATTGCTGACAAGTTGCTTACCTACAGCATAGACGTAAGACACGTGAGCTTTCGCTCAACAAGTACAACATAATTATCCGCAATAATTAATAATACAAAACAGAATTCAATCAAGCATAACATAATCAATTCAACTTAACGTAACACATTCATCTAACATAACACATTCGTCTAACATAACATATTCATCTAACATAACATATTTATCTAACATAACATATTCATCTGACATAACATATTTATCTAACATAACCTATTCAATCTTAATCATGCATGAGCCAATTATGCTTTATTATGCTTGCTTATTTCATTCATAACTTATCTTACCATACATGCTTATCTTGCTTATGAGCCCCATAAGTGTACGTACCGGGCGCGCAACTATGGAGTGGTTGGGGCGGCCAGTCCATTTCCAACTCAAACCATAGTCCAACCCGACCTATGAGCGGGTCGGCACGACACAGGCAACTTGCTTGCCATACTTTCTTATCTTATCTTACTTTTATTTAGAATTAGTGAACATGCCTCGTGATGTCACAAATTCATAAGATATAAATCATATCGTAACTTCATGCATCATAGACATATCATAGCATAATCAATTCATAAAACATTCACATAACATCTCATAAACATAACCTAATATCGATCATACATCGCAACATCTACTATAGCATTCATCAATCATACTTGAGTAAGTATACAACAAAAGCCTATGCTGTAGGCGGAGTTGTACTTACCTCAAAATGTATGTCCACTGATAAGCCGCTCCTGATCAGGGCGAGATAGCAGATTATTTCCTGCTATGACAAAGGACATCGTGTCAGGATTCTAAAATCCTAACTTTTAAATTGTTGGTAATCTGTACCAACGTTCCTTTTATTCTTTGTTATATGCCCCCACCTAACTATCTTGAAACATTATTAATGGGTTATTAAGAATAACCCCATAGGTAACCCCTGAGCCAAGGGCCCTAATCCGTAGTCTTAATCTCTTATTGGGTTACGTTGGATAACACTTGGGCTTCGGGCCCAAACCAATAACTCGGCATCTCTTTCCGGTTATTGCTCACCAAATTTTGTTTTTAAAACTACTTTTAAAAACTTAAGGTTTTTCTTTAAAAATCCTTGAAATCATATGATTAGGTTTTATAAATCGTTAAGGGTTGAAAACTGTTATTGGAACAGTTTTAGTGGTCAAATATTGATTTTAAACTACAAAATGATTAAACACTAAAAACTGCCTTTGAAATAGTTTTTCTGTTTATTTTAGAAAATCCTGTGCAGGAATTTCCGGTTTCCTACACAGTTTTAAAACTCCAATTTTAATTAGAAATCTAGACCGAATATGAAAAACTTTTCTTCATGAAAGTTTTAGATCTTAAAATATCCTAAAACTTTATTGTTTTGTTCAAAACCCAGTTCGGAACTTAACTCATTCATTTACCCTGTCCAAGTCACCTGGCCGTGCATAAAAACTGGGCACAGTCAGGCTCGGGTTTCCATAAAAACGAAGGCCGTTGGAGCCTTATTCTTGTTGTACTTCCGGTTGGACTTCTGGTACCGGAGGCACCCTATTCTGTTGAAGAGGAACCTCATCAGCCCGAGGTCTCTGGTTCATCTGAATTAACTGCTCTCGCAGTCTATTTGTTTCTTGCTGCTGTTCCAACAGCTACCGTTGTAAATTTGCAACAACGGTTGCGAGATCCGGCTCTGGCGGATTTTCAGGTACTGCTCGGCGTGTACGAACCATTTTCTCTAGATCCTATCAAAACATAAGAAAAGATATTATCATACCACGAATATCCCTTCTCTCATACATTTCTCGTCATAACATAACATAATACTTCATATCAAACTTTATCATCGTATCATGGCATATAACAACTCGTAACATGCCTTTCATCATCATATCATAATATTTCATACTTGAACTTTCTTTTTGTATTCTTACAAAAAGTACATTATATTCACAATCTTGTAAATACATTTTGATACGATTTCTGTACATATAGGGCCAAAATTTCGGATGGAACTGTCTAACACTTTCCCATCATACATCAGTACAAGCCTATCATCCAAAAATATAAGCTAGTACATATCAGTCGTAAAATAAAAATATATACAGGGTCAGCCTAATCTATATGCTCGTCCGTAACTACTGAGGACGCGTCGGAGTCCGAGTTATCATCTCCGTCGTGAAATAAAATCTCCTCAGGGTCCTCATCAAAATCCTCCTCTAGCCAGTCCTCATGCTCAAACTCTGGTCCTGGCTCCATATCCTCCTTATCATCCGCGAACCAGTCCTCATACTCTGGCTCCGGCTCCACATCCTCCTCATCATCGCTAGAAATATCGATGATCGGGGGGTCTTCCGGCTGATCCTCCGGAGCAACTATGATATCATCTGGATCGACATCATTGTCGGCCACGTCAGCCTCGGCATCATGGGGCGGCACCTCCTGTACTGGCTCTGCGAGTATCGGGTCCTCAGGAAAAACTCGACCAGGCCCGAAAAACGGCTCTCCCATCCCAGCGTCATCGACCGGTGCCTGATGACCCTCTGCGACCCCAGCGGCCTGCATAGCCTGTACCACGGCCTCGACCCGCATAATATCCTCTATCATGTTCCCCACCGTCGTCTCAGGCAACGGCATGGGAACGTACTGGCGGATCTGCGGAGGCAAACCGTCTCGGAAAGTCTGTAGTGAAATCATCCCCGGGTTAGCCAAGTCCCGGGGGACGTAAGGCAACAGCTCCTCCTGAAACCGCTTGCAGTAGTGGCTCATAGGCTCCTGCGGGTAGGCGTGCCACACTACTGAAAAACTAAGGTATCGGGCATGATACATATCCCGATACATCGCAGGATCGCGATGAGGTACACCGGCACCCTCGTCCGGTAGCGGTCCGAAACGTGCGACTAACAACGCACAGAAATGCACCTAAGTACGACTCGGCATCGATCCCTCTCCTATCGTCATCCACCATAGCCGTGCGTCTACTGCCAGACACCGGCTGGCTAACGAAACCTGTAGTCGCTCCTCTATATGACATAGACGAAAAATCAGCTCCATGTCGTATAGCCATGCTGCTAACGACACTGTCCGTCTCGTCCCATCAAAAATCATCGGATGCGACTCATAAAAAGACGTCACAGCACGTCGATCCTCGTCTGCTCCAGCGGGATCCATAATGTCGTATCTATCATAACATAATCATTTAATAATTATTCACTCATAAAAATAAAATCACTTACAATGATGGCAGCGACGACAGGCATACTGTGAAATTGGGTAGCAGGGAACCGCTCTGATACCAACTCTGTAACGACCCGCCTAGCACAGGCCATTACCATACATACATACATACATGCGTACTTATTTATTTGGCGTAACGTAAGCAGCGGAATTTTTTTATTTTTTTTTATAATGCGGATACTTGAAATACATAAACATATAAGGATGTTTGCATACGAAATAATTTACATAAAAAAAATCAAAACGCGAAGCGGTTATAATCCCCACATTTCACTGCTTGCCCTGCCCCGCTCGCCACCCTGCAACATCAGTTGCCTGTAGGTTGCTTACCTATAGCATAGACGTAAGTCACGTGAGCTTTCTGTAATACCTAGTTATTTAACGATTATGATTCTTTGTACAAAAAAAAATTCAAATTGTACCTTAAGAATATGAATGAAAAAGCCCGGTTAAGGGTTTTTACAATGTTTTGTGAGTTTTTATGACTTTAAAAGACTCAAAAATAATTTCTAGGACAAGAAAACGTCCTTTTAGGTAAAAAGGAATGAAAATGGCCAAAAATGTATGTTGGTCAAAGTTTGACCAAAAACGTCGACGGTTGACCAGAAAGTCAACTGTTGACCACGGGAGTCAAATCTCGGCAAGAAAGTCACCTGTCGACAAGAAAGTCAATGGTGGACGAGAAAGCCAAAAATTGACCCCAAAAAGTTAAAGAAAAGACGGTACGAGTAAAATCGCCGCAGTATAGAATTATACTGTATAGGCCGTTTTTACTGATAAAATGATATGTTTAGAACTTAAAACCACCATAGAAAGACAAGCACATTAAGTAGAATTAAAGGGCAAAAGGGTTTTAAGAAATAAGGAAATTTTTATACAGTTTGTTTTCACACAGATAAATTTTGGACTGCCGTTCGGTAAACTAATACTGTGCATAAGTGAATCCAGTATTAGAAATACCTGTGTTAAAACAATAATGGACTGCATAACAAGGTAAAGAGCCAAACAAACCTTAGAATGGCTTACCTCATTCACCTTTTGGATTATGACATCATTATGTCATTTAAAAAAAAATTGGAAAGTATTTGGTTGGCATTAGCCATGCAATGGCCGGCCACATGCCCCCCCCCCCTAAGTCCAATTTCTGATTTTTTTGAGGACTAAAGTGTGCAATTTCAAGAAATTCCAACCTCTATAAATAGGTGAGAGTACTATTGAAAAAAATTAGAAAACTTAGCTAAACTTTGCCAAATTTTCTCCACCAAAATCCGAACTTCAACAAGAGTGAAAGGAAGGAAATTTTGCAAAAACCAAGTGTGTTTTAAGCCTAGGGATAGTCGGTTTTACCTTAGAGAGCAAGCAAGGAAGTTTGAAAAAAAATTGGAACCCAATTCTAGGCCAAGGGCCGGTTGTGTGGGGCAAGAGAAAAGCAAGAGAAAAAAAGTTGAATTCAAAGGGGGATTTAGAGTTTTGAGTGTTGGTTTCCACTTAGAACATCATTTAAGAGTACTTGAGCATTTGGTGCACAAGTTGGCCAAAGGACCGGCTGTTGGAGAGGGAAAAAGGGGAGCCAAGAGCCAATCCAAAAATTCGGATCCAAGGTGAGGTAAAATTCCAAGTTCTTAAGCTTTCATTTAAATTTCAATTGGAGAAATTTAAATGTATTTAAGTATGTGTTGTAATGAGCATAAGCTCACTTTAATTTTCTGCCCTAAATTAAGATTATAGGCTATGTGCTTGTTATGGTTAGGATTTATGGTTTGGTGGTTATGATTTTTGCATGCTAGATGTTTGTGAAATGGTTAGGGTTTTTGTACATTATGTTTGATGCTAAATTTGATTTGCATGTTGAATATTGGACGTTAGAAAACGCTGCATGACCACTTTCTAGGCTCCCGCTGAGTTCGGTTGAGGTAGGGTGAACGTTTTAGGACGTAAACAAAATTTTAAACCGAAAACTACCAACTCGGGTAGAAATTGGCCAGTTTCGGGAAAAACAGTTTTTGAGGCTTCTAGAGGCCGAATCAGGGGAAACTCAAAACATGAAAGTTTTTAAGTAGAGTTTTTCCTAGAGGACAGCGTGGACAGTTTTGTAAAATGAGGCTCCAATGGCCTCGGTTTTTACCAAAACCCGTGCCTAAGGTGCCCAGGACCCGAGCACGGCCAGGACAAGTTCCTCAGGGGTTTTGACCACGAAAACGCCAGAACTGGGTTTTACCCAAAACATAAAAGTTGTAGAGTTTTTAAATGTTTACAACTTTCATGAAGACAAGTTTTACAGATTCAGTCTGGATTTTAAGATGAAAATGAATTTCGGAGAACTGTACATGAATTATGGAAATCCTGTACAGGATTTACAAAGTTAACACAGAAAATGCATATTTTTGTAATTACACTGCAAAATTGACATTGAGAAACTGTTCCAAAGGCAGTCTCCAATAGTCAATAATTTTATACGACTCCTTTTAAGGTTTTCAGTTTTTTTAAAAGATTGAACAAAAGGATTTTTAAACCAAAACCTAAGAATTCTTTTCTAAGGAAATAAGTTTGTTTTTAAAACCTAAGTTAAAGATTTAACCGGTTAGGGTTACTTAGGTAACCAATTAAGACAAGGTAAAGATAAGTAAGGTTATATAAGAATGTTGGTTATATTACCAACAGTTCTAACCCTTACTTTTATTAATCTCAGAACGTCGCACGCCGAAGTGTCCCAACGGGATTTAACTCGACTTCTGGACACAGCTTTTACGAACGAGGTAAGTACAACTCCGCCTACAGCATGGGCTTTGTTGTGTATACTTGCCAAAGTATGATGAAAATGCTATGTAGTGTAAATGTTACCTCTTATGTGTTGTAGATAGTTTTAAGTTATAGGAAATGTTATAGAAAATGTCATGCTTTGTAGTATGCTATGATTATGTGTTAAGAATATGTTATAAAATGCTATGATGATATGCTATGTTATATGCTATGGTATGTTATGTGTTATAAAAAGTTGAAATGCTATGATTTAGAATGCCATGGAATAGGTTATGATGATAAGATTATAAATTAATTGTGTGACATATCACGATGTATGCTCACTAATTAATACAATTAAGTATGAGATAATGAAAGTTATGATGGCAAATAATTTGCCTGTGTCGTACCGACCCGCGTTAGGTCGGGTTGAACTATGGATTGAATTGGAAATGGTTTGGCCGCCCCAACCAATTCATAGTTGCGCGCCCGGTACGAACACTTACGTTATGGGGCCCACAAGATAAGACAAGATAAGTTATGATAAGTTAAGAAAGCAAGTTACGATTAATCAAGCAAGCATAATGAAGCATAAATGGCTCATGCATAAGTTAAGATAAGTTATATTATGTTATGCTTAAGTTATGATTAGTGTGGTATGCTAGTTAGGATATGTGTGATGTGTTTTATTTAAAGTAAATTGCGGTATAGAATAGTTGTACTTGCTGAGCGAAAGCTCACTGTCTTACGTCTGTGCTGTAGGTAAGCAGCCTAGAAATAATTCTTGATGCAAGATGGAGGGCATGGATTGGCGGACTGTGAAATGTGGGAATAAACCGCTACGCGTTTCGTTATATTATGTAATTATGAAATAAGTTTTATTTACACCCAAACAACGTAATTAATGTTCGATATACATTTATATTTCGTATGTCAGTACAGTATAAAAAAAAAAAAAAAAAAATTTCCGCTGTGTAAGTTATGTATGTATGTACGATATGTATGTATGGTAACGACCTGTGCTAGGCGGGTCGTTACAGAGTTGGTATCAGAGCGGTTCCCTGCGATCAAATTTCACAGTCAGCCTGCCATCGCCGCCATCATTGTAAGTTAAAAATTTTATTTTCGTATATTAATAATTATTATGCGCCTATATTATGATAGACTTGACGATATGGACCCGGACCAAGTCGACGCGGACCGAGAGGCGACGAGGTCATTCTTTCAGTCGTGTCCGCTTATGTTTGACGGCACGAGACGTACGGTACCAGTGGCAGCATGGTTGTATGATATGGAGTTGATCTTCCATACCTGCCACATTGAGGCCCGGCTACAGGTTTCCTTGGCTAGCCGATGTTTCGCTGTTGACGCTAGGATATGGTGGATCACCCTTGGAGAGCGTCAGTTGTCGAGCCGCACGTGGCCGCATTTTCGCACGGCAGTGATGGCTCGTTACGGGCCGATGATAGGTGAGGGAGCGGGCGATGTACTCCGCGATGTTGAGATCTATGAGGACATGCACCACACTCGTTACCTCAGCTACGTAGCTGATTGGCACGCGTATCCTCAGGAGACGATGGCCCATTATTGTCTACGATTCCAGGAGTCGATGCTCCCATACATTCCTCAGTATCTGCAGAGTCCCGAGCTGCAGGCCTTAGTTATTATGAGGAACGGATTGCCTATTCAGATCCGGCAGTACATTCCTGAACCCATGCTCGGTTTGTCAGTTGGACACATGATTGAGGCTATTTTAGGAGTCGAGGCTAACATTCACGATATGCCAGCCCCGGATTTGGCAGAGGCTCAGCAGGCGCCAGTAGAGGACGCCGAGATACCAGAGCCGGTGTATGAGCCAGATCCAGCCTACCAGGAGGACCCGATGGCTGCCGACCCGATGCCAGAGGTACCTGCTCATGAGGTCGACTTTGAGGCCGAGGCTGATGACTATGACGGGGATGATGAGATGGACGTTCCCGAGGACCCGATTCCTCCTATTATCGTATTATCGAGTGATGAGGAGGATGATGAGGAGCCAGATCCTGAGTTAGAGCACGCAGGTTGGCTGGACTTCGAGGAGGATCCGGAGGAGATCTTCGATGAGGACGGAGAGGCCGACTCCGACGTCTCAGTAGTCACAGTTGTAGAGTTAGATTAGGATTAGATCGATCGATTATGTATATATTTTTGCTTTTAAGACTGTTTGTACTAGCTTATTATTTTTTGAGATAGGCTTGTACTTATGTACGATGGTAAAGTGGTAGACACTTCCATCATATTTTTGACCCTGTGTATACAGTATGACGAACATATATGTACGTATATTATTGTAAATATGATGTACTTTTTGTAAATGTACAAAAGATAAGTTCAAAGTATGGTATGAATGACAAATGTTATGTTATGAGATACAATGTCTGTATTATGACTATGAATGCTATGATAAGTATGTAATGTTAAGTATTACATTATGATAAGATAAATGATGAATGAAAGAAAGGATATTAATAGTATGATAATATCTTTTCTAAATGGTATGATAGGATGGTACGCCCACGTCGAACAATGCCAGTAAATCCGCCCGAGCCGGATTTCGCGACAATTGTTGCAAATTTACAAAGACAGCTGCTCGAACAGCAGCAAGAAACTAACAGATTGCGAGAACAGATAGCGCAATTGAATCAGAGGCCCCAAGTGAACGAAGTTCCACCCCCAGTACAACAGGTACCGCCAGTGGTACCTCAAGTTCCAGAGGTCCAACCAGAGATTCCTCGGAATGCTGAGATTCCGATGGCACAAGCAGGAGGACAGGACAATGTAAAGCCAGTGCGGGAGGATCTGCTGTACGAGAGATTCAGGCGGATGAAGGCGCCTGAATTTGAAGGGGTAACTGACCCAGTCGCCGCCGATAATTGGTTGATCGATATCCAGGTTATCTTGGATTTCATGCGGCTTACAGAACAGGAGAAGGTTCTCTGTGCTTCATTTGCCTTGAAGAAAGATGCACGGCACTGGTGGATGACCGTTCAAATGCGGCGGGATGTCATGGCCATGAACTGGCAGGATTTTGTAACCGAATTCCGTGCCATGTACTACAACGCGGAGATACTGGCGACTCAGCAAGATGAGTTCACCAGTTTACGACAGGGATCGATGACGGTTATGGAGGCCGTAAAGAAATTTGAGCAACTAGCCCGTCTGTGTCCGGAACTGGTTCCGAATGAAAAGGAAAAGGTCAGAAGGATGATGAAGATGTTCCACACAGACATCTCCAAGCAGGTCAGTGCAGGCAGTAGCCCACCTACCCTGGTATCTGATTGTGTCAGTAGAGCGATAAGAGCTGAGTACTGGATCAACCAGGACAAGGAAGCTAGGGCTCAGATTTTAAAGCCAGAAAGGAGGAAAAGGCCGTGGTAAAGCAGACACAGCCTCGTCAAAACGCTGAGACCAACCAGAAGGGCCAGACCAGTAGCCCTGCCCAGAATTCCAAGCAGTTGGAAAGAATAAGAGAAAGGGTAATTTCACGGGCCAGGGACAACAGAAGAACTTCCCACAGAAGAGTAATAATCGGGGAAGGGATGGTAACAGCGTTGAGTATCCGCAGTGTGCCAAATGCGGAAAGAAGCATCCAGGGGTATGCAGAATGGGGACAAATGTTTGTTACCTATGTGGCAAGGAGGGGCATTTTGCCAGAAGCTGCAACCAGAACCCCCAAAACCAGAACCCTCCACCATCTA
>CM046372.1:2987965-3019417 GCA_025413025.1 Ficus hispida | reverse complement strand
AAGAA
The DNA here is from genome assembly GCA_025413025.1 of Ficus hispida. NCBI lineage: Eukaryota > Viridiplantae > Streptophyta > Magnoliopsida > Rosales > Moraceae > Ficus > Ficus hispida. The sequence goes on along the minus strand of CM046372.1, from coordinate 3,019,412 downwards.
AAACCTAAACACAGTCCATTTTTATGCAGATAAAATTTTGGACTGCAGTTTAGTGGACAATATTATTTTTTTATGGAAAACAATATTTGTTATATATGTATTAGTATGAAAAGAAACTGTTTTTAAGATTTAAAGCCAAACAAAGCCCTAAGTATTGGACACCTTGTCCAATAGGAATTTAGCAAAATTTTGAATTATTGAAAAATTGGGAAAGTATTCAAGAACATTCTTGAACCTTATCTACATCAAATGGCCGGCCACCTCATGGGGAGTTTCAGCAATTTAAATTTTTTAAGGGTTTGGAGAGCAATTTAAAGATTAAAAATAAATCAAGAAAGAAATTTATTTTTCACCTATAAATAGGTGTCATGGGTGGACAAATTTTTAGGCATTTTTATTCAAAAACCCACCCAAACTCTTGCCATTTCTCTCCTCCCTTTCTCTGCCCAAGCCGAACCCAAAAGACAGCAAAACCCTTGAGTGGTGGTCGGAAATTTTGGTGAGGGACAGCTAGGAAACCATTTTTCGGAACACAAACTAGCAAGTCCTCTTCGGTTTGGAGGTAATTTCTCAACCTCCTAAAGCCTCTAAATTCTGTTTTCAGCCATTTAAGTGTATTTTCCAGCAAGTTTGTAAGAGCTTAAGCTCATTTAATTATGTCCTTTTATTGCTTAAGTTGCCTAGAATGTGCTTGATTTATGTCTAGCATGTTTATGCTTCAATTTGGTGCATGTTTGGTAATGTGTGCTTTAGAAATTAAGTAGATGCTATGTGTGACCATTAGGTATTTGAGTATGTCCCCATAGGCTTATGTTCTGTGTTTAATGGCTGATTATGGTATTGAATGATGGTATGCTAAACTAGGGTTCAAGAAAACCCTATAGAAACTTAAGAAAACCCAAGTTTGGTGAACTTCACCAAATGGGTTTGATTTAAAAAAATAAATGTATGAGATTGAATGAACGGATGTGAGAACGTTAGATTATGCACTGCATGCTTGACGTAGGCTCAACGCTGAGATCGTTTGAGGTAGGGTGTGCATAAAATTACGTGAGAGCGAACCAAAACCAAAAACTGCCAGTTCGGTTGAAAACTGGGTATGAATTGGAAACGGTATTTGAGGCCTTTCGAGGCCGAATTTGAGAAAACTCAAAACAGAAAAGTTGTAGGAAATTGAAAATTATAGGGGGTACCTAGGACATTTTTTGAAAATAAGGCTCCCAAAGGCCTTCGTTTTTTACCAAAACCCGTGCCCAGACTGCCCAGACCTGTATGCACGGCCAGGCAGCTTCAACAAGGAAAAAGTATAAGTTAAGTTCAGAACTGGGTTTTTGTCAAAACATGAAAGTTGTAGAGATTTTCAGTATCTAAAACTTTCATGAAGAAAAGTTTTTCAAATCTAAACATATTTTAAAGTAAAACTGAATCAGTAGAGCAAGCTCTGATTCAGAAATTTGAAACAATGCATGCACAGGAATTCCTTCACATGCACTGCCAATTTAACTGTTTTTACCAATTTCTGTAAAACCAACACAGTTTTATTTAAAAGCAGTTCCAAATGATTAATTAAACTCAGTTTAGCAAGAAATAAATTAATTAAGCAAATTAAGCAAGGTAAGCCAATTGGTAACCTATTATAACATATAGGTTACCTAAATTTGATTGGGCCTAGTTAATTAAGAACCAAGGTTGTATGTTGGGTCTTGAGTCCAAGATTTATCCAAGGTAACCTTAAAGGAACCACTTAATTGTGGGCCTTATAAGCCCAACAGGCTTTTTAAATTTCACCCAAAATGGGCCTACATTTAAGGTTACTTATGGTAACCTAATAGGGTGCCCATACCAAGATCATTGGGCCTTAAGCCCAAAGTTAATTAAGTAATCAAACAGGATACCGTTTGATTACCATTAGGGCTTATGCCCTAGGATTACACTTAGTGACCAACAAGATATTGTTAAGCATATGAGGGGACATATATCTAGGGTCACAGATAAATGTTGGTTAAGGTACCAACATTTAATGAAATAAGTTAAGGTAAGATAGGATGATTCTTACCTTACTTCCATTTTGGAAACAGGAAGGTAACCTTTTGAGGTAACCTATCGGAACGATAAGTCCCAGATATAGCAAACCGGGTAAGTACAACTCCGCCTACAGCATAGGCAAATGGTTTTATGTGTTTACATTTTTTTAAAATATCATGCAATTTATGTGTTATGTATGATATATGTTTATTATTGTGACATCATGAGGCATGTTCACAAATAATAATCATATGGTAAGAAGAAGATTATGTTTTTAAGAAATAAATGTTTTAAGAAAAGGTTTTTAAGTATGGGTGTCGTACCGACCTGCTCTAGGTCAGTGTTGGTTCATAGTTTGAGTTGGACTGGGCTGGCCACCCCAATCACTCCATGACTGCGCGCCACGATACGTAACTTATAAGGGCCCAAAATATGAAAGCAAAATGAAAGCATAATTGGTTCATGCATTGCTTTATTAAGTTGTTTTGGCGGTTCAAGGTTGTACTTGCTGAGCCAAAGCTCACAACTTACGTTTATGCTGTGGTAAGCTTCCTACTAGCATTCTTGATACAACGGGGAAGCTTGCAGGGCTGTCTGTGAAACGTGGGAATGGAGACTGCTACGCGTTTTGAAATATATATGTACATGCTTTGTTTAGTACAAAGTTATTTTAAGATTACGATACTTTGATAAGTAATATTAGTTAAGTACAAGTTATTTTACGTCACTATAGTTTTGAAAAGTAAATACTAAATAAGTATAGTTCCAATAAGAACATGATCCATTAAAGTATAAAAATGGAACATGAACAAGTTACTATGGATCAATAGTGGATTGAAGAAAAGCCACTTAGAAGTATCCGAATTTTCGAGGGCGAAAATTTCTTTAAGGAGGGTAGAATGTAAAACCCAGAATTTCGATGAACCTATGATTTCCTTTTAGACAAGGAAAATCCCAAGTCTTACTCTGGATGTCGATATAAAACTCATGATCTGAGTTAATATCAGTATATGTTTGAGTTCTCGTTTAATTAGCTATGAGACTCAATAAGCAGTTTGCTTAGTCATGCATCTGACCCTTGAGCAAAAAGGGAAGAAAATTCTATGGTTGGTCAATTTTTGACCGAAAAAGTCAAAGTTGACTGAAAAGTCAAAAGGTTGACCAGGAAGGTCAAATAGATGAAGGTGCTGAGTTATGGCAAAGCAAGTATGGATAATATACTGCGAAACCTTCATTACGGTCAAATTAGCAAGCATAAGCTGTGAGACCACCCTAGAAATCAAGCACACCAAGTATGGTATTAAGGGCAAGAAAGGTGTAACGCCCCGAACCGTCACGCGTAGGGGCGTCCTACTCACTGCGCAGACGTGGGCCGTTACATTACTTGCTTAACTTACTTCTTAATTTAAAAAGCTTAAACTGCGGAAAATTCGGAGTAAAATTTTTTTTTCTTTTCTTACTTTGAACTTAACTTATCTTCATGCATAATCATATGTACTCACTCGAGTACTGAGCTTTCATAATCATATTGAAAGCTAACATAATCATACCGTGGACCAATCCACCTATGTGGGTTGGTACGACACGAGGCAACTTGTTGCCATCATCCTTGAAAACCATTCTTTAACTCGTTCTTGAAAACAATTTCTTAAAAATAGTTTTCTTCTTGAAAACGGTTTCTTATCCATACTATCACATAACATAAAACACATCTTTTAAATATATTTTTCAAAACATATTTTACATAGCATAAATTCAAAACCCGTGGCGGTGTCCATCCCACATTTCACAGCTGTAGCACCAGCCTTCACAGCTTGCATCACGTATCGCCGGTAGGTTGCTAACCTACAGCATGAACGTAAGTAATGAGCTTATGCCCAGTAAGTACAACGTGCAATCCGCAAAACATTTTTAACAAAGGAATGCATGAACCAATTAGGTTTTCTTATGAATCGATTAAATTTTCATTTATTATCTTGATTCTTATTTATTTGCATATCATGTGTGCACGTACCGTGGTCCATCACATGGAATGGCTGGAGGCAGCCAATCCAAACCAACTCAAACCATGAAACAAACTGTTTAACATGGAGTGATTGGGGCAGCCAATCCAACTCAGCCCAAACCATAGACTAAACCATTTAAACTCACCATTATGGAAGTCGGTACGACACAATGACCTTAACTTACTTAACATGTGTTCTTACCATGTAGTTAATATTAGTGACATGCTACATGATGTCACTATATTAAAACATAACATAACATAAACCATAACATAAACACCGTAACATAATCTTCATAACATAACTTCATATCATAACATAATCATCGTAACTTAACCATCGTATCATCATAACGTATCATCATAACATAACATCATACATAAGCATCGTAACATAACATCATACGTAAGCATCGTAACATACATCATGCATATCAATTCATGATTTCTTGAAAAACATGTTATAAAAACATTTTGCCCATGCTGTAGGCGGAGTTATACTTACTTGTCGTCCTATGCTCTTGGTTATCGTCCGAATCATGGCACGACAACAGTTCTACTCCTGTTTCCAAACAGGACGTAAGATAAGAGCCATAGACATTCTATCTTACCATAAATCATAATCATTAAATGTTGGTGTCCTAACCAACATTTATGAGTAGCCTTAGTTATATTATATGTTCCCTCCTATAACAACTTATAATAGCTTTTTGGTTACTTGCCGTAACCCTAGGTTCATGGCCCAACATACTTAACCACATCATGCTAGTTACTTCTTAACTTGGTACTAAGCCCAACCATTCTTAATAGTATTAGGTTACTAATCTTATTAGGCCCAACCCCCTATCTCGGGTATCTCATGTGGTTACTAAAGTAACCCAACTTATTTGGCCCAATAAAATTAGGTAACCTCTCCGGTTACTATCTGTCCTATAGTTGTCACCATAGGACCCGGCGTATTTCAATTATTCTTGACAAACCTTTGTCAAGTTTTCTTTAAAAATCTTTATGAAAACCGTATTTTCATAAAATCTTAACATCTAAGCAAAGGCAGTTAAAAACTGTCAAGCTCTGAAAACAATCTTTAAAACAGTTTCTTAAACTTTGGTTATCAGTGCATGTGTAAGAATTTCCTGCTTATGCACTGTTTTTCTGAAAATCCTGTGCTGGAATTTCTGTTTCCTGCACAGTTTTGGGAATCAAATTGTACTTTAAAATCTGTTCATAATTTGATAAAACTTTCTTCATAAAAGTTGTAGATCTCGGATAATACTACAACTTTCATGTTTTGAGGAAAACCCAGTTCTGCTTGGATTCTTGTCAGTTTTAATTTGAAACTTACTGGACGTGTAGACTAGGTCTGGGCAGATTAGCCTCGGATTTTCGTAAAAACGGAGGCCATTGGAGCCTCATTTTGAAAAACCGTCCGCGTTGCCCTCTAGGAAAAACCATTATCTACAACTTTGTAGTTTTGAGTTTCTTCAAATTCGGCCTCTAAGGGCCTCAAAATACCATTTCCAGAACACTGCCCAGTCTTGACCCGAGACTGGCAGTTTCGGTTCTTAATTTCGTTTTACGTCCTAAAACGTGCACGCTACCTCAACCGACCACAGCGGGAGCCTAAAGTCACACATGCAATCATTTCTAACGTTCCATTCCATCCATCACATAATCATACAATCGTTCTAAATTCTATGGGAACATACAACAAACATGTGATAGGCAACTCAAACCCATAAGCACATCATCAAACATGCATCAAAAATGTAAACTAGAGACCACCACCTAATCAAGCATAATCAAGCAAACTTAATCTAGAGCATAGACATAATAGGTGAGCTTATGCTCTTACAATCAAACTCGGAAAATACACTTAAATTTCCAACATAAATGCTTAATCGAAGAGCTTAGAGCTAAAGAAGATTACCTTGATGAACACAAGGCTATGCTAGGAGATTGGTTCATTTTTCTGCCCTATCTCCTTGGCTGTCCATAACCGGTTTTGCTCCTCTAATTAGGACCAAAACTTGTTGGTCATTGGGTGGTTCTTTCTACAAAAATCCGGCTGTCCTAAACCCATTTTTTTCTGCACTTTTCTTTTCTTTCTCTTCCTCTCCCATGGCCGGCCACTTGGCCTTTCATGGGTACCAATTTTTCTCAACTTTTTCTTGTGGTTCTAGCTAGAAAACCGACCACTCAAGCTCACTTTTCTCTTTGGTTTTCAGCTTTTTCTTTCTTTCCTTTCTCTCCTATGGCTCGGCCTTTAAGGTGTGTGGGTGAGGGAAAATTTTGCCATAGTTTTGTTAAGGCTACAAAACTTCCTTCAAAAATTGTGAACCAACATCACCTATTTATAGGTGAAAAACATGGTTTCAACAATTGCATAAAGGGGTCTAAGAGCAAAATATTTGCTCATTGAACCTCCTAGGTGGCCGGCCATAGAGTAGCCTTGGTGGGCAAGTTTACTTGCTCACCAAGCTTTGCTTACCTCACCAATGACATCACTTGGATGACATCACCATGATGACATCACACGCTTACCTCACCTTGATGACATCATCTTGATGACATCACATTGATGACATCACTTTGATGACATCATCAAGCAAATTACTTGCTCTACAAGCACACTAAAATCCGGCCATCTTGGAATCCTTGGTGGGCAAGTTTACTTGCTCACCAAGTTTGGCTTACATCACCCTTGTGACATCATCCGCTTACATCGCCTTGATGACATCATCTTGATGACATCATCTAGCTAAATTCTTGTTCACCAAGCCAACAAAAATCCGGCCATACATGTGGAAGCAAAAAAAATCTTTCCAAAATATCTTTTCATGCTTATCTTTTCTTAATTCCTTGTTCCAATGTAACTAGGCTTGTAACCAATTTTTGGCCTAGTTGGAACCTTAGATAGGAATTTCCATGATTCTATAATTACATACTAATCCATCTTTGCTTACTTTTCTAAAATTGCACTTTGGCCCCTACGGACAAAATATTTGCAATTTAGTCCCTGTAGGTCGCCAACTATGGCGGAGCACTTGGCTTCCATTTCGTGCATAATTATCCACTGGATACTTAAAAATCCAATAATACAATCCTGCAGTCCATTTCCTTACCAACTTACATAATATCAATACTGTTTTTCACCAAAACAGTATTGTCATACTGGACTACGTCCAGAATTCATCTGCGTAATTATTGGACTGCGTATCGGATTTTCTTAGGACTTAAAACTATTTAGTCCTTAATCATTTAATGCTCTAAAAATTGTGCTTGATTTTCTACGGTGGTCTCGTAGCTTATTCTTGCTTAATTGACCGTAATGAAGGTTTTCCGCAGTATAATCCCATACTGCTTTGCCGTATCTCAGCACCTTCATCTATTTGACCTTCCGGGTCAACCTTTGACTTTTCGGTCAACTTTGACTTTTTGGTCAACTTTGACCGGCATAAAATCATAAATTCCATTTTGCCCTTTTTCCTCAAAAGGCCACATGCTTGACTTAAGCAAACTATTGTTGAGTCTCGTAGCTAATTAAACGAGAACTCACACATAAACTGATATTCTGCTCAGATCATGAGCTTTATATCGACAAACAAGATTCAAACTTGAAATTTTCCTTGTCTAAAAGGAAATCATAGGTTCATCGAAATTTCGGGTATTACATTCTACCCTCCTTAAAGAAATTTTCGTCCTCGAAAATTCGGATACTTCTAAGTGGCTTTTCTTCAATCCACTATTGATCCATCGTAACTTATTCATGTTCCCATTTTTGCCTTTAATGGGATCATGTTCTTATCTAGAACCATACTCTTACTTTCATATCATGTCATCATACTTCATTCATTCTTACTTCATACTATCTTACTTTCATACTACATACATTCTTACTTACATACATTCATACTTACGTACTTGCATACTTCCTTACATACATACATTCATACTTACATACTTACATACTATCATGCTATCATATTCTCCTTTCATATTGCATCACAAGAACTATCTTCATAAAAATTTGAGCAAGTATATCATATAACTTGCCATGTTTGAAAAACATTTCTTATCAATAACTTTTCATACATGAAAAGCGTTTCATACTTTAAAATTTTTCCACACTTGGAAAACATATCTTAAAATAGCTTCTTTCTTGAACCTTGATCTTATGCTATTAGAACCCTTTATTTCATAATGGCCCCTTTCTTGGAACTCATCCCATTCTTGGAACTTGTCCCTCAAGGATTCGGCCTATGACCCCTATCTTGGGACTTGTCCCTCAAGGATTCGGTCACTTAACGAACATAACGGCTCCTATCTTGGAACCTTTACTGTTCATAACAGCCCCTATCTTGGAATTCCCTCCTCAAGGATTCGGCTGAATTTTATAAAATGAGGGATTCTATAAGCATAAGTTCAAAATTTAGGCATCTTTTATAAAAATATTCCCTTTGAATTCTTTCAAAGTCAATTATGAAGAAAACATAAAGTCGTTCGAGTGATGCAATACTCATATCGTATCGACTAGCTGCTTGCTAGATAATAAAATGGTAGAAGCTTCTCTCATTGCTTCTAACATTTTCTTCATAACTCAAAATCATTATCCTTAGGAATGTCTAAAACTTCCCATTATTTCATAATTTCCCTTACTAAGGGATCATATCCTTAATTTCATCGTCATAATGATAGCCATTATCCACTTATTCTTTGCATTGCCTTGATATTACCACCAGTCAAGGCACTACAAACATCTTTCCATACCTATTATCATTCTTATGGGGCATAAGTTTCACAACCACGAAACTTATGTTCTATAGCATCTAGCTTATTTCTTAAAATGGAAACTTCCAGATTATCACCCTACTGAGGTAAGGCGATAGGCTATCTGATCTCGAAGCCTATTCATTTCTTATTGCTACTCTAGCATTTATCATCATGACTTGGCTATCATAGTTGCAAGATGAGGCTCTTGCAGAAATTGGTTCGGTTGTACCAGCAACGAACCATTTTCTAGTTCTAATTCTAATTCTCAACATGTCTAACACTCATTCCTTCATCCATATCTTAACATACCATACTAGAGATCCTCACGATCTCATCATATCATATCGTGGCTAGCTTATCCATCACGCTTTCGCTGCGCAACTCTGATCCACTGGCAATCATAGCCCATAGACTCATCTGGATAAATGCGCCAGCTGCAACACAACTGACGTACGTCTTCATATCGTGTAGCCACTCAGCAAATGCAGCCACTTCTTGAGTCCCATCGAAGATGCGTGACTCCATTCCTTCGGATGCTAATGAAGTCGAAGTCTTGCGGTCCTCTTCAATCGTACCCGGGTTTAAACCAGGTTCATATCTATACTATTATAAAACTATGACCTCACATAGTTACTATACCTAACTAGAGTAAGAAAACTTACTTGCAAAACTGTGGCTCTGGCGGCAGAACTGTGAAATTGGATGGCAGAAAACTTGCTCTGATACCATCTCTGTAACGCCCCGAACCGTCACGCGTAGGGGCGTCCTACCTACTGCGCAGACGTGGGCCGTTACATTACTTGCTTAACTTACTTCTTAATTTAAAAAGCTTAAACTGCGGAAAATTCGGAGTAAAATTTTTTTTTCTTTTCTTACTTTGAACTTAACTTATCTTCATGCATAATCATATGTACTCACTCGAGTACTGAGCTTTCATAATCATATTGAAAGCTAACATAATCATACCGTGGACCAAACCCAACCTAGTATGGGTTGGTACGACACGAGGCAACTTGCTTGCCATCATCCTTGAAAACCATTCTTTAACTCGTTCTTGAAAACAATTTCTTAAAAATAGTTTTCTTCTTGAAAACGGTTTCTTATCCATACTATCACATAACATAAAACACATCTTTTAAATATATTTTTCAAAACATATTTTACATAGCATAAATTCAAAACCCGTGGCGGTGTCCATCCCACATTTCACAGCTGTAGCACCAGCCTTCACAGCTTTGCATCAGTATCGCCGGTAGGTTGCTAACCTACAGCATGAACGTAAGTAATGAGCTTATGCCCAGTAAGTACAACGTGCAATCCGCAAAACATTTTTAACAAAGGAATGCATGAACCAATTAGGTTTTCTTATGAATCGATTAAATTTTCATTTATTATCTTGATTCTTATTTATTTGCATATCATGTGTGCACGTACCGTGGTCCATCACCATGGAATGGCTGGAGGCAGCCAATCCAAACCAACTCAAACCATGAAACAAACTGTTTAACATGGAGTGATTGGGGCAGCCAATCCAACTCAGCCCAAACCATAGACTAAACCATTTAAACTCACCATTATGGTAAGTCGGTACGACACAATGACCTTAACTTGACTTAACATGTGTTCTTACCATGTAGTTAATATTAGTGACATGCTACATGATGTCACTATATTAAAACATAACATAACATAAACCATAACATAAACACCGTAACATAATCTTCATAACATAACTTCATATCATAACATAATCATCGTAACTTAACCATCGTATCATCATAACGTATCCATCATAACATAACATCATACATAAGCATCGTAACATAACATCATACGTAAGCATCGTAACATACATCATGCATATCAATTCATGATTTCTTGAAAAACATGTTATAAAAACATTTTGCCCATGCTGTAGGCGGAGTTATACTTACTTGTCGTCCTATGCTCTTGGTTATTGTCCGAATCATGGCACGACAACAGTTCCTACTCCTGTTTCCAAACAGGACGTAAGATAAGAGCCATAGACATTCTATCTTACCATAAATCATAATCATTAAATGTTGGTGTCCTAACCAACATTTATGAGTAGCCTTAGTTATATTATATGTTCCCTCCTATAACAACTTATAATAGCTTTTTGGTTACTTGCCGTAACCCTAGGGTTCAATATGCAGGTCCTGGTACTAAGCCCAACATTCTTAAATAGTATTAGGTTACTAATCTTATTAGGCCCAACCCCTATCTCGGGTATCTCATGTGGTTACTAAAGTAACCTAACTTATTTGGCCCAATAAAATTAGGTAACCTCTCCGGTTACTATCTGTCCTATAGTTGTCACCATAGGACCCGGCGTATTTCAATTATTCTTGACAAACCTTTGTCAATTTTCTTTAAAAATTTTATGAAAACCGTATTTTCATAAAATCTTAACATTAAGCAAAGGCAGTTAAAAACTGTCAAGCTCTGAAAACAATCTTTAAAACAGTTTCTTAAACTTTGGTTATCAGTGCATGTGTAAGAATTTCCTGCTTATGCACTGTTTTTCTGAAAATCCTGTGCTGGAATTTCTGTTTCCTGCACAGTTTTGGGAATCAAATTTACTTTAAAATCTGTTCATAATTTGATAAAACTTTCTTCATAAAAGTTGTAGATCTCGGATAATACTACAACTTTCATGTTTTGAGGAAAACCCAGTTCTGCTTGGATTCTTGTCAGTTTTAATTTGAAACTTACTGGACGTGTAGACTAGTCTGGGCAGATTAGCCTCGGATTTTCGTAAAAACGGAGGCATTGGAGCCTCATTTTGAAAAACCGTCCGCGTGCCCTCTAGGAAAAACCATTATCTACAACTTTGTAGTTTTGAGTTTCTTCAAATTCGGCCTCTAAGGGCCTCAAAATACCATTCCAGAACACTGCCCAGTCTTGACCCGAGACTGGCAGTTTCGGTTCTTAATTTCGTTTTACGTCCTAAAACGTGCACGCTACCTCAACCGACCACAGCGGGAGCCTAAAGTCACACATGCAATCGTTTCTAACGTTCCATTCCATCCATCACATAATCATACAATCGTTCTAAATTCTATGGGAACATACAACAAACATGTGATAGGCAAACTCAAACCCATAAGCACATCATCAAACATGCACCAAAAATGTAAACTAGAGACCACCACCTAATCAAGCATAATCAAGCAAACTTAATCTAGAGCATAGACATAATAGGTGAGCTTATGCTCTTACAATCAACTCAGAAAATACACTTAAATTTCCAACATAAATGCTTAATCGAAGAGCTTAGAGCTAAAGAAGATTACCTTGATGAACACAAGGCTAGGCTAGGAGATTGGTTCATTTTTCTGCCCTATCTCCTTGGCTGTCCATAACCGGTTTTGCTCCTCTAATTAGGACCAAAACTTGTTGGTCATTGGGTGGTTCTTTCTACAAAAATCCGGCTGTCCTAAACCCATTTTTTCTGCACTTTTCTTTTCTTTCTCTTCCTCTCCCATGGCCGGCCACTTGGCCTTTCATGGGTACCAATTTTTCTCAACTTTTTCTTGTGGTTCTAGCTAGAAAACCGACCACTCAAGCTCACTTTTCTCTTTGGTTTTCAGCTTTTTCTTTCTTTCCTTTCTCTCCTATGGCTCGGCCTTTAAGGTGTGTGGGTGAGGGAAAATTTTGCCATAGTTTTGTTAAGGCTACAAAACTTCCTTCAAAAATTGTGAACCAACATCACCTATTTATAGGTGAAAAACATAGTTTCAACAATTGCATAAAGGGGTTTAAGAGCAAAATATTTGCTCAAGAACCTCCTAGGTGGCCGGCCATAGAGTAGCCTTGGTGGGCAAGTTTACTTGCTCACCAAGCTTTGCTTACCTCACCAATGACATCACTTGGATGACATCACCATGATGACATCACACGCTTACCTCACCTTGATGACATCATCTTGATGACATCACATTGATGACATCACTTTGATGACATCATCAAGCAAATTACTTGCTCTACAAGCACACTAAAATCCGGCCATCTTGGAATCCTTGGTGGGCAAGTTTACTTGCTCACCAAGTTTGGCTTACATCACCCTTGTGACATCATCCGCTTACATCGCCTTGATGACATCATCTAGCTAAATTCTTGTTCACCAAGCCAACAAAAATCCGGCCATGCATGCATGTGGAAGCCAACAAAGAACCGCCATGCATTGGACAAGTCACAAAAATATCTTTTCATGCTTATCTTTTCTTAATTCCTTGTTCCAATGTAACTAGGCTTGTAACCAATTTTTGGCCTAGTTGGAACCTTAGATAGGAATTTCCATGATTCTATAATTACATACTAATCCATCTTTGCTTACTTTTCTAAAATTGCACTTTGGCCCCTACGGACAAAATATTTGCAATTTAGTCCCTGTAGGTCGCCAACTATGGCGGAGCCACTTGGTTTCCATTTCGTGCATAATTATCCACTGGATACTTAAAAATCCAATAATACAATCCTGCAGTCCATTTCTTTACCAACTTACATAATATCAATACTGTTTTTCACCAAAACAGTATTGTCATACTGGACTACGGTCCAGAATTCATCTGCGTAATTATTGGACTGCGTATCGATTTTCTTAGGACTTAAAACTATTTAGTCCTTAATCATTTAATGCTCTAAAAATTGTGCTTGATTTTCTACGGTGGTCTCATAGCTTATTCTTGCTTAATTGACCGTAATGAAGGTTTTCCGCAGTATAATCCCATACTGCTTTGCCGTATCTCAGCACCTTCATCTATTTGACCTTCCTAGTCAACCTTGACTTTTGGTCAACTTTGACTTTTTCGGTCAAGCTTTGACCAACATAAAATCATAAATTACCATTTTGCCCTTTTTCCTCAAAAGGCCACATGCTTGACTTAAGCAAACTATTGTTGAGTCTCGTAGCTAATTAAACGAGAACAAGATCTGATATTCTGCTCAGATCATGAGCTTTATATCGACAAACAAGATTCAAACTTGAAATTTTCCTTGTCTAAAAGGAAATCATAGGTTCATCGAAATTTCGGGTATTACAAAAGGTGCCAAGAGATAAGAAAAATTTTATTCAGTTCATTTTTACACAGATAAATTTTGGACTGTAGTACAGTGTAAAATACTGTTATTAGTTAATAACAGTATTGGAAATATCTGTGTTAGTATAAAAATGGACTGCATATTAAGTAACAAGCCAAACAAGGCCTTATGATGTCATCACCTTATTTTGGATTTATGACATCATTATTGATTAAAGAAAAGTGGGAAAAAAATCCTTGGATGACACCTAGCATATATGGCCGGTTACTTGAGGGACTAAAATGCAAATATTTTTGCATTTAGGGGCCAAAGTGTAATTTTAAGAAATTACCATGATGATGTAAGTAAGGTGACATAAGCATGATGAGGTAAGCAAACTTGGTCTCCAAGCTTTTCCTAATGGCCGGCCACCTATGAGGACTAATGAGCAAATATTTTGTGCTTTAGGGACTAAAATGCAAATTTAAGAAAAGATGATGTCATCAAGGTGATGTAAGCATGATGATGTCATCAAGGTGAGGTAAGCAAATTTGGGCTCCAAGCAATCCATAATGGCCGGTCACCTCATAGGGGTATTTGTGTAAATTTTTGTGCAAATATTCTTGTTCCTAGGGTATGTAACCAATTTTGGATTAAAAATAAATCCAAAATTTAATTAATTTTCAGCTATAAATAGGGCATGAGGGGGGCAGTTTTTGGCAGCAAAAATCATCCCAAACCTCTGCCCAATTTTCTCCAAACCTCCCTAGAAACCGAACCCAAAGTGGAAAAATTTTAGTGGCCGGATTTTTGGTGAGAAAGAAAAAGTGTAGGAAAAAGATTGGAAACCCATTTTTTTTGGCTTGAATGGCTGGTTATGGATAAGCTGGAAAAGCAGAAAAAATGCTAGGAATAGGAGGAGAATGGCCGGTTATGGGCAGCCAAGGAGAAAGGAGAAAAATGTGAACCAAACTCCTAGCCTAGCCTTGTGTTCAATCAAGGTAATCTCCTTAAGCCCTAAGCTTTTTAAGTTGAACTTCAATTTGAAATTTAAAGTGTATTTCCAGCATTGGATGTAAGAGCATAAGCTCACATTTTAGTGCTTGATTATGCTTGATTAGAGTTGGTGGTCTCTAGTTTATGGTTTTGATGCATGTTTGTAAATATGTCTACCTTGTGTTTGTTGTATGTCCCCATAGGTTGAGAATGAATGTATGATTATGTGATTGATGGAATGGAATGTTAGAAATGATTGCATGTGTGATCTTAGGCTCCCGCTGTGGTCGGTTGAGGTAGTGTGCGTGTTTTAGGACGAGAAACGAAATTAAGAACCGAAACTGCCAGTCTCGGGTCAAACTGGGCAGCTTTCTGGAAATGATAATTTGAGGCCCTTAGAGGCCGAATTTGAAGAAACTCAAAAGTACAAAGTTGTAGATAATGGTTTTTCCTAGAGGTTCCCGTGGACCGTTTTTGAAAATAAGGCTCTAAAGGCCTCGGTTTTTATGAAAATCCGAGCCTGACCGTGCCCAGGATTTATGCACGGCCAGGTGAGTTCAACAAGGAATAAGGACATGTTAAAGTCCGAACTGGATTTTTCTCAAAACATGAAAGTTGTAGTATTATCCGAGATCTACAACTTTTATGAAGAAAGTTTTATCAAATTCGAAACTGATTTTAAAGTAAAAAATTGGATTCTAAAGACTGTGCAGGAAATAGAAATTCCAGCACAAGATTTTCAGAAAAATAGTACATAAGCAGGAAATTTCTGCTCATGCACAGGATTTTCTAAAATAATACAAGAAAACTGTATTTTTCACAAAACCCATTGTTTTGACTGTGAGAACTGTTCCAATAGCAGTTTTCAGTCCTTAACAAAATTTATAAGTTAAGCAAAAGGTTTTTAAACCGAATTCACCAAATTTTCCGAGACAAAGGAAAATTGGATTTTTAAAGCCAAAGACATGTAGTAAGATAGTAACGGATGATAACCGGGAAGGATACCCGAGTTATTGGGCTTAACCTCCAAAGTCCAAGTTTGACCATAGAAGGTTGACTTTGGTTGACTAAGTTTGACCAAGGTTCATCACCTCAAGGGTTACCCAATATAACCCAATGAGGTACCGAGATTGTCATAAACTAAGATTTTGTAATACCCGGAATTTTGATGAACCTATGATTTCCTTTTAGATAAGGAAAATCACAAGTTTGAATCTAGTATGTCGATATGAAACTCATGATCTGAGTTAAATATCAGTAAATGTTTGAGTTCTCATTTAAGTATCTACGAGACTCAGTAATAGCTTGCTTTAGTCAAGCGTGAAGCCTTTTGAGAAAAAGGGCAAAATAGGAATTTATGATTTTATGCCGGTCAATGTTTGACCAAGTTGATTTTATGTTTGTCTGAGACGAGACTGCAGTATAATTATCAGTATGAAAATTTTACTACGACAACCGTCATTGCAAACAAATAAGTAGTTTCAAGTCTTAAGGAAATCCTATACGCAGTCCAGTTAAGTATAGATAAATTCTGGACAGTGGTCCAGTACAAATTATACTGTTGTTAGATGAAAATAGTATTTGAAATGGACTGTATTTAAGAGGATAGCCTATGGGGCCTTATAGGTGACACCTTGTCCTAAAAAGAATGACAAATGTCACTTTGAGAACCGGTCACCCTTAAAGGACTAAAATGTAAATATTTTGTCTTTAGGGGCCAATATGTAATTTTAAGAAAAGTGAATGGTTATGGATTTTAAGAAAGTTAAGATAGTTTTAAGTGATTGAGTAAGCAAGAATTGGAGGTCAAATGCTATCATCATAGTCGGCCACCTCACGAGGACTAAAGTGCAAATATTTTTGCCTTTAAGGGCCAAAGTGCAATTTTATGAAAATTGTGGTTCGATAGATAAATTGTAAATTTATGGAACTATGGATTTTTCTAGTTAGATTTCCTAGTTCAATTTAGTTTGTGATGATTTTTAAATTTGGTTAACCTAGTTGGAAACCAAGGAATCAAGTTAGGTTTGGATTGGTTCAAAATTGACCAATCATTTGCCTATACTTGTACTTAAGGGAACCCGGCCACTTTAAGGGTTAATGAGCAAATATTTTACTCTTAAGGACCAATAGGCAAGGTATGAGAAATTTGAAGTTCATTAGAATTTGATACCACACAATTTTAACCTTGCCTAGTAAGCAAAGTAGTTTTGCATACTAAGCTATGTTGCATTTTGCAACTTTCACACTTAGCAAGGTATGGCCGGCTACCTTATGATGAATTTCAAGAAGGATTATGATAGATTTTTCTTACTAATTATTCAAATTCAACTAAGCCAAGGATTGATTACAAAGTGTAGTCACCATAGTTATGTTAAAAACTAAGGAAGTAAACTAAGTTTGTTAACTTAGTTAGCCTAATTATTTTCTTCCAATTAATTCTTCATGGCCGGCCACCACTTAGTTTCAATGAGTAATTATGCTACTCTTAGGAACTAATTTGCAGTTTTGAGATAATATTTCTCAAAAATTTTGAGAGAATGACAAGTGGTGTGCAAGTAGCTTAGGTGAACAAGCTTGTTTAGCTTGATAAGATCAAGCAATTGTTGCCACCTAATTGCCGACCAATACAAGGTGAAGACACCTAAGGTGTCTAGCTTTGATGAGCCAACATTTAGCTTGGATATGTGGCCAACTAGAGCCTTCATATTCGGACACCTAGAGGGACTTGGAAGCAATATGCTGTCCATGGAGCTAATAGGCAATATTAGAAGTGGGAAAGAGAATTCAAAATGGAATTCCCTTCCCATTCACCTATATATATACGTGTGGTGTGAGCCATCACAAGGTGAGGACACCTAATGTGTCTAGCTTTGATGAGTCAACATTTAGCTTGGTTATGTGGCCAACTAGAGCCTTCATATTCGGACACCTAGTAGGATTTGGAAGCAATTATGCTGTCCATAGGAACTAATAAGCAAATATAGGAATAAAGAGAATTCTAAATGGAATTCCTTTTTCCATTCACCTGTATATACGTGGGGGTATGAGCATATATGATCCTTTAGACAATACAATCTTGAATGGGCAGCTTATTATCTGGCTTTTCTTTTCCTTAAGAGCCGAAAAAAAAAAATGAAATGAAGGAAAAGAGCTGGAAAAACAGATTCGGTTGATTGATGTTGGTTTAGTGAGAAAGAAAACCTCCAAAACCTTAAGCTAGAATTGTCTTGTGAAGCTTGAGGTAAACCCCTCTAATCTCTAGTTTCATTTACGTTTTTGATAAGAAGATTATGAGTGTGATGTTATGTATAAGCATGAGTTTATGAAAAGTAAATTCAAGTACTATGCTTTATGTGTAGTTGATAATTTTCGGTTTCGATATGTTAGTTCGAAATAGAATGTTATGCAAGTTTAAGATTTTTGTTTTACAAAAATCATATGTGTAAGATCTGATTGTATGTTTATGAAATGTTTAGGTAACGCATGCATGTTTGAAATAGGCTCACGGGGAATCCGTTTGAGGTAGTGTGCACGTTAGATTACGTAAAACTCAACGAACCGAAAACTGCCAGTTTCGGGTCAAACTGGACAGTAATTTTAAAAGCGAATTTCGAGGCCTATAGAGGCCGAATCATGAAAAAGTTAAAACTACAAAGTTGTAGAAAAGGGAAAATCCTAGGGGCCAACGCGGACTGTTTTTGAAAATAAGGCCTTTAAGACCTTCGTTTTTACAAAAACCCGAGACCAAATTTTAGGGTAATGAAAATGGTCGAAGAATTTTCAAAGGCAGAAACAAGCATGTTTAAGTCAGATTTGAGTTTTGAGTTAAAAAGAGAAGTTGTAGGAACCTTCAAGGTCTACAACTTTCATGAAGGAAATGTTTTCAAATTCGAAACAGATCTGTTAGAAAAGGATCAAATTTAAGGACTGATTTCAAGTACAGTTTTCAGAATTCAAGGGTTTTAAAAGATAGTAAGTTTTAAAGTTTATGTTATGTTTTTGATACCCTTGTACTAAGATAAGTTAATAACTAGGGTTATTCATGAATGTTGGTTAGGATACCAACATTTAATGATTATGATTTATGGTGAGATAGAATAAGAATAATTCTTATCTTGCACCCTGTTCGGAAACAGGAGTATGAACTATAGTTATGCCATGTATGGACAATAAACCAAGAGCATAGGACGACTGGTAAGTTCAAACCTCACCTACAGTATGGAAAATAGTAAATACTATTTTCAAGTATGATTGTTTTCATGTATATGCTATGTTTTATATGTTGCCATGTTAAGCCATGTTTTGTCATGTTATGCCATGTTATGACAAGTCATGTATGTTATGTTACGTCAAGCTATGATAGGTTATGATAAGATATGTCATGTGTATGTATATACTATGGTTGATATACAGTATGAGATAGTGACATCATGAGGCATGTTCACTAATAAGATCACACGTAAAGATTCTTAGTCTTGGGAATGTAACCAGACTAAGACTAAACCAAGAGAAGTAAGGTGTCGTACCAACCTCCTGTTGATGCAGGAGGATCATGTATGTTCAAGTTCAAGTATGTGATTATCAACCTCTCGTTGATGCGTGAGGGTAAAGTGATAATCAACCTTCCATTAATGTGGGAAGGGTTATGTTCATGTTTTCCAGAATTGTTAAGGGCCTTGCAAACCCTGACGTTCTGAGGCTGGCAAGCTTTTGGTACGTACACAAGGGGCCCAAATGATAAGCAAGATAATAAGTTCAAGTCAATATTTGATCATAATAAGATACGTAATTGATCATAATTGGTTCATGCATAAGTTACACAATGTTGATTATGTTTGTACTTGCTGGGCGAAAGCTCATCAGTATATTCCGTACTGTAGGTAAATGCCTGCAGCTTTACTTGGTGGGCCATGGGAACAATGCAGCAAGTGAAGGGCGGTATGGGATACCACTACGCAAGTTTTTCCGCAAACTATTTAAATTATCAAGTTGTATATGTATGTTTTAAGGAATATGTACCATGTTACATATGTGATGTTTTTAAGTTGTGATTTTAAAATAAAGTTTAAAGAAGAAAAGAAAAATTTATTCTGAAATTTTCTGTAAGGTTAAGAATAAGGTTTAAGTTAAGCAAGCAAGGTAACGGCCCACGTTTACGTAGTCGGCCCTACGTGGACGGTCGGGGCGTTACAGTTTGGTATCAGAGCGGTATCCTGCCAGCCTACTTCACTCTGCTTCATATTGTTTCTACAAGTGCCCAAGTAAGTTAAGTTATTTTTTTTAGAATTAGTTAAGATATTGCTTTTATAATGAGCATATTTCATCAATGGTCACACGAAGGATAATACCCATGATACTTTTAATTTTATGGATGCGTTACCGCGATCCTAAAATTTTCCATAAAGTGTATGTGATGGATAAGGTTACGATGTGATATGAAGAGATCATGATAAGTTATGATGTTTCCAAGATAGGACATGATAAGTTATGAAGGACAGAATGGATATACGAAATGTGAGGAATAAGGAACTAGAATTAAAAGATGGTTCGCCGTTTGTACGAACGAACCAAATTTTTGCAAGAGCCTAATCTTGCAACTGTAGTAGTTAAGTTATGATCGCTAGAATAGCAATAAGAAATAAATAGGCTTTAAGATCATATAGCCTATCGCCACATTTCAGGTATAGCGATAGTAAGGAACTTTTCCTTCTAAGGAATGAATCAATACCATGGAAGTTAAGTTTCCTGATTGTGAAACTTTTGCCCTTACGAGTATTATTAGATACGGGAAAAATTTTAAGATGCCTTAGTTTGGGGGTAGCAATATGCCAATACGAGTTGGATGCTACCAACAACAATTTAGTAGGCTATGATAATGATGATGACTATGAGTCTGACAATGAAGTTAATAAGATTGAGATCGATAGCAACAACTTTTAAATAGACATATAATGATTTGACCAAGGTCGACTATATACAATCCTTTAAGTAATGAAAATTACGCAATAATGGGAAGTTTTAGATATTCCTTAGAGTTATGATTATGCCTTTGTGCTATAAAGGAAATGCTGAAGGCACAAGAGAAATTTCTACTGGCTAACAAGTAGCTAGTTGATTTAAGGATACCTTTCACTGCATCACTCGAACAGTAATATGTTTTCAATAATACTATTTATTATTATTTTCCATGATTAACTTGGAAAAGAAGATTCAAAGAAGTTATTTTATGTATGGTGCTTGATCTTATACTTATTAGAACCAACTCACGTTATGTTATGTTATGGGCCAAATCCTTGAGGAATAAAGTTCCAAGAAAGGGGTCATCATGAAAAGTAAAGGGCCGAAAACCTTGAGGAACAAAGTTCCAAGAAAGGGGCCATCATGAAAAGAAAAAGGGTTCTAATAATACAAGATTAACATTGTACCAGAGGATCCTCAGCTTCAGCTAAATTGAAAGAAAAATATTTTCAATATGATATATTCGCTGAGCCCTCAATTACAGTTAAAGAAAAGTATCTTAAATATAAGATACAATATACTTTTCAAGCATGGAAAAGCTATATGATATAATATGCTTTTCAAATATAGCAAGTTATATGAAATACTTGCTCAAATTTTTATGAAGATAGTTCTTGTGATGCAATATAAAAGGAGAATATGATAGTATGCAAGTATGTAAGTATGTAAGTATGAATGTATGTAAGTATGAACGTATGTAAGTAAGAAAGTATGCAGTATGAAAGTAAGATAGTATGAATTAAGAATGTATGAAAGTATGATGACATGATATGAAAGTAAGAGTATGGTTCTAGATAAGAGACATGATCCCATTAAAGTATAAAAATGGGAACATGAACAAGTTACAATGGATCGATAGTGGATTTAAAGAAAAGCCACCTAGAAGTATACGAATTTTCGAGGACGAAAATTTCTTTAAGGAGGGTAGAATGTAATACCCGGAATTTTGATGAACCTATGATTTCCTTTTAGATAAGGAAAATCACAAGTTTGAATCTAGTATGTCGATATGAAACTCATGATCTGAGTTAAATATCAGTAAATGTTTGAGTTCTCATTTAAGTATCTACGAGACTCAGTAATAGCTTGCTTTAGTCAAGCGTGAAGCCTTTTGAGAAAAAGGGCAAAATAGGAATTTATGATTTTATGCCGGTCAATGTTTGACCAAGTTGATTTTATGTTTGTCTGAGACGAGACTGCAGTATAATTATCAGTATGAAAATTTTACTACGACAACCGTCATTGCAAACAAATAAGTAGTTTCAAGTCTTAAGGAAATCCTATACGCAGTCCAGTTAAGTATAGATAAATTCTGGACAGTGGTCCAGTACAAATTATACTGTTGTTAGATGAAAATAGTATTTGAAATGGACTGTATTTAAGAGGATAGCCTATGGGGCCTTATAGGTGACACCTTGTCCTAAAAAGAATGACAAATGTCACTTTGAGAACCGGTCACCCTTAAAGGACTAAAATGTAAATATTTTGTCTTTAGGGGCCAATATGTAATTTTAAGAAAAGTGAATGGTTATGGATTTTAAGAAAGTTAAGATAGTTTTAAGTGATTGAGTAAGCAAGAATTGGAGGTCAAATGCTATCATCATAGTCGGCCACCTCACGAGGACTAAAGTGCAAATATTTTTGCCTTTAAGGGCCAAAGTGCAATTTTATGAAAATTGTGGTTCGATAGATAAATTGTAAATTTATGGAACTATGGATTTTTCTAGTTAGATTTCCTAGTTCAATTTAGTTTGTGATGATTTTTAAATTTGGTTAACCTAGTTGGAAACCAAGGAATCAAGTTAGGTTTGGATTGGTTCAAAATTGACCAATCATTTGCCTATACTTGTACTTAAGGGAACCCGGCCACTTTAAGGGTTAATGAGCAAATATTTTACTCTTAAGGACCAATAGGCAAGGTATGAGAAATTTGAAGTTCATTAGAATTTGATACCACACAATTTTAACCTTGCCTAGTAAGCAAAGTAGTTTTGCATACTAAGCTATGTTGCATTTTGCAACTTTCACACTTAGCAAGGTATGGCCGGCTACCTTATGATGAATTTCAAGAAGGATTATGATAGATTTTTCTTACTAATTATTCAAATTCA
Organism: Ficus hispida; assembly: GCA_025413025.1. Lineage (NCBI taxonomy): Eukaryota > Viridiplantae > Streptophyta > Magnoliopsida > Rosales > Moraceae > Ficus > Ficus hispida. The sequence goes on along the minus strand of CM046372.1, from coordinate 2,996,441 downwards.
ACTAAGCCAAGGATTGATTACAAAGTGTAGTCACCATAGTTATGTTAAAAACTAAGGAAGTAAACTAAGTTTGTTAACTTAGTTAGCCTAATTATTTTCTTCCAATTAATTCTTCATGGCCGGCCACCACTTAGTTTCAATGAGTAATTATGCTACTCTTAGGAACTAATTTGCAGTTTTGAGATAATATTTCTCAAAAATTTTGAGAGAATGACAAGTGGTGTGCAAGTAGCTTAGGTGAACAAGCTTGTTTAGCTTGATAAGATCAAGCAATTGTTGCCACCTAATTGCCGACCAATACAAGGTGAAGACACCTAAGGTGTCTAGCTTTGATGAGCCAACATTTAGCTTGGATATGTGGCCAACTAGAGCCTTCATATTCGGACACCTAGAGGGACTTGGAAGCAATATGCTGTCCATGGAGCTAATAGGCAATATTAGAAGTGGGAAAGAGAATTCAAAATGGAATTCCCTTCCCATTCACCTATATATATACGTGTGGTGTGAGCCATCACAAGGTGAGGACACCTAATGTGTCTAGCTTTGATGAGTCAACATTTAGCTTGGTTATGTGGCCAACTAGAGCCTTCATATTCGGACACCTAGTAGGATTTGGAAGCAATTATGCTGTCCATAGGAACTAATAAGCAAATATAGGAATAAAGAGAATTCTAAATGGAATTCCTTTTTCCATTCACCTGTATATACGTGGGGGTATGAGCATATATGATCCTTTAGACAATACAATCTTGAATGGGCAGCTTATTATCTGGCTTTTCTTTTCCTTAAGAGCCGAAAAAAAAAAAATGAAATGAAGGAAAGAGCTGGAAAAACAGATTCGGTTGATTGATGTTGGTTTAGTGAGAAAGAAAACCTCCAAAACCTTAAGCTAGAATTGTCTTGTGAAGCTTGAGGTAAACCCCTCTAATCTCTAGTTTCATTTACGTTTTTGATAAGAAGATTATGAGTGTGATGTTATGTATAAGCATGAGTTTATGAAAAGTAAATTCAAGTACTATGCTTTATGTGTAGTTGATAATTTTCGGTTTCGATATGTTAGTTCGAAATAGAATGTTATGCAAGTTTAAGATTTTTGTTTTACAAAAATCATATGTGTAAGATCTGATTGTATGTTTATGAAATGTTTAGGTAACGCATGCATGTTTGAAATAGGCTCACGGGGAATCCGTTTGAGGTAGTGTGCACGTTAGATTACGTAAAACTCAACGAACCGAAAACTGCCAGTTTCGGGTCAAACTGGACAGTAATTTTAAAAGCGAATTTCGAGGCCTATAGAGGCCGAATCATGAAAAAGTTAAAACTACAAAGTTGTAGAAAAGGGAAAATCCTAGGGGCCAACGCGGACTGTTTTTGAAAATAAGGCCTTTAAGACCTTCGTTTTTACAAAAACCCGAGACCAAATTTTAGGGTAATGAAAATGGTCGAAGAATTTTCAAAGGCAGAAACAAGCATGTTTAAGTCAGATTTGAGTTTTGAGTTAAAAAGAGAAGTTGTAGGAACCTTCAAGGTCTACAACTTTCATGAAGGAAATGTTTTCAAATTCGAAACAGATCTGTTAGAAAAGGATCAAATTTAAGGACTGATTTCAAGTACAGTTTTCAGAATTCAAGGGTTTTAAAAGATAGTAAGTTTTAAAGTTTATGTTATGTTTTTGATACCCTTGTACTAAGATAAGTTAATAACTAGGGTTATTCATGAATGTTGGTTAGGATACCAACATTTAATGATTATGATTTATGGTGAGATAGAATAAGAATAATTCTTATCTTGCACCCTGTTCGGAAACAGGAGTATGAACTATAGTTATGCCATGTATGGACAATAAACCAAGAGCATAGGACGACTGGTAAGTTCAAACCTCACCTACAGTATGGAAAATAGTAAATACTATTTTCAAGTATGATTGTTTTCATGTATATGCTATGTTTTATATGTTGCCATGTTAAGCCATGTTTTGTCATGTTATGCCATGTTATGACAAGTCATGTATGTTATGTTACGTCAAGCTATGATAGGTTATGATAAGATATGTCATGTGTATGTATATACTATGGTTGATATACAGTATGAGATAGTGACATCATGAGGCATGTTCACTAATAAGATCACACGTAAAGATTCTTAGTCTTGGGAATGTAACCAGACTAAGACTAAACCAAGAGAAGTAAGGTGTCGTACCAACCTCCTGTTGATGCAGGAGGATCATGTATGTTCAAGTTCAAGTATGTGATTATCAACCTCTCGTTGATGCGTGAGGGTAAAGTGATAATCAACCTTCCATTAATGTGGGAAGGGTTATGTTCATGTTTTCCAGAATTGTTAAGGGCCTTGCAAACCCTGACGTTCTGAGGCTGGCAAGCTTTTGGTACGTACACAAGGGGCCCAAATGATAAGCAAGATAATAAGTTCAAGTCAATATTTGATCATAATAAGATACGTAATTGATCATAATTGGTTCATGCATAAGTTACACAATGTTGATTATGTTTGTACTTGCTGGGCGAAAGCTCATCAGTATATTCCGTACTGTAGGTAAATGCCTGCAGCTTTACTTGGTGGGCCATGGGAACAATGCAGCAAGTGAAGGGCGGTATGGGATACCACTACGCAAGTTTTTCCGCAAACTATTTAAATTATCAAGTTGTATATGTATGTTTTAAGGAATATGTACCATGTTACATATGTGATGTTTTTAAGTTGTGATTTTAAAATAAAGTTTAAAGAAGAAAAGAAAAATTTATTCTGAAATTTTCTGTAAGGTTAAGAATAAGGTTTAAGTTAAGCAAGCAAGGTAACGGCCCACGTTTACGTAGTCGGCCCTACGTGGACGGTCGGGGCGTTACAGATTTAGGGTTATTGTAATAACCCAATAGATTATGAATCAAGAATGATAAGTCATGTGCCCAAGGTTAGGATAGTAACCTAACCCGACCTGTATGGATGTGGGCTTAGCAATGAGGTTACTTATTGTAACCAAGTAAGATATGTTGTATAGGGGGGAACATATAACTAAGGCTATGAACACATGTTGGTTAGGACACCAACTGTTAACGATTATGATTTATGATAAGATAAAATATGTATAACTTTTATCTTACACCCTGTTTGGAAACAGGAGTATGAACTGTTGTCGTGCCATGATTCGGACGACTAACCAAGAGCATAGGATGACAAGTAAGTATAACTCCGCCTACAGCATGGGCAAAATGTTTTTATAACATGTTTTTCAAGAATTCATGCATTGATATGCATAAGTTATGTTATGATGCTTACGTATGATGTTTATGTTACGATGCTTACGTATGATGTTTATGTTACGTTTTGATGTTTATGTTACGATGATATATGTTACGATGGATATGTTATGATATGAAATTATGTTATGAAGATTATGTTACGGCGTTTATGTTATGGTTTGTGTTATGTTATGTTTTAATATAGTGACATCATGTAGCATGTCCATAATATTTAACTACATGGTAAGAACATAGTTTAAGACAAGTTAAGGTCATTGTGTCGTACCGACTTGCCCTAGTGGCGGGTTTAAATGGTTTAATCTATGGTTTGGGCTGAGTTGGATTGGCTGCCCCAATCACTCCATGTTAAACAGTTTGTTTCATGGTTTGAGTTGGTTTGGATTGCCTGCCTTCCGCCACTCCATAGCTATGGACCACGGTACGTGCACACATGACATGTAAGGAAATATAATCAAGATAATATATGAAAGTTTAATTGATTCACAAGAAAGCATAATCGGTCAATGCATTCTTTTGTTAAAATGTTTTGCGAATTGCACGTTGTACTTACTTGGCATAAGCTCATTACTTACGTTCATGCTGTAAGTAAGCAACCTACTGGCAATACATGATGCAAGGCTGTGAAGTCTGGCGCTACAGATTGTGAAATGTGGGATGGACACCGCCACGGGTTTTGAAATTATGCTATGTAAAATATGTTTTGAATAATATATTTGAAAGATGTGTTTTATGTTACGTTAAAGTGATAGTATGGATAAGAAACCGTTTTCAAGAAGAAAACTATTTTTAAGAAATTATTTTCAAGAACAAACTAAGGAATGGTTTTCAAGGATGATGGCAAGCAAGTTGCCTCGTGTCGTACCGACCCACACTAGGTTGGGTTTGGTCCACGGTATGATTATGTTAGCTTTCAATATGATTATGAAAGCTTAGTACTCGAGTGAGTACTTATGAATATGTATGATGATAAGTTAAGTTCAAAGTAAAGTAAGAAAAGAAAAAAAATTTTACTCCGAATTTTCAACAAGTTGAAGTTTTTTAAATTAAGAAGTTAAGCAAGTAATGTAACGGCCCCCATCTGCGCAGTAGGACGCCCCTACGCGTGACGGTTCGGGGCGTTACATTCGGCCTCTAAGAGCGTCAAAATTTGATTTCCAGATTACTGTCCAATTTGACCCGAAACTAGGAGTTTTCGGTACGTTTAATTTTTAGGCAAACTAACATGCACACTACCTCAAACGGGTACCCCGTGAGCCTACGTCAAGCATGCAGGCATTACATAACCATTTCATAATCATACTTTCAGTTCTTATACTTAAAACTTTTGTGCAAACTTGATTGGTAATTCATACCAAAATAGGGTTTTTAGAGTTTCTATAACCCTAATTTGCATCATGTATCATTCATATCTTAAACCATTTATGGTTTCTCATTTCATTTCATTTTTAACCAGCATGAGAACATACAGAACTCATACTATAACCATACATATAGTTATAAATTTATAACTAAAAAATCTTAAACTTATATCAAAACCTTAATTCAAATCTTGCATATCAAACCCGAATACTAACATCTACTTGCAAAACATGGTACTTGAATCTGGCTTATCATAAACTCATACTTAATCTCCTACACTTAATTCCTTAACAAAGACGTGAATGAAAACTAGAGGTTCAAAATTTACCTCAAGCTCCACTAACAAAGTTCTAGCTTACAGTTTGGGGTTGTCTTTGCACTAATCCAAGATCAACCGAAATTTCTTTTCTCACTTTTCTCTCTTATTTTGCCTCGGCTCCTAAAGGAAAAAGAGCTGATTGTTGGCTGCAAGGTTTACTAAAAGAAGCATAAAGAATTTGCCTTCACCTATTTATAGGTGAATAACTTGTTCTTGCTTTGCCAACTAGTCCTCTAGAAAAATCTATTTGCTCAACAATCCTTGTGTGTTGGCCGGCCATGCTTGGCTCTAGATGAGTAAGCAAAGCTAAGGTGACTTACTCACTAAAGCTACTAGGTGATGTGTCATGCCCTCAAGATGGCTGGCCCTTAGGGTGATGATGTGTCAAAACCTTGGCTAGCCATGGAAGCGAGGCTAGGAAAGCTTATTCATCTAAGCTAGGCCACGAGGTGTCCTAATCCTAAGGTGGCCGGTTTAGGGTTGGCTTGGCAAGGCCTTGGCTTGCCAAGCAAGCAAAGCTAGTGAGCTTACTCACCATAGCTACTCCATGTGGTGTCACTTCCTCATGGTGGCCGGTCATTGAATGATGAGGTGTGAGAGTTTTGGTTTGCCAAGTAAGTGCAGCTAAGGTGGCTTACTCACCTTGGCTAATCCATGAGGTGTCTTGACCTCATGGTGGCCGGCCTTGAGTGATTTTGTGTGCTTGCCATTGCTAGTCACAGGAGCGAGGCTATGGTGCTTACTCACCAAGGCTAGTTCATGATGTGTCTAGCCAAGGTGATGGCCGGTTCCTTAGTGTGCCACATGGAAAATCTTTGCTTGTTGAAGCATCACACATAGCCAAGTAAGCAAGGCTATAATGCTTACTAAGCAAAGCTAGGTTTTTAGGTGTCAAACTAACAAAGAAACACCTATTTCCTTATTTGCTTTTCAGTCCTTAAAAACACAAAATTTTCTTGTAACTTACAAGAGGTGGCCGGCCATTCAATGCTAGGTATAAAGGTTGTAAAATACAACATAGCTAAGTAGGCAAAGCTACTATGCTTACCAAGCAAAGCTAAAATTGTGAGGTGTCAATTTCTAGTAAACTTCAACTTTTCATAATTTGCATATTGGTCCTTCAGAGCAAAATATTTTTCATTAACCCTTGAGGTGGCCGGTCCCTTTGTGTACAAGTGTAAGCAAATAATTGGTCAATTTTGAACCAATCAAACTTAACTTGATTCCTTAGTTTCCAACTAGGTTAACCACATTTAAAAATCATCATAAGCTTAATTGAACTAGGAAATCTAACTAGAAATATCCATAGTTCCATAAATTTACAAATTTATCTATCAAACCATAATTTTCACAAAATTGCACTTTGGCCCCTAAAGGCAAAAACATTTGCATTTTAGTCCCTATAGGGTGGCCGGTTTTCATAGTGACATTTGCCATTCTTTTAAACACGAGGTGTCACCTTTTAAGACCTTGCTTGGCTTATCTCCTAAACACTGTTCATTTTCATACTGGCATACATATTCAGATGCTGTTTTCAACTGATAATAGTCTACTTGCACTGGACCATTATCCAGAATTTATCTGAACTGCGTCTAGGGTTCTCTTAAGATTAGAAACTACTAACAGAGAATCATAAATCATAACTTGCCTTTTACTACAAAAAGGTCTTACATAAGTAAATTATCGAATCTTTCAACCAAGAATTCAATAATCTTACTGATAAAACATAACACATTCACATACATAGCACATAAATATTTCTAATTATAAACTTTGATTGTTCACAACAGAAATCAAAATTTATAAACAAACTGGTCATTACAAATTTGAAGAAAGTTAAAACTGCAAAGTTGTAGGAAATGGAAAATCCTAGGGGACAATATAGACGGTTTTTAAAAATAAGGCTCCAACGGCCTCTGTTTTTACAAAAATCCGAGTTTGGGCATGACCAAACCTGTGAACGGCCAGGCTGTTTCAATGAAGAAAAAAAAGGGATAGAAGCAGAAATGGGTTCTGACCTAAGAATGAAAGTTGTAGTATTTTCCAAGATCTGAAACTTTTATGAAGAAAAGTTTTTCAAAATCAAAACAGATTCAAAGATACGACAGATTCTGAAAACTATGCAGAAAATAAGAAAATCCTACATAGGATTTTCAAAGCAGTGCAAGAATAAGAAATTTTTGCACATGCATTAGTAGTTGATTTTATGGGTTTCCAGCACTTTCCTTCAGACTTAAACAGTTTTATAAAAACATTTTATAAAATGGTTAATTTGTAACGACCCGCCTTGCACAGGCCGTTACTCTACATACATACATACATACGTTCTTACTTATTTAGCGTAAACAGCGGAAATTTTTTTTTTTTTTTATATACGTAACGCGTACGAGCGATTAGCCATATATATATATATATATATGGCGCGGATAAGCGGAAAGCATAATAATATAACGATGTTCGGATTACAAAATCATATATATAAAGAGAAACAAAACGCGTAGCGGCTATTAATCCCACATTTCACAGTTCGCCCTGCCACGCTCGCCATCTTGTATCAACAACTGCCCATAGGTTGCTTACCTACAGCATAGACGTAAGACGTGAGCTTTCGCTCAGCAAGTACAACATAATTATCCGTGACAATACAACTCAAAACATAATTCATCGTAACATTACATAGCATCTCATATCATAACATTTCCTACTTATCTCATCGTATCGTAACATCTCATACATAACATATCATAATCTTACATAGCATCTCATATCATAGCATTTCATACTTAACTCATTATATCGTAACATTTCATACATAACATATCATAGCATTGCATAATATATGCATGAACCGATTATGCTCGTATTATGCCATCATATTCATTCTTAACTTATCTTGCTTATGGGCCCCATAACATAAGTGTACGTACCGGGCGCGCTCTATGGGCTTACTCTTGCCATAGCTCAACCCGACCTGACGCGGGTCGGTACGACACGGCAAGCTCGCCTGCCATCATACTTGCTTTTCATGATCTCATAATTGATCTTGTTAGTGAACATGCTTCGTGATGTCACTAAACTTAAGTCATACTCATATCTTAACATCATGCCTTATCTCATAATCATAAACTTGATATCATCATAATAATCATAAGCTTAATATCATAATAATCATAATATCGCATCAAACAATTCTAGCATACATTTATATCACATTCTAATAGCGATCATTCATCATACTTTGGTAAGTATACAACGGAAAGTCTATGCTGTAGACGGAGTTGTACTTACCAGTTTCTAACTCTCAAATTTAGCGTTTTCTCCTAACCGAGTGGTTTTCCTGTTTTCACAGAAAAATCATAGGATGAGATCATCCTATCATAGTATCATACAATCCTAGTTATTAACTTATCTCAGTATAAGGATATCAAGAACATAGCATAAACATTAAAATCTTACTATCCTTTAAAACACTAAAATTCTTGAAAACAAATTATATTTGAAGTCAGTCTTTAAATTTGAT
>CM046372.1:2966768-2987865 GCA_025413025.1 Ficus hispida | reverse complement strand
CATGATTTCCATTACTTAAAAGGTCGTATATAGTCGACATTAGTCAAACCATTATATATCGACTCCAAGGTTGTTACTATCGATCTCAAAGCCTATTCTTTTCCTTATTGCTATTCTAGCAATTATCGCTATAATTTAGTCACTATAGTTGCAAGATTAGACTCTTGCAAAAATTTGGCTCGTTCGTACACACGATGAACCGTCTTCTAATTCTAGTTCTTAATTCCTCACATTTCTAATCAAAGGAAATTAAATTAACTTACTTGGGCACTTGCAGAAACGACATGAAGCAAAGTGAAGTAGGCTGGCAGGATACCTCTCTGATACCAAACTGTAACGCCCCCAAAATCTACGTAGGGCCAACTACGTAAAAGTGGGTCGTTACCACACTTGCTTAACTTAAATCATTGTTTTACCGAAAATTTCAGGAAAATTTTTTTTTCTTTAAACTTTAAAACTTTAAATTTTATTTTAAAAATCATAACTCGAAACTAAACTTGTGCTTATGGGTAATCTTCATCATGCCTACCCATAACTTGTTATGCCGATTATAAGGTCACCATAACCTTTTAAATCGGACCTTGGAAACATTACATACATATACAACTTCATAATTAAAAACATTTGCGGAAAATCTTGCGTAGTGGTATCCCATACCGCCCTTCACTCGCCCATCGTCTCCATGGCCCACCAAGTAAGCTGCAGGCATCTTACCTACAGTATGAAATATACAGATGAGCTTTCGCCCAGCAAGTACAAACATGATCTCACAAAACCTTTTCAAACATCAGGTAATTTATCAAAACATGTCATCACCATATAAACTTATCAAACATCATGTAGCTTATGCATGAACCATTTATGATTGATTGAATGTCTTATGTTTCATATAGACTCAATCCTTAACTTATCTTGTCTTAACATGTGGCCCATAGTGTACGTACCGAAAGCGCGCAGCCTCCAGATAAAGCTAGGGTTTGCAAGGCCCTAACAGTTCTGGGAATCATAACGTGACCCTCACGCATCAACGAGAGGTTAATATCACAATTGGTGTTAAACATGTATCATCCACGATCACGGGAGGTTGGTACGACACCTTACTTGATTATCTTACCAGTGATTTAACGTTAGTGAACATTCTTCATGATGTCACTATATCATTCTCAAACTTAATATTTCCATATCATGCATTCTTGAAATCATGACATTTTTAAAACCATGACTTTTAGAAAACATGGCATAATATGTAACATGTCATAGCACATCATCGCATAGCATTACATAACATCATACAACATAGCATGTACATTTAAACATGTAATGTAACTAGTATAGTTAAACATAAATATATGAAAATAGTATTTACTATTTTCATATTGTAGGTGAGGTTCGATACTTGCCTGATTTCCTATGCTCTTGAAACTTGATCTAAATATTCCGTCAAGGTACATCAACAGGTTCTATTCCTGTTTCAATTAGGGTGTAAGATAAGGATTAGCCTATCTTACCGTAAATCTTTTCATGCAATGTTGGTATCCTTAACCAACCTTAAATAGTAACCCTAGTCATATGTCCCTCCTATATTAATTTTATTACCTCATGATAAATTGTTTGGTTACTTAGAGTAACCTTAGGGCATCCGGCCAATACAAACATGAATAGTGTTAGGTTATCATCCTAACCTATGCCTTGTCATTTTTATTCATAATCTTTTGGTTTTAGGATCAACCTAATTTTTTTTATACCTTGTTGTGTTACCTTGAGTAACCCTTGAGGTAGTCAAACTTAGTCCGATTATCCTAAGTAATCCTTGGATTTTGGACCCCGTCCCGTAACTCGGGTATCCTTCCCGGTTACCGTCCATCATTGTTTTGTTACCAAAAGTAAGATAACTTTTGAATCCAAAAACTTGTTTTTCTCTGTGCTTTGGAAAAAACTTGGTTCTCTTTGTTTATTTCTTACAAAAACTCTAGTTTAACTTTGAAAATTGTAATTCTTTGAAAAAGGTTTGTAAAAATTATTAACTGTTGAAAACTGCCTTTGGAGTAGTTTCCCACAGTCAAAACATTGGTGTTGGTGCAAAAATACAGTTTTCCTGTATTGTTTTAGAAAATCCTGTGCAGGAATTTCTTGTTTCCTGCACACTCTTTAGAAATCCGTGTCAGTTTAAAAATCTGAATTGAATTTGAAAAAGTTATCTTCAAGAAAGTTTTAGATCTCGACAAAATCCTAAAACTTTCATGTTTTGAGAAAAATCCAGTTCTGCTTGTATTTGCGTCAGTTTTTGTTTGAAATTGGCTGATCCTGTAAACTGGGTCTGGGCAGACCAGCCACGGATTTTTGTAAAAACAGAGACCATTGGAGTCTCATTTTGGGATTCTGCCCACGCTGTCCCCTAGGAAAAACCCTCCTGAACAACTTTTATGTCTTAAGTTTTACCCAGTTCGGCCTCTAAAGGCCTCAAATTTTACTTTTTCCGAAACTGGCTAGTTGGCACCCGAACTGGCAGTTTTCGGTTTAGAATTCGTTTTACGTCCTAGACGTGGAATCTAGCTCAACCAGCCACCGCGGGAGCTCTAATACACACATGCAGCGGTTTTCTAGCATAAATTTTCTTTAATCACAATTTCTAACATCACCATGCAAATTAAAATTCACATCATGCATCAACATATAAAACCCTAGCCATACAACAAACACTTAGCATGCAAAATCACAAAATTAAGAGCAAGCATGCAATCAAAACCAAATCACCCTTATTCTAGATCAAGCACAAACTTTAAATCCTAAACTTGGGCACAAAATAAAATTGAGCTTATGCTCTTACAAATTCAACTTGAAATACACCTAAATTTCAAATTGAAATGCTCAATTTAAAAGGTTTAAGGGCTAGGGATGATTACCTTGATTAGCCCCAAATTTTTGGGTTAGGGTTTGGCTTGAAATTTTCCTCCCACCTTGGCTCCACCAACCGGTTCTTCCACCAAGTTTTGCACCCAAAAACTTGAGTTGAATCCTCGGTAATTTCTCGAACCAAAACTAACCACTAACCAACCAAAAATTTCCTCACTTTTCCTCCCTAAAACAGTCGGCCTCAAGGCTTGAAAAAGACACAAAATTTTTCAAATCCTTTCTTGAAGGAGTAGAGGAAAAACCGCCCCCCCCCCCCCCCCCCCTCCCAACAACCCTTGTCCCTAAGGATTGCAAAATTTTTCTTAGTTCTAGCTCACCCTTGGATTTTCGGATTTTTGAGAGAGAATTTGGCAAGAGCTTGGCTGCTTTTTCCCATTTTTTTTCAGCAAAAAAGGCCCCCCCCCCCCCCCCCCCCCTCCCCCCCAAGGTCCTATTTATAGGTGAAATTTTTGGCCTTTTTTGTAAATACTTTTGGTTCTCCTTTTTCCTACAAGTCCATGGAACAAAAATATTTCTATTTTGGCCCCAAAAGGAGCACAAATTTACACAAAAAAAAAGGGGTGAGGTGGCCGGCCATCACCTTGTCGAAGAAGCAAAATTTTGTTCTAGAACATGACACTTGTCATTCAAGGCTTGGTTCATGGAATTATGATGTCATAATTCCAAATAAAAATGATATCATAATTTAAAAGGTAAATGATGTCATCCTAAGGCCTTTATTGGCTACTTTTTGAAAAGCAAACCCAATTTAAGCTAACACAGATAAATCTAATACTGTGTTTACTAATACACAGTACAATTCAGTACTGTTTTACTTGACTGCAGTCCAAAATTTATCTGCGTAAAAATAGACTGTATAATTTTCTTATACTTCCGAGCCTTATTGGTCTTTAATTCCCACTAGGTGTGCTTGATTTTCTAAGGTGGTTTCATAGCTTATTTTAGCTATCTCAACCATAAAGACGGTTTTCGCAGTAATTTTCAAAAATTACACTTTAGCCCCCCTAAAGACAAAATATTTACATTTTAGTCCCTGTGAGGTGGCGACTAAAGTGGAGCTACTTGACTTCTAATTCATACATAATGGTCCACTTAATTCCCAAAAATCCCTAAATATAGAGATACAATCCAATTCCTTATTAATTTAAATAATACTATTACTGTTTTTCACTTAAAACAGTACTGCCATACTGGACTACGGTCCAGAATTCATCTGCACTTAATGAGCTAAATATGGATTTTTCTTAGAACTTGAAACCATTTAGTCCCTCATGTCCTAAAAATCGTGCTTGATTTTCCTCTATCGTCGTCTCAAACCTTATTCTCGCTTAATCGTCCGTAACGGCAGTTTTCTGCAGTATAGTTTCTATACCGATAAATTACACTGCAGTATCATCTTAGTCAACTTTGACCGGAATAAAAGTCAAAATTACTATTTTGCCCTTTTTCCCAAAAAAGGCCTATATTTGCCTAAGCAAACTATTTTTGAGTCTCGTAGCTAATTAATCGAGAACTCAAACTTATACTGATATTCTACTCCGATCATGATTCAGACTTAGGTTTTTCTTGTTTCTAAGGGAATCATAAGTCATAAAAGTTTCGGGTATTACAGCTTTGACTTTAGAGATGCAACGCTCGCAGGGCGAAGACTCAATGACAGAGACTCACAGTGATTCACGCTTTGTTTGAGAATGACAGATTTGTGGAGATTAGTATTTTGTTGTCTATGCTTTTCAACAGTGATTAAGGATTCAAGACTAATTGGGTGCAACAGTGTTGATTTTTGGCGCCCTTCAATTTCGCTTTTTTATTTTTTATTTTTTATTTGTTCTGATTTGAATGCTTTGGGAGGGTTTGATGTGGCGATTTGCTATTTGATATGATGATTTGCTGATTTCTAGAATTGCGATTTGCGGGTTTCGATTTACGATCTGCTTGGAGTCGATTTGAAGGATGGATGGTGATTTTGATGGGTATTTTGCTTTTTCTATTTGATTTGCTTTGCTTATGCTGTTTTGCTATTTTTAGTGAATGAAAGGATTTTTTCAAGATTTCGAGTAGGCTCTAATACTAACTTAAATTTAGGATTCAAATAATTTTCATTCACAAACTAAAATAAATACCAGGCTTATAAATATACGTAAAGAAAAACAATATAAAACAAAACAAATAAAAGAAAACCAGTTACACCTAATTAACACCTAATAGATAACTCTATAAAAAAATGAATTATTCTGTTCACATCTAAATTAGGAAATAATCACAAAATAGTAACTAGATTAATAATCAATTACACAAATCTCAACAATATCTTTCCGGACATTATAGTTGTTCATATATTGTGCCCTTACTGCCAATGTTGAGGTTTAGAATTCAGAAGTAAAAGTAAATACTGAACAAGAACAATAAACAAATATCCAGAAAAAAAAAAACGACAAATAAACAAATAAATAAAACGGAAAATTAGAATACAAAATAAAAACGAAAACTAAACCGGAACAATAGTAAAACAAAATAAAATAAACTAAAACGGAAGCATTCAAAACGAAAGTCATTTAAGTCTAGAATTAAATCCCTTGACTAGACTTGTTAAAAAAAAAAAAGTATTTCTAGAGCTATTTTGTTTGTAACAGTTTTTGAAACTATCAATTACTCTATTTTATCCCCAATGCTTTTTTAAAATAAATAGAGAGGAGAACAAAAGTGTCCCACTCAAATTCATTAAAGAAAAAAAAAATACCAAAAAAAAAATCCAGCTTTAATGGTTAACAAAACAGCCTTAATATCACCCCTAATATTACCCTCATGCTCGGTGGATATTTAGCAAATTATAAAACCACTCTAACCCACGAGCATCAACCTAAAACTAGTTAACCTCACTTGGCACTGCAACGAAAAGGCCTTTTAGTAACATGAAGGTCAGTTTGGTAGAGTTTTTACTCTTATTTTTAATCAGACGAATAAAAGAAGGAAAAACCATAACTTCTAAATAAGTATTTGTAAGCAAAGAACTTATACGATCAAAATAATATTTAAAGGTTCTAATAAGTAGAAAACACAATGTTAAAATCATGTTTATATTGTCTAGTTTAAACATTATTACAAGTCTTAAAGTCCACTGAGAAGAACTTTCACCGCAACTCACAATTTTTGACTTTAACAGGAAGTACTTCTGTAGACTGGAAACACTTCTGACAGATCATCCAAATATTTTTAGAAGCTACTTTGAATCTAGGAAACCTAAAATAACTTTTAAAAAACTCTGTCAAACAGTCCCTAAATCAACAAATTTTAATTATTATTACATTTTATATAATTTTTTAGTGTATCTCATGTTAACTTCACTCAGTTTAAAATTTTTGCAATATGATTATTTTTTAAATTGTATTCTGCCCATTAATTTGGGTAATCGGAGTTTGGCCCTAATTTTTATTTTTCAGCCTATGTTCACTTATTGCACTCTCAGTTGGGTGAAATACAAGATTACCCCTCTAAAAGCATATTGTTAGACGATAATTGGTCAGTTGCAATAGTTTCAATTTGTTTTTAGCTCTATTTAGAAAAAATGGAGGATAAAATATCCAAACAAGCATTAAGGGATGTCAAAAAGATATAGGTTTAAGGGCTTATTTTTGCACCGGTACACATGAATTTATGCATAATTGCAATTTATAATTTGAATTTTTAATTTTTGCAATTTGCAATTTGAACTTACAAAATACAATGTTAATTTTTTTCAAAAAAATTAACATGTGATTTGGATACGTTCGAGTAGTTAATTAATGACATGAATTATCAGTTTTCTATATTTGAATATAAATTTATTAACGTAAAGATCTTTGATTAAATTTTATTGAAATAAAGAACTTCGATTTGTTTTAAATATAAGTCTTGGTTCACATTGATTAAGAAAATACATTTTATGCTCTTAATGTAACATTTTAAATGGAACTCAAGGCACTAGTAAAAATTGTGGATTACACGACGGTTTTTTACCGTCGTGTAAAGTTTACACGACGGTTTACCAACCGTCGTGTAATCCAGCGTCGTGGTAGATAACACGACGGTCCCGTTACCGTCGTCGTATCTCAATATTACACCACGATGTGTTGTCGTTCTTGGCCGAACCGTCGTGTAATGTGAACATTACACGACGGTTCTTGGCCGAACCGTCGTGTAATGTGCACATTACACGACGGTTCTTGGCCGAACCGTCGTGTAATGTGCACATTACACGACGGTTCTTGGCCGAACCGTCGTGTAATGTGTATACATTACACGACGGTTCTCTCCGAACCATCGTGTAATGTCTGACATTAAACGACGGTTCAAGATCCGTCATGTCATATTTTATTTAAAAAATATATTTTGGTTTTTTTGGTGATTTCCCGTGCTAGCCTAACCTGCATGTTATCCAATACACGATCCAAGATAGTAACTTCAATTATCAAATTAAAAATACATACCAATTTTTACATTACAAGTTCACATATCATAATTAATGAATTGCATTACATGGCTATCCCATTCTCCCATAATCAAATCCAAATCTGCAGAAGTATAAAATTCTTTACTTTCTAGTACGTCAATTCCATTCAACACTATGTCCCTCATAAAACCTAAAATAAAATAACCACATTCAACACTTCCCTCTTGGAGAGGACAAGGACGGTCCGAGATCATGGTTTTATAGTCTTGTCTCCTTCTAATCCCTTGACCGGCTATAATCTTCCAATCCGATAGGGCCCTAGCAAATTGGTAAAATTGAAACTAATTAATTAAGATACATATAATAATTAAGATTAAAAAAAATAACATATTAAAATTGACTTACATGTTCATTAGCTCCGTAAAATCATCTCGTTTATTCTCTCGAAGAGGATCAAAATAAAGGACGAAGTCCTCCCATGGGTCAATGACTCCCAAAACCCAATGTCTCCCTCTGTTATGTGGCACAAGATAAATCTGGCCTTTTAGTCCGTCACGCGGTTTCGATGGTCATAGGCCGTTTTGAGCCATTATTTTTGTATTTTCATGCTAGAAGACTTCATGTAATCTTGCTATAGTTATGCTTTGAATATTGATCAAACTCTATTATCTTTTTCGAAAAGGAAAACTCATTGTGGCATTCCGTCGAGCATGTTGTGTGCGTAAAAAAAGCATGTTCATAAATGTGTGTAAAATGTCAAAATTAACGACCACAATCATTTTTCTCCTCTACAAAGAGAAATATTAAAACAAACACACTAATTTACAACAATGGATCTTTAGTGACAAACAACAATACAAACAAGTAAATGTGGTTTAGTTTATATATGAAGTCACCTTACTTTCCTTTGACAAAGAATAGTCACGGCCAAAGCAAGAAGGAGGTGGCGGCGGCAACGACGGCAACGGTGGATTGATCGGAATTTAAAAGCGAGGTGTCGGCGGGTTGGTGAAGTATGTGTGGGTACTCGAGAAAAGTGGAGAGTGTGAAGAGAAATAAGGATATGCGAGCGAATATGAAGAGAAAATTGTATTTAAGTAATTAGTTTTCGCGCGGAATTCAAAAAATGAAAATTTAAAATTTTTAAATTTTTTGAGCATTACACGACGGTTCGGAAAAAACTGTCGTCTAATCTTGTGATTAGACGACGGTCATTCCGGGACCGTCGTAAAAGCCGCCCTCATTTGGGGTGGATTACACGACGGTCGCCCGGGGACCGTCGTGTAAGCTTCATGTGTTTGGAGCTTACACGACGGTCCCCTGGGTTGACCGTCGTGTAAGCTTCCTGTGTTTGGAGCTTACACGACGGTCCCCTGGGGTGACCGTCGTGTAAGCCACGCCAGCAGGCGCGCGCCCGAGCGACCCAGGCGCGCGCCCGCGCGACCCAGGCGCGCGCCCGCGTGACCCAGGCGCGCGCCCGAGCGACCCAGGCACGCGTCCGCATGCTCAAAAGGCCGAATCTGGCGCGCGCCCACGCGACTCCAGGCGCACGCCCGCGCGCTTCCCAAGCCAAGGAGGTCAGCGCGTTTCCCAGCCAAGAGCCCTTTACACGACAGTTTCTTAGAACCGTCGTGTAAAGTGGGTGCGAAGACCACATTACACGACGGTTCCTTGAAACCGTCGTGTAAAGTTGGTGCGAAGACCACTTTACACGACGGTTCCTTGAAACCGTCGTGTAAAGTGGGTGCGAAGACCACTTTACACGATGGTTTCAAGGAACCTTCGTGTAAAGTCCATACTTTACACGACGGTTTCAAGAAACCGTCATGTAAAGTTGGTGCGAAGACCACTTTACACGACGGTTCCTTGAAACCGTCGTGTAAAGTGGGTGCGAAGACCACTTTACACGACGGTTTCAAGGAACCGTCGTGTAAAGTCCATACTTTACACGACGGTTTCAAGAAACCGTCGTGTAAAGTTGGTGCGAAGACCACTTTAGACGACGGTTCCTTGAAACCGTCGTGTAAAGTGGGTGCGAAGACCACTTTACACGACGGTTTCAAGGAACCGTCGTGTAATGTGGGTGCGAAGACCACTTTACACGACGGTTTCAAGGAACCGTCGTGTAAAGTCCATACTTTACACGACGGTTTCAAGAAACCGTCGTGTAAAGTGGGGGCGAAGGCCACTTTACACGACGGTTTCAATGAACCGTCGTGTAAAGTGGGTGCGAAGACCACTTTACACGACGGTTTCTTAGAACCGTCGTGTAAACCTCACTTTACACGACGGTTTCAAGAAACCGTCGTGTAATCTCCGTCGTGTAATATATGTTTTGTAGTAGTGAGGGTCAATTTTGTAATTAAAAAAAACTAACTTTGTTATGATTAGGGGATAAATTACTACAAGTTTATAATTTTATGATAGAAATTGTCAAAATTAAAAGTTTATAGGGTAACTTATAACTTTACAAAAGGTGCATTGGTGTTCTGGTTCTATAGTTTCTCCTATTTGGAAAACACATTGGAGATATTTTGTTTCCCAAAAGTCTAATGTTAGGCCCAAATGTTAAGCCCAAATACCATTTTAGGTTAGGGAAAGGCATTGAATGACATAAATTTAAAAAAATGAGAAAATTAAGTGGAGAGTCATATTTTGAGTACCTTCTTATAATTTTGCTCATTTTAATATTAAAGTTGATAACTGATAAATTTATCAACTTTAATGTTATGGTAGCCATAAATATAAGGATGTATCAAATTTACGACATTCATGCATATAACCCAATTTAATGAACATGACACAAAAAAAATAACACAAGACCAATATGACACAAATTTAAACTAAAGTTATCACAATTTTGTATCATGTTAGTTAAGAATGAGGAATTTTTATCATACTGGTTAACAAAGAAAAAAAAGATGGTTTGTTTAAGTAATTTTTCTTTAAGGGAGGGGTTACTCCATTTATCAATTTCTTTCACTTTGGTAATTTTTTTCAGTAAAAATAAGGGTTAGCAATGCTTTTAAGCTCCTCACCTTCGTCCAGTATCATTGTTGGAGTTTTTCTGAGACCACATGTGCACATAATCTTTAAAGCTAAGCACTATGGCTCTGGGCAACCTAATTTTATCTAGGTAAACACAAATTTGAACTAGATGCAAGAAAATTACGGAATTAAAACTAACAAAATTAACCAAGAAAAATGACACACAATAAACAAGAGACAATTTTGTACAACTTAAAATCTATGTGAAAAGCTTCTTGGGACTTGACTTCACTCTATTTTTCTCTTGTTCTTCCTATTTAGTATTTGTCAACTAGTTCCAACCAATTCATTAGTCAAGAGCTCAAAATTAACCTCATGACCTCTTCCGAGCATCAAATGAGATCATATGCCTAAGTAAACAAATCGATATTCTTATCCAATTTGCCTACCCACACATTCATGAAGCAACCCTCAATTGACTATCCTAGTGCTTATGGCCTCCCAAACTCACAAACAACTAAGATTGTGTTTCTCAAACCGATAAATAAATTAATCTCTCCCGAGCATCAAATTCATAAATCAAATCAACCAATTAATTTCCCAACAAATTAGTGGCATTAAGCATAAAGAAACGCAACTGAATTGAAATTGAAAGTTCATTGACAATTAGCTAAATATTCCAAACATAGTGCAAATAGAGCTACATCAAGCCCTAGAATAAGAGTCTGGCCAAGCATAGGTAAATCCATAACCAAAATCATCAAGAAATTCATAAATGTAAACATGTTCAAGACAATATCATAAATACAAATTTCAAACAAAATAGAGTAAGGAAGAAGAAGAAACTAAGATTGAGATAACTCTCAAGACTTCAATCTTCAAGAATTCTTCAAGAAAAATATTCAAGAGTTGTTGTCTCTAAGCTTTTCTCTCTAGAAAAGTGTGCTTCTCAATCTTCCATGGGATGTGTGCCACTTTCACTCTCTAACCTCCCCCTCTTGAGGCTTCCCAAAATGGATATATCAAAACCCTACCAAAACCGGCAAATCTTGCCATCCATTCTCATCCAAGGGCCAAAATTTTTGGCCCTTGGACGTTGTTCAGCAGAAGAAGGGTGCGGTTGCACGGGCTTGGGGTTATAGAGCCACTCGGGCACTTCTTGGCTGGCGCGGGTGCACCTTGGTCTCGACCTTGCCTAGCCTCACGAAGGGAAGGGCACGGGCACCCTGGAGTGGCATGGCTGCACCAAGGTCTCTAGCCATCTACGAGGAGATCTTCAAATGGCCTTGTTTTCTTCAATTTTTTATGCCAAATCTCCTTTAAGTATCATTTCTCAAGCCTTTCTACAAACTGGCACACAAATCCATCAAACAACACTTAAGCTTGAGGTTTACACAAATATTTAAGCTGAAAAGTTCTTAATTTGTGAGAAAAATACTCACTCATCAAACACCCCCAGACTTAAACCTTTGTTTATCCTCAAGCAAAACAAAACAATAGAGAAATAACAAAAATTAAAAACTAAAACTAAGTATTCACTAAGCTGAAAGAAAACTAAAACTAAAATGAAATTAAGATAACGCAAAACAAGAACAACACAAAGGAACCACGCATGAATTAGGTATCTATTGGATAGCCAAGAAATTTTATCTCAAAGGTTAAACTTGCCAAAGCTCAGAGGAAATGCCTAACACCAATGATGTCTAGAATTTCAACTCCTAGGCTAGTTTTGATCCAAAGATTACTCTCAGTGTGTGTGTGCACACAAACCTTGTCACTTCACCAATTTAACACTCAGATCAATTTATGCAACTAGGGGGTGGTGTAGAGTTTAAATAGTTCCATATGCTCACCTTCCGTCCACTCTCCACTAATTGTATGTATGCTGAGGCTTGAGTAAGGGTCAATAGGACTTCTAACGGTTGTAACGTAAGGTTAAGGTAACGGTATGATGAGACGGATTTGTTTTGGCTCAAAATTCACCCTTAGCATGTGTTGCATCACTAATACCTTACTCAAATCGAACATAGTTCCTAATTCGTTTCTCCCAAAGCTAATTTCTTTTCACTCCCCATATTACCAATCTACTCCCATTTACTTCCTAATTCATGACACAAACAAACACAATTATTTATTCACATCAATACTATTTTTTTTTTAATTTTGCTTTACCCCCAAAATTATTTCTTTATTTACATTTATTGGGGTGGCAAAGACATATTTTCTCTTTTTTTGTTTTTTGTTTTTTGTTTTGTTTTGCTTTTTTTTTTTTTATTGCTTTAAAACGAAATGACATAAATGAAAAGAACACAGGCTTAAAGGGGTAACTAGGGATAAAAACAAGGGTCGGCTTGAAAGGCCCAAATGGATCAAGAAAATGCCTAAATCATGTCCTCAATATAACCTATCCTAGAATTTCACTTCGAGTGACTATATGAGATGTGACGTTCCCCTATGTTGCATAAATATACTCTAAATTCACAAAATGGTTAAGTGATCACGGTTGTGGGTGTTCAACATGTTCGAGAATCAAACAAATGAACCTTTACCTACACGGTTGTCAATCACACAAACAAATGATGCAAACACATTTCCAATGATCTAAGGACATCATTTTAATCAATTCTTATCATTGAATTCTTGGCCATCTTTCTTTCAACTAAACTCATGCTCTTCTTCTTCTTCTTCTTCTTCTTTTGAAAAGAAAACTACTACTAAAAGAACTAAAACAAAGAAGACAGATAAACAAAACAAACAAGGACTACAAGACACAAGTGGTTGAACAAAGTATTACATAAAAAAATAAAACCAATGCCAACCACAGATGTGTTCCCTGCCCCAAATTTAATCTAAAAATTGTCCCCAATGTTCATGCAATGATAAAGGCACAAGGGAAAAGAACACATACCCATGAGGTGAGATGTCGAATTTCACCTCCTATTGATCCACGCGATCGTCATCGCCTTACGGTGGTGGGTGCAGGTTGTAAGGTTGTAGGAGGCTTGCTAAATAATGGGGAAGTGATGGTATCCCCGTGAAGTAGTGGCCAGAGTTGAGTCCCACCTATTGATCTTCAATCCAAGCATATTGTAGTCATGGATGAAAATATCGACATCAACGAAAATATCGATGGTCCAATTTTATGGAAATTTCGGAGATATTATCGATATCGGTTGAAATATCAGAAAAAATTATGGAAGTAACAGAAATATGCTTTCAAATATATTTTTAACATTTTAGGATAGCACAAAGATTAAAACAATACATAAATACACAAGTTTTATATAAGAAATATATTATATCTTATATATCTTGATACCAAAAGGAAGTCCTATGAGGTTCAAACATGGTAGGGATGCCATCCATATTCAAGCAAAATTGGTGATATGACTTATTATTTGAATATAGTTAAATATAGTTGTAAACATGTTAATATGTAGGTTTGTTAATCTCTTCCCAATCTATTTTCATAAATAAGAAATTGTGTAAAGTTTGTAAAAGTCTAAGAAAAAATATACTCTTAGCTTTAATGTGTTATCT
Organism: Ficus hispida; assembly: GCA_025413025.1. Classification (NCBI taxonomy): domain Eukaryota; kingdom Viridiplantae; phylum Streptophyta; class Magnoliopsida; order Rosales; family Moraceae; genus Ficus; species Ficus hispida. The sequence goes on along the minus strand of CM046372.1, from coordinate 2,973,995 downwards.
TTTATTTTATTTTTATCTATATTTTTATAAGATAATTATAACATGCTAGTTATTAGTTACTCTATTTCACCATCTACTTGAAAAAAAACAAGATAATTATAGCATGTTCAAAAAGATAATAAATGATAGAAATCCAAAATTTTGAAGATTTTCAAACAGCAATTTCCATCTGAAATTTCTAATATTTGCACTGACATTTCTGAAATTTCCTCGATATTTCCTAATATTTTGTACAAATTACACTACGTTTTACCGATATTGATATTTTTATCGATATTTTCTGATCTTTCCTGATATCCCTGATATTTTGACGGAAAAGATATTACACCTAAAAGATATTTCGGTACCCCTCAACCACGGAAATTTCGATGGAAATTTCAGAAATATCATGGATATATACGACCATGGTTATAGTAGTTGGCTTGAAAGTATGATCTTGTGAGATTTCATTGTTAGAGATCTACTAATCGAGCTTGGACATGGGAGATAGAGCTATCCAGTGTCATGATTTTTTAATTATGGTTTTGAACCATCCATTTTATTGCGGCCATGGACATTTGTTGGGCAGCTTCTCCACATGGTTGAGATGGTCCAGCTTTATCTTGGCCTTGATGTGGAGGTGGAAAATGAGTGCCGAAATTTGCCACATGAAGTTGCCTCTGTCGTTTTGCCTCATAATGGTTGGGATCAATGCCTTCAAAGTCACTGGGAAGACGATGCCTTCAACCAAGTAGTTGATGCGGTGATGGTGCCAATTGGATTTCATAGGTGATGAAACCTAATCCCAAGGGGACAGGCTCACTACCAGTCCAGCATACATCCTCGAAATCAACTTGTGATTGATGAGTGCATTCGGATTTACAATTTTCTTTCCCCAACTATTTTCACACCGGCCTCCCGACACAACTTGGTGATGAGGAATAAGTGAGTGTGACCACCTGTGGTTTTTGCTCGGATGGAACAAAGTATGGAATTTTGTATCACCCTTCCAACATCAATCTCCTTCTCTGAACAAATGCAAAATAACAATGCCGCTCTCTCCGTTGATACTTCATGTTGCACTCACAAACCGTAAGGGTGTTCTTCACCTAGACACTCTATCGAACTCTTGGTAGGCACCCTTGAAGACTACTCCCAAAACACCAAAACTAATCTCTTAAATACTCCCAAACTCACATTATCCATAAGAATGTTTAAATAACCCCAAACAACCACTACTCAACAAATTAACTCGTCAACCTATTCAATTTATAATGTTCTACAATGTTCAATCCACAATCCACAGTCAACAAGTTCAATTCAACCCCAACTCCTTCCAATGAAATTAAACTCCACACATTGGAAAAGGAGACTTACTCGATGACAAAATCACCATAATGAATGACTTAAAGTTGTGGAATCCCCAATGCCTCAATGAGCTCCACCCAAAGATTGTTTTCAAGGTTGATGAGGAGAATTCCAAAAAACAATTTGGATTTGGTTGTGAAAATTTATGAATTGAAAGATGGGGATGAAGATTTCATTGAGTGTTAGAGGAGAGATTGTATGTAAATTTTGAATTTGAGAGAGATGGTGGAAGTGTGGGGCTGCCTGTGGTCTTTTAGAGTGTGAAGGGGTGAGAATTAGGGTTTGGAGTTGGGTATTTTTAGGTGAAAGGGGATTTAAAGTCCCTCCTCACCCCCATTTTCTAGCTCGAAGGGGGGCATGGGCACGCCTGGCTTTCATGCCTGCACCAGGACTTCTGTCTTGGGTCTGGTGTGGGGGCACGTGGCCGCACGCTTAGGAGGCGCAAGCACGGCCCTGTATTGGGCGCTTCCTAGGCTTAGGGACTGTTGTGTGGCGTGGGCATGTGCCTGGTGTGGTGCATCCATGCTAGGGCTTTGGCCTGGGCTTGGTGTCTCTTTTTATTTATTTATTTATTTATTTTTCATTTTTCATTTTTTTTTAGAATTGATGCCTTCCACTCACTCCTTAGCCACTTTCCATCTCTTTGCCAATGATTGCACCGCAACTTGTATCTTTAGGCCTCCAATTATTTTAGTACCAATCAACACACCCAAAATTCATGCTTTAAATTAAACATAGTGAAATTTTTAAACTTTAAAACACATATGTAAATAAATATAAATTTAAGAAAATTAAATAAAAGCAAACTAAAATGAAAAATAAAAACTAAAAGAGTAAGGGATAGAAGGCTTGGATTGCCTCCCAAGAAGTGCTTGGTTTAACGTCCCTAGCTGAACTTGGCCTTTCTCTATTCAAATTGCATCTGCAAGCGGGATGTTCTCCACATTCTGTTCCTCATCTCCGAAGTGGTTCTACAATCTTTGACCATTGACATAGAAAGTGCACCGATCATCTCCCAAGAGCTCAATGGCGATAAAAGGAAAAACTTGCTTGATCTTGAACGACCATCTCAATCTTAACTTTATTGGAAGTAGCTTCAAGCGAGAGTGGAAGAGCAATACTTGTTGGCTGGGAATAAACTTTCGCCTCAAAATTTGCTTGTCATGCCACCTTTTTGTGCGCTTTTTGTAAAGTCTTGCACATTCATAGGCTTCATTCCAAAATTCGTCCAACTAATTGAGTTGAAGCAAACATTGCTCCCCAGATGCCTTGAGATCAAAATCGAGCTTCTTAATGGCCCAAAGAGTTCTATGCTCCAACTCCACTGGAAGATGAAAAGCTTTGCCAAACACCAACCAGTATGGTGACATTCCAATTGGCGTTTTGAAAGCCATTCAATATGCCCACAAGGCACCACAAAGTTTCACCGACCAATCCTTTTGGTTAGTGTGCACCGTCTTCTCAAGAATTCGCTTGAATTCCCAGTTTAAGACTCTGACTTGCCCGTTTGTTTAAGGATGGTAGGCTAGTGCTACCTTGTGCTACCTTGTGCTTTACTCCATACTTAGCTTAGAACAAGTCGAAAACTTTGTTACAGAAGTGGGTTCCTTCATCACTAATTATTACCCGAGACGTCTGAACCTAGTGAAAGTGCTCCTATGCAAGAACTTAATTACCACTTTTGCACCATTTTTCGGAGTGGTGATTGCTTCCACCCATTTGGACATATAATAACAGCAAGCAATATGTACTCTTGCTGAAAGCTGGAAGGAAAAGGGCCATGAAGTTTATACCCCACACGTCAAACATTTCCACCTCCAAGTTGTTTGTCAGTGGCAACTCATGCCGCCTTGAAATGTTTACCTTGAAATGTTAACCGCTTTTCAATAACGATCACACATCTTCACAAACACATAACAATTGCAAAATAAAGTACGCCAATACCTGATTGAAGTACCTTGGTGGCAGTCCTTGTTGCACCAAAATGTCCACCATAAGGACATGAATGGCAGTGATGGAGAATATTTGGGACTTCCTCTTTTGTGACACTATAACGACTCGCCCTTACGTAGGCCGTTACCATACTTATCTTACATACTAAATTAACATACTTACTTACTTGTGCGGAAATGTCGTACATATTTTTTTTTTCTTTTTAAAACAATTTGACTCAAAACTGTTCTACTTACATATTTACAATATACATACATACTTATTTAGTAATTACTTTTCAAAACTGTCATAATGTAAAATAACTTGTACTTAACTAATATTTACTTATCAAAAGTGTCGTAACATAAAATAACTTTGTACTAAACAAACCATACACATATATATTTCAAAACACGTAGCAGTCCTCATTCCCACATTTCACAGATAGCCCTGCCGAGCCTCACCGCCTTGCATCAAGAATTGCCAGTAGAAAGCTTACCTACATCATAAACGTAAGTTGTGAGCTTTTGCCTAGCAAGTACAACCTTTAACCCGCAAAACAAACTTAATAAAGCAATGCATGAGCCAATTATGCTTTTATTATGCTTTCATAGCTTTGAGCCCTCATAAGTGTATGTACCATGGCGCGCAGTCATGGAGTGGTTGGGGCGGCTAGCCCAGTCCAACTCAAACCATGAACCAAACCTGACCTGGAGCAGGTCGGTACGACACATCATATTTAAAAACGTTTTCTTAAAACAGTTCTTACTTAAAATATAATCTTCTTTTTACCATAAGAATTATTATTAGTGAACATGCTTCATGATGTCACAGTAATAAACATACATCATACTTATCACATAAATGCATGATCTTTAAAAACATACAAAGTCATAAAACCATTTGCCTATGCTGTAGGCGGAGTTGTACTTACAGGTTACGCTAGGTCCTGGGGTTGTCGTTCCGACAGATTAACTCAATAGGTTACCTTCTTGTTTCCAAAATGGAAGTAAGATAAGAATCATCCTATCTTACCTTACATTATTTCATTAAATGTTGGTACCCTAACCAATATTTATCAGTGACCCTAGATATATGTCCTCCTCATATGCTTTAATAATATTCTTATTGGTTACTAAGTGTAACCCTTAGGGCACAAGCCCTAATGGTAATCAAACAGTATCTTGTTTGATTAATTAACGAACTTTGGGCTCAAGGCCCAATGATCTTGGCATCCTATGTGTAACGACCCGCCTAATGTAGGCCGTTACAGTTACATATCATACATAATTACTTAACTTATTTAACTTGGCGGAAATACAGACTTATTTTTTATTTTGATTTTTTTTTAACAACTTGAAGTTAAAATCTGTTTCATAACATACTGACATATATATATACATACATACTAGTGTACTTCAGTATTGAAGTACCATCTTACATATAACATAATTAATAATTTAATACAAAAAAGCCCGTAGCGGTCTCCATCCCACGTTTCGCAACTCGCCGTGCCAAGCCCCACCGTCTTGCATCAAGAATTGCTGGTAGGTTGCTTACCTACAACATAGATGTAAGTCGTGAGCTTTCGCTCAGCAAGTACAACTATATACCCGCAAAACATAACTTAACATAGCAATGCATGAACCAATTATGCTTTATTATGCTTTCTTGGTTAGCATATCTTTGGGCCCTTACTTAACATAAGTTTACGTACATGGCGCGCAGCTATAGAGTGGTTGGGGCGGCCATCCCAGTCCAACTCAAATCATAGACCGAACCCGACCTACGAGTGGGTCGATAAGACGCAAGGCAAGCTCGCTTGCCATCATACTTAAAACTTATCTTACCACTTGTTATTATCTTAGAACATATTTAAGAAACCGTTTCATACTTGAAACTTGGTTTTAAACTTACCATATGAATTAGTGAACATGCTTTATGATGTCACATCATAAATCATAATTATATCATAACCATATCATAATCATTTCATGAACTTAACATATATCACATCACAGCATAGCATACAACACCTCAAGCAAGTAACACCACAACAAGTCTATGTTGTAGGCGGAGTTGTACTTACCTATAATGCTATGTCCTAGTTTGGTTTGCTTCCAATCAGGTCACAACACATGTTACTAACTGCTTTTCAAAAAGGCGTAGGGTAAGAATCACCCTAACTTGTCATAAATCATAATCATAAAATGTTGGTATCCTAACCAACGGCTCATGAGTAATCCTAGTCGTTTGTCCCCTCAAACCACTGATGATATTAATTGGTTACTATATGTAACCTTAGGTCTTAGGTCTTAACTGTATCTTATTAGGTTGCTTCGAGTAACCCTTAGGGTGTAAAGCCCAACTTATATAGAACAAAGTCCTATTGGGTTACTAAGGCCCAACTTATAAGATTGTGACCTAGTAGGTTACTATTAGTAACCTTGGGCTTCAGGCCCCAACCCAATATCTTGGGTAACCTATCGGGTTACTAAAGGTAATTATCTAGTTACCATGTTCTAAGATAATTTTATCCTGTATAAAAATTGATAACAATTCGATGATCAGTCATCTTACTAATGGTTACCTTCTTGTTACTATGTCTAATAATTTTGGCCCCAATAATATTAGTAACCAATCCAAAGGCTATAAGTCTTACTTATGGTTACTTTATTACTTGGTCTATTTCAATTCATTTTAACTTTTCTTACTAAACTTGGTTCAATCAACCATTTTATAAACTGTTTTTATAAAACTGTTTAACTCTAAAGGAAAGTGCTGGAACCCATAAATCAACTACTAATGCATGTGCAAGAATTTCTTATTCTTGCACTGCTTTGAAAATCCTGTGCAGGATTTTCCTGTTTTCTGCACAGTTTCCAGAATCTGTTGTATCTTAGAATCTGTTTTGATTTTGAAAAACTTTTCTTCATAAAATTTAAGATCTTGAAAAATACTACAACTTTCGTTCTTAGGTCAGGAACCCAGTTGTGCCTCTAACCCTTTTGTTTTCTTCGTTGAAACAGCCTGGTCGTGCACAGTTTGGTCATGCCCAGACTCGGATTTTTGTAAAAACAGAGGCCGTTGGAGCCTTATTTTTAAAAACCGTCCATGCTGTCCCCTAGGATTTTCGATTTCCTACAACTTTACAGTTTTAACTTTCTTCAAATTCGGCCTCTAAGGGCCTCAAAACACTGTTTCCAGAATACTGCCTAATTTGACCCGAGACTAGCAGTTTTCCTTCCACTTGCTTCTTACGTAAAATTACGCTCACACTACCTCAAACGGTCGCAATCGTGAGCCTGTGTCAAGCATGCAGTGTATTATCTAACGTTTGCCTTACCATGCATTCATTTTAATTTGTAGCATAATTCATACAAACCCATTTGATGCCAATCACCAACTAGGGTTTTTTAGGGTTTTCTACTAACCCTTCTAGCATCATACATCAATATCACATAGTCATACATCACATACAACAACTTGAGTATGTGGGGACATACTACAAATACTTAGTGGGCACTCAAATGTATCATACATGCTCTAGCAAATTAAAATCATAATCATACACAACATCATAAATCAAGACGACTAATTAATCCTAATCTTAATTAAGCACAAATCTAATTTAATACCAAAGAGAATGAATGAGCTTATGCTCTTACATACCCACATAGAAATACACATAAAGTTTGAACTAAAGTTTAAATTGAATAGCTTAAAGGTTTTAGAAATTTACCTTCAAGCTTGAAGATTGGTTCTAGGCTTTGAATCAAGCTTTTCCTTCTAGCTTGATTTCTCCTAAAAAATCCGACCATACCCCTCTCTCTCTCTTTCTCTTATTTTTTTTTTCTCTTTCTCTTTCTCTCTTGGGTTTGGCAGCTAGGGGAGAAAAAAAGAGTGAGGGAAAATTTTGCAAGAGTTTTTGGTAAGGATCACAAAAAT
>CM046372.1:2924130-2966668 GCA_025413025.1 Ficus hispida | reverse complement strand
TATTGTCTAGTTTAAACATTATTACAAGTCTTAAAGTCCACTGAGAAGAACTTTCACCGCAACTCACAATTTTTGACTTTAACAGGAAGTACTTCTGTAGACTGGAAACACTTCTGACAGATCATCCAAATATTTTTAGAAGCTACTTTGAATCTAGGAAACCTAAAATAACTTTTAAAAAACTCTGTCAAACAGTCCCTAAATCAACAAATTTTAATTATTATTACATTTTATATAATTTTTTAGTGTATCTCATGTTAACTTCACTCAGTTTAAAATTTTTGCAATATGATTATTTTTTAAATTGTATTCTGCCCATTAATTTGGGTAATCGGAGTTTGGCCCTAATTTTTATTTTTCAGCCTATGTTCACTTATTGCACTCTCAGTTGGGTGAAATACAAGATTACCCTCTAAAAGCATATTGTTAGACGATAATTGGTCAGTTGCAATAGTTTCAATTTGTTTTTAGCTCTATTTAGAAAAAATGGAGGATAAAATATCCAAACAAGCATTAAGGGATGTCAAAAAGATATAGGTTTAAGGGCTTATTTTTGCACCGGTACACATGAATTTATGCATAATTGCAATTTATAATTTGAATTTTTAATTTTTGCAATTTGCAATTTGAACTTACAAAATACAATGTTAATTTTTTTCAAAAAAATTAACATGTGATTTGGATACGTTCGAGTAGTTAATTAATGACATGAATTATCAGTTTTCTATATTTGAATATAAATTTATTAACGTAAAGATCTTTGATTAAATTTATTGAAATAAAGAACTTCGATTTGTTTTAAATATAAGTCTTGGTTCACATTGATTAAGAAAATACATTTTATGCTCTTAATGTAACATTTTAAATGGAACTCAAGGCACTAGTAAAAATTGTGGATTACACGACGGTTTTTTACCGTCGTGTAAAGTTTACACGACGGTTTACCAACCGTCGTGTAATCCAGCGTCGTGGTAGATAACACGACGGTCCCGTTACCGTCGTCGTATCTCAATATTACACCACGATGTGTTGTCGTTCTTGGCCGAACCGTCGTGTAATGTGAACATTACACGACGGTTCTTGGCCGAACCGTCGTGTAATGTGCACATTACACGACGGTTCTTGGCCGAACCGTCGTGTAATGTGCACATTACACGACGGTTCTTGGCCGAACCGTCGTGTAATGTGTATACATTACACGACGGTTCTCTCCGAACCATCGTGTAATGTCTGACATTAAACGACGGTTCAAGATCCGTCATGTCATATTTTATTTAAAAATATATTTTGGTTTTTTTGGTGATTTCCCGTGCTAGCCTAACCTGCATGTTATCCAATACACGATCCAAGATAGTAACTTCAATTATCAAATTAAAAATACATACCAATTTTTACATTACAAGTTCACATATCATAATTAATGAATTGCATTACATGGCTATCCCATTCTCCCATAATCAAATCCAAATCTGCAGAAGTATAAAATTCTTTACTTTCTAGTACGTCAATTCCATTCAACACTATGTCCCTCATAAAACCTAAAATAAAATAACCACATTCAACACTTCCCTCTTGGAGAGGACAAGGACGGTCCGAGATCATGGTTTTATAGTCTTGTCTCCTTCTAATCCCTTGACCGGCTATAATCTTCCAATCCGATAGGGCCCTAGCAAATTGGTAAAATTGAAACTAATTAATTAAGATACATATAATAATTAAGATTAAAAAAAATAACATATTAAAATTGACTTACATGTTCATTAGCTCCGTAAAATCATCTCGTTTATTCTCTCGAAGAGGATCAAAATAAAGGACGAAGTCCTCCCATGGGTCAATGACTCCCAAAACCCAATGTCTCCCTCTGTTATGTGGCACAAGATAAATCTGGCCTTTTAGTCCGTCACGCGGTTTCGATGGTCATAGGCCGTTTTGAGCCATTATTTTTGTATTTTCATGCTAGAAGACTTCATGTAATCTTGCTATAGTTATGCTTTGAATATTGATCAAACTCTATTATCTTTTTCGAAAAGGAAAACTCATTGTGGCATTCCGTCGAGCATGTTGTGTGCGTAAAAAAAGCATGTTCATAAATGTGTGTAAAATGTCAAAATTAACGACCACAATCATTTTTCTCCTCTACAAAGAGAAATATTAAAACAAACACACTAATTTACAACAATGGATCTTTAGTGACAAACAACAATACAAACAAGTAAATGTGGTTTAGTTTATATATGAAGTCACCTTACTTTCCTTTGACAAAGAATAGTCACGGCCAAAGCAAGAAGGAGGGCGGCGGCAACGACGGCAACGGTGGATTGACCGGAATTTAAAAGCGAGGTGTCGGCGGGTTGGTGAAGTATGTGTGGGTACTCGAGAAAAGTGGAGAGTGTGAAGAGAAATAAGGATATGCGAGCGAATATGAAGAGAAAATTGTATTTAAGTAATTAGTTTTCGCGCGGAATTCAAAAAATGAAAATTTAAAATTTTTAAATTTTTTGAGCATTACACGACGGTTCGGAAAAAACTGTCGTCTAATCTTGTGATTAGACGACGGTCATTCCGGGACCGTCGTAAAAGCCGCCCTCATTTGGGGTGGATTACACGACGGTCGCCCGGGACCGTCGTGTAAGCTTCATGTGTTTGGAGCTTACACGACGGTCCCTGGGTGACCGTCGTGTAAGCTTCCTGTGTTTGGAGCTTACACGACGGTCCCCTGGGGTGACCGTCGTGTAAGCCACGCCCAGGCGCGCGCCGAGCGACCCAGGCGCGCGCCCGCGCGACCCAGGCGCGCGCCCGCGTGACCCAGGCGCGCGCCCGAGCGACCCAGGCACGCGTCCGCATGCTCAAAAGGCCGAATCTGGCGCGCGCCCACGCGACTCCAGGCGCACGCCCGCGCGCTTCCCCAAGCCAAGGAGGTCAGCGCGTTTCCCAGCCAAGAGCCCTTTACACGACGGTTTCTTAGAACCGTCGTGTAAAGTGGGTGCGAAGACCACATTACACGACGGTTCCTTGAAACCGTCGTGTAAAGTTGGTGCGAAGACCACTTTACACGACGGTTCCTTGAAACCGTCGTGTAAAGTGGGTGCGAAGACCACTTTACACGATGGTTTCAAGGAACCTTCGTGTAAAGTCCATACTTTACACGACGGTTTCAAGAAACCGTCATGTAAAGTTGGTGCGAAGACCACTTTACACGACGGTTCTTGAAACCGTCGTGTAAAGTGGGTGCGAAGACCACTTTACACGACGGTTTCAAGAACCGTCGTGTAAAGTCCATACTTTACACGACGGTTTCAAGAAACCGTCGTGTAAAGTTGGTGCGAAGACCACTTTAGACGACGGTTCCTTGAAACCGTCGTGTAAAGTGGGTGCGAAGACCACTTTACACGACGGTTTCAAGGAACCGTCGTGTAATGTGGGTGCGAAGACCACTTTACACGACGGTTTCAAGGAACCGTCGTGTAAAGTCCATACTTTACACGACGGTTTCAAGAAACCGTCGTGTAAAGTGGGGGCGAAGGCCACTTTACACGACGGTTTCAATGAACCGTCGTGTAAAGTGGGTGCGAAGACCACTTTACACGACGGTTTCTTAGAACCGTCGTGTAAACCTCACTTTACACGACGGTTTCAAGAAACCGTCGTGTAATCTCCGTCGTGTAATATATGTTTTGTAGTAGTGAGGGTCAATTTTGTAATTAAAAAAAACTAACTTTGTTATGATTAGGGGATAAATTACTACAAGTTTATAATTTTATGATAGAAATTGTCAAAATTAAAAGTTTATAGGGTAACTTATAACTTTACAAAAGGTGCATTGGTGTTCTGGTTCTATAGTTTCTCCTATTTGGAAAACACATTGGAGATATTTTGTTTCCCAAAAGTCTAATGTTAGGCCCAAATGTTAAGCCCAAATACCATTTTAGGTTAGGGAAAGGCATTGAATGACATAAATTTAAAAAAATGAGAAAATTAAGTGGAGAGTCATATTTTGAGTACCTTCTTATAATTTTGCTCATTTTAATATTAAAGTTGATACTGATAAATTTATCACTTTAATGTTATGGTAGCCATAAATATAAGGATGTATCAATTTACGACATTCATGCATATACCCAATTTAATGAACATGACACAAAAAAATAACACAAGACCATATGACACAAATTTAAACTAAGTTATCACAATTTGTATCATGTTAGTTAAGAATGAGGAATTTTTATCATACTGGTTACAAAGAAAAAAAGATGGTTTGTTTAAGTAATTTTCTTTAAGGGAGGGGTTACTCCATTTATCAATTTCTTTCACTTTGGTATTTTTTCAGTAAAATAAGGGTTAGCAATGCTTTAAGCTCCTCACCTTCGTCCAGTATCATTGTTGGAGTTTTTCTGAGACCACATGTGCACATAATCTTTAAAGCTAAGCCTATGGCTCTGGGCAACCTAATTTTATCTAGGTAAACACAAATTTGAACTAGATGCAAGAAAATTACGGAATTAAACTAACAAAATTAACCAAGAAAAATGACAACAATAAACAAGAGACAATTTGTACAACTTAAAATCTATGTGAAAGCTTCTTGGGACTTGACTTCACTCTATTTTCTCTTGTTCTTCCTATTTAGTATTTGTCAACTAGTTCAACCAATTCATTAGTCAGAGCTCAAAATTAACCTCATGACCTCTTCCGAGCATCAAATGAGATCATATGCCTAAGTAAACAAATCGATATTCTTATCCAATTTGCCTACCCACACATTCATGAAGCAACCCTCAATTGACTATCCTAGTGCTTATGGCCTCCCAAACTCACAAACAACTAAGATTGTGTTTCTCAACCGATAAATAAATTAATCTCTCCCGAGCATCAAATTCATAAATCAAATCAACCAATTAATTTCCCAACAATTAGTGGCATTAAGCATAAAGAAACGCAACTGAATTGAAATTGAAAGTTCATTGACAATTAGCTAAATATTCCAAACATAGTGCAAATAGAGCTACATCAAGCCCTAGAATAGAGTCTGGCCAAGCATAGGTAAATCCATAACCAAAATCATCAAGAAATTCATAAATGTAACATGTTCAAGACAATATCATAAATACAAATTTCAAACAAAATAGAGTAAGGAAGAAGAAGAAACTAAGATTGAGATAACTCTCAAGACTTCAATCTTCAAGATTCTTCAGAAAAATATTCAAGAGTTGTTGTCTCTAAGCTTTTCTCTCTAGAAAAGTGTGCTTCTCAATCTTCCATGGGATGTGTGCCACTTTCACTCTCTAACCTCCCCTCTTGAGGCTTCCAAATGGATATATCAAACCCTACCAAAACCGGCAAATCTTGCCATCCATTCTCATCCAAGGGCCAAAATTTTTGGCCCTTGGACGTTGTTCAGCAGAAGAAGGGTGCGGTTGCACGGGCTTGGGGTTATAGAGCCACTCGGGCACTTCTTGGCTGGCGCGGGTGCACCTTGGTCTCGACCTTGCCTAGCCTCACGAAGGGAAGGCACGGGCACCCTGGAGTGGCATGGCTGCACCAAGGTCTCTAGCCATCTACGAGGAGATCTTCAAATGGCCTTGTTTTCTTCAATTTTTATGCCAAATCTCCTTTAAGTATCATTTCTCAAGCCTTTCTACAAACTGGCACACAATCCATCAAACAACACTTAAGCTTGAGGTTTACACAAATATTTAAGCTGAAAAGTTCTTAATTTGTGAGAAAATACTCACTCATCAAACACCCCCAGACTTAAACCTTTGTTTATCCTCAAGCAAAACAAACAATAGAGAAATAACAAAATTAAAACTAAACTAAGTATTCACTAAGCTGAAAGAAAACTAAAACTAAAATGAAATTAAGATAACGCAAAACAAGAACAACACAAAGGAACCACGCATGAATTAGGTATCTATTGGATAGCCAAGAAATTTTATCTCAAAGGTTAAACTTGCCAAAGCTCAGAGGAAATGCCTAACACCAATGATGTCTAGAATTTCAACTCCTAGGCTAGTTTTGATCCAAAGATTACTCTCAGTGTGTGTGTGCACACAAACCTTGTCACTTCACCAATTTAACACTCAGATCAATTTATGCAACTAGGGGGTGGTGTAGAGTTTAAATAGTTCCATATGCTCACCTTCCGTCCACTCTCCACTAATTGTATGTATGCTGAGGCTTGAGTAAGGGTCAATAGGACTTCTAACGGTTGTAACGTAAGGTTAAGGTAACGGTATGATGAGACGGATTTGTTTTGGCTCAAAATTCACCCTTAGCATGTGTTGCATCACTAATACCTTACTCAAATCGAACATAGTTCCTAATTCGTTTCTCCCAAAGCTAATTTCTTTTCACTCCCCATATTACCAATCTACTCCATTTACTTCCTAATTCATGACACAAACAAACACAATTATTTATTCACATCAATACTATTTTTTTTTTAATTTTGCTTTACCCCCAAAATTATTTCTTTATTTACATTTATTGGGGTGGCAAAGACATATTTTCTCTTTTTTTTTTTTTGTTTTTTGTTTTGTTTTGCTTTTTTTTTTTTTTATTGCTTTAAAACGAAATGACATAAATGAAAGAACACAGGCTTAAAGGGGTAACTAGGGATAAAACAAGGGTCGGCTTGAAAGGCCCAATGGATCAAGAAAATGCCTAAATCATGTCCTCAATATAACCTATCCTAGAATTTCACTTCGAGTGACTATATGAGATGTGACGTTCCCCTATGTTGCATAAATATACTCTAAATTCACAAAATGGTTAAGTGATCACGGTTGTGGGTGTTCAACATGTTGAGAATCAAACAAATGAACCTTTACCTACACGGTTGTCAATCACACAAACAAATGATGCAAACACATTTCCAATGATCTAAGGACATCATTTTAATCAATTCTTATCATTGAATTCTTGGCCATCTTTCTTTCAACTAAACTCATGCTCTTCTTCTTCTTCTTCTTCTTCTTTTGAAAAGAAAACTACTACTAAAAGAACTAAAACAAAGAAGACAGATAAACAAAACAAACAAGGACTACAAGACACAAGTGGTTGAACAAAGTATTACATAAAAAAATAAAACCAATGCCAACCACAGATGTGTTCCCTGCCCCAAATTTAATCTAAAAATTGTCCCCAATGTTCATGCAATGATAAAGGCACAAGGGAAAAGAACACATACCCATGAGGTGAGATGTCGAATTTCACCTCCTATTGATCCACGCGATCGTCATCGCCTTACGGTGGTGGGTGCAGGTTGTAAGGTTGTAGGAGGCTTGCTAAATAATGGGGAAGTGATGGTATCCCCGTGAAGTAGTGGCCAGAGTTGAGTCCCACCTATTGATCTTCAATCCAAGCATATTGTAGTCATGGATGAAAATATCGACATCAACGAAAATATCGATGGTCCAATTTTATGGAAATTTCGGAGATATTATCGATATCGGTTGAAATATCAGAAAAAATTATGGAAGTAACAGAAATATGCTTTCAAATATATTTTTAACATTTTAGGATAGCACAAAGATTAAAACAATACATAAATACACAAGTTTTATATAAGAAATATATTATATCTTATATATCTTGATACCAAAAGGAAGTCCTATGAGGTTCAAACATGGTAGGGATGCCATCCATATTCAAGCAAATTGGTGATATGACTTATTATTTGAATATAGTTAAATATAGTTGTAAACATGTTAATATGTAGGTTTGTTAATCTCTTCCCAATCTATTTTCATAAATAAGAAATTGTGTAAAGTTTGTAAAAGTCTAAGAAAAAATATACTCTTAGCTTTAATGTGTTATCTTTTATTTTATTTTATCTATATTTTTATAAGATAATTATAACATGCTAGTTATTAGTTACTCTATTTCACCATCTACTTGAAAAAAAACAAGATAATTATAGCATGTTCAAAAAGATAATAAATGATAGAAATCCAAAATTTTGAAGATTTTCAAACAGCAATTTCCATCTGAAATTTCTAATATTTGCACTGACATTTCTGAAATTTCCTCGATATTTCCTAATATTTTGTACAAATTACACTACGTTTTACCGATATTGATATTTTTATCGATATTTTCTGATCTTTCCTGATATCCCTGATATTTTGACGGAAAAGATATTACACCTAAAAGATATTTCGGTACCCCTCAACCACGGAAATTTCGATGGAAATTTCAGAAATATCATGGATATATACGACCATGGTTATAGTAGTTGGCTTGAAAGTATGATCTTGTGAGATTTCATTGTTAGAGATCTACTAATCGAGCTTGGACATGGGAGATAGAGCTATCCAGTGTCATGATTTTTTAATTATGGTTTTGAACCATCCATTTATTGCGGCCATGGACATTTGTTGGGCAGCTTCTCCACATGGTTGAGATGGTCCAGCTTTATCTTGGCCTTGATGTGGAGGTGGAAATGAGTGCCGAAATTTGCCACATGAAGTTGCCTCTGTCGTTTTGCCTCATAATGGTTGGGATCAATGCCTTCAAAGTCACTGGGAAGACGATGCCTTCAACCAAGTAGTTGATGCGGTGATGGTGCCAATTGGATTTCATAGGTGATGAAACCTAATCCCAAGGGACAGGCTCACTACCAGTCCAGCATACATCCTCGAAATCAACTTGTGATTGATGAGTGCATTCGGATTTACAATTTTCTTTCCCCAACTATTTTCACACCGGCCTCCCGACACAACTTGGTGATGAGGAATAAGTGAGTGTGACCACCTGTGGTTTTTGCTCGGATGGAACAAAGTATGGAATTTTGTATCACCCTTCCAACATCAATCTCCTTCTCTGAACAAATGCAAAATAACAATGCCGCTCTCTCCGTTGATACTTCATGTTGCACTCACAAACCGTAAGGGTGTTCTTCACCTAGACACTCTATCGAACTCTTGGTAGGCACCCTTGAAGACTACTCCCAAAACACCAAAACTAATCTCTTAAATACTCCCAAACTCACATTATCCATAAGAATGTTTAAATAACCCCAAACAACCACTACTCAACAAATTAACTCGTCAACCTATTCAATTTATAATGTTCTACAATGTTCAATCCACAATCCACAGTCAACAAGTTCAATTCAACCCCAACTCCTTCCAATGAAATTAAACTCCACACATTGGAAAAGGAGACTTACTCGATGACAAAATCACCATAATGAATGACTTAAAGTTGTGGAATCCCCAATGCCTCAATGAGCTCCACCCAAAGATTGTTTTCAAGGTTGATGAGGAGAATTCCAAAAAACAATTTGGATTTGGTTGTGAAAATTTATGAATTGAAAGATGGGGATGAAGATTTCATTGAGTGTTAGAGGAGAGATTGTATGTAAATTTTGAATTTGAGAGAGATGGTGGAAGTGTGGGGCTGCCTGTGGTCTTTTAGAGTGTGAAGGGGTGAGAATTAGGGTTTGGAGTTGGGTATTTTTAGGTGAAAGGGGATTTAAAGTCCCCTCCTCACCCCCATTTTCTAGCTCGAAGGGGGGCATGGGCACGCCTGGCTTTCATGCCTGCACCAGGACTTCTGTCTTGGGTCTGGTGTGGGGGCACGTGGCCGCACGCTTAGGAGGCGCAAGCACGGCCCTGTATTGGGCGCTTCCTAGGCTTAGGGACTGTTGTGTGGCGTGGGCATGTGCCTGGTGTGGTGCATCCATGCTAGGGCTTTGGCCTGGGCTTGGTGTCTCTTTTTATTTATTTATTTATTTATTTTTCATTTTTCATTTTTTTTTAGAATTGATGCCTTCCACTCACTCCTTAGCCACTTTCCATCTCTTTGCCAATGATTGCACCGCAACTTGTATCTTTAGGCCTCCAATTATTTTAGTACCAATCAACACACCCAAAATTCATGCTTTAAATTAAACATAGTGAAATTTTTAAACTTTAAAACACATATGTAAATAAATATAAATTTAAGAAAATTAAATAAAGCAAACTAAAATGAAAAATAAAAACTAAAAGAGTAAGGGATAGAAGGCTTGGATTGCCTCCCAAGAAGTGCTTGGTTTAACGTCCCTAGCTGAACTTGGCCTTTCTCTATTCAAATTGCATCTGCAAGCGGGATGTTCTCCACATTCTGTTCCTCATCTCCGAAGTGGTTCTACAATCTTTGACCATTGACATAGAAAGTGCACCGATCATCTCCCAAGAGCTCAATGGCGATAAAAGGAAAAACTTGCTTGATCTTGAACGACCATCTCAATCTTAACTTTATTGGAAGTAGCTTCAAGCGAGAGTGGAAGAGCAATACTTGTTGGCTGGGAATAAACTTTCGCCT
The DNA here is from genome assembly GCA_025413025.1 of Ficus hispida. Classification (NCBI taxonomy): domain Eukaryota; kingdom Viridiplantae; phylum Streptophyta; class Magnoliopsida; order Rosales; family Moraceae; genus Ficus; species Ficus hispida. The sequence goes on along the minus strand of CM046372.1, from coordinate 2,956,357 downwards.
CAAAATTTGCTTGTCATGCCACCTTTTTGTGCGCTTTTTGTAAAGTCTTGCACATTCATAGGCTTCATTCCAAAATTCGTCCAACTAATTGAGTTGAAGCAAACATTGCTCCCCAGATGCCTTGAGATCAAAATCGAGCTTCTTAATGGCCCAAAGAGTTCTATGCTCCAACTCCACTGGAAGATGAAAAGCTTTGCCAAACACCAACCAGTATGGTGACATTCCAATTGGCGTTTTGAAAGCCATTCAATATGCCCACAAGGCACCACAAAGTTTCACCGACCAATCCTTTTGGTTAGTGTGCACCGTCTTCTCAAGAATTCGCTTGAATTCCCAGTTTAAGACTCTGACTTGCCCGTTTGTTTAAGGATGGTAGGCTAGTGCTACCTTGTGCTACCTTGTGCTTTACTCCATACTTAGCTTAGAACAAGTCGAAAACTTTGTTACAGAAGTGGGTTCCTTCATCACTAATTATTACCCGAGACGTCTGAACCTAGTGAAAGTGCTCCTATGCAAGAACTTAATTACCACTTTTGCACCATTTTTCGGAGTGGTGATTGCTTCCACCCATTTGGACATATAATAACAGCAAGCAATATGTACTCTTGCCTGAAAGCTGGAAGGAAAAGGGCCATGAAGTTTATACCCCACACGTCAAACATTTCCACCTCCAAGTTGTTTGTCAGTGGCAACTCATGCCGCCTTGAAATGTTTACCTTGAAATGTTAACCGCTTTTCAATAACGATCACACATCTTCACAAACACATAACAATTGCAAAATAAAGTACGCCAATACCTGATTGAAGTACCTTGGTGGCAGTCCTTGTTGCACCAAAATGTCCACCATAAGGACATGAATGGCAGTGATGGAGAATATTTGGGACTTCCTCTTTTGTGACACTATAACGACTCGCCCTTACGTAGGCCGTTACCATACTTATCTTACATACTAAATTAACATACTTACTTACTTGTGCGGAAATGTCGTACATATTTTTTTTTTCTTTTTAAAACAATTTGACTCAAAACTGTTCTACTTACATATTTACAATATACATACATACTTATTTAGTAATTACTTTTCAAAACTGTCATAATGTAAAATAACTTGTACTTAACTAATATTTACTTATCAAAAGTGTCGTAACATAAAATAACTTTGTACTAAACAAACCATACACATATATATTTCAAAACACGTAGCAGTCCTCATTCCCACATTTCACAGATAGCCCTGCCGAGCCTCACCGCCTTGCATCAAGAATTGCCAGTAGAAAGCTTACCTACATCATAAACGTAAGTTGTGAGCTTTTGCCTAGCAAGTACAACCTTTAACCCGCAAAACAAACTTAATAAAGCAATGCATGAGCCAATTATGCTTTTATTATGCTTTCATAGCTTTGAGCCCTCATAAGTGTATGTACCATGGCGCGCAGTCATGGAGTGGTTGGGGCGGCTAGCCCAGTCCAACTCAAACCATGAACCAAACCTGACCTGGAGCAGGTCGGTACGACACATCATATTTAAAAACGTTTTCTTAAAACAGTTCTTACTTAAAATATAATCTTCTTTTTACCATAAGAATTATTATTAGTGAACATGCTTCATGATGTCACAGTAATAAACATACATCATACTTATCACATAAATGCATGATCTTTAAAAACATACAAAGTCATAAAACCATTTGCCTATGCTGTAGGCGGAGTTGTACTTACAGGTTACGCTAGGTCCTGGGGTTTGTCGTTCCGACAGATTAACTCAATAGGTTACCTTCTTGTTTCCAAAATGGAAGTAAGATAAGAATCATCCTATCTTACCTTACATTATTTCATTAAATGTTGGTACCCTAACCAATATTTATCAGTGACCCTAGATATATGTCCTCCTCATATGCTTTAATAATATTCTTATTGGTTACTAAGTGTAACCCTTAGGGCACAAGCCCTAATGGTAATCAAACAGTATCTTGTTTGATTAATTAACGAACTTTGGGCTCAAGGCCCAATGATCTTGGCATCCTATGTGTAACGACCCGCCTAATGTAGGCCGTTACAGTTACATATCATACATAATTACTTAACTTATTTAACTTGGCGGAAATACAGACTTATTTTTTATTTTGATTTTTTTTAACAACTTGAAGTTAAAATCTGTTTCATAACATACTGACATATATATATACATACATACTAGTGTACTTCAGTATTGAAGTACCATCTTACATATAACATAATTAATAATTTAATACAAAAAGCCCGTAGCGGTCTCCATCCCACGTTTCGCAACTCGCCGTGCCAAGCCCCACCGTCTTGCATCAAGAATTGCTGGTAGGTTGCTTACCTACAACATAGATGTAAGTCGTGAGCTTTCGCTCAGCAAGTACAACTATATACCCGCAAAACATAACTTAACATAGCAATGCATGAACCAATTATGCTTTATTATGCTTTCTTGGTTAGCATATCTTTGGGCCCCTTACTTAACATAAGTTTACGTACATGGCGCGCAGCTATAGAGTGGTTGGGGCGGCCATCCCAGTCCAACTCAAATCATAGACCGAACCCGACCTACGAGTGGGTCGATAAGACGCAAGGCAAGCTCGCTTGCCATCATACTTAAAACTTATCTTACCACTTGTTATTATCTTAGAACATATTTAAGAAACCGTTTCATACTTGAAACTTGGTTTTAAACTTACCATATGAATTAGTGAACATGCTTTATGATGTCACATCATAAATCATAATTATATCATAACCATATCATAATCATTTCATGAACTTAACATATATCACATCACAGCATAGCATACAACACCTCAAGCAAGTAACACCACAACAAGTCTATGTTGTAGGCGGAGTTGTACTTACCTATAATGCTATGTCCTAGTTTGGTTGCTTCCAATCAGGTCACAACAACATGTTACTAACTGCTTTTCAAAAAGGCGTAGGGTAAGAATCACCCTAACTTGTCATAAATCATAATCATAAAATGTTGGTATCCTAACCAACGCTCATGAGTAATCCTAGTCGTTTGTCCCCTCAAACACACTGATGATAACTTAATTGGTTACTATATGTAACCTTAGGTCTTAGGTCTTAACTGTATCTTATTAGGTTGCTTCGAGTAACCCTTAGGTGTAAGCCCAACTTATAATAGAACAAAGTCCTATTGGGTTACTAAGGCCCAACTTATAAGATTGTGACCTAGTAGGTTACTATTAGTAACCTTGGGCTTCAGGCCCAACCCAATATCTTGGTAACCTATCGGGTTACTAAAGGTAATTATCTAGTTACCATGTTCTAAGATAATTTTATCCTGTATAAAAATTGATAACCAATTCGATGATCAGTCATCTTACTATGGTTACCTTCTTGTTACTATGTCTAATAATTTTGGCCCCAATAATATTAGTAACCAATCCAAAGGCTATAAGTCTTACTTATGGTTACTTTATTACTTGGTCTATTTCATTCATTTTAACTTTTCTTACTAAACTTGGTTCAATCAACCATTTTATAAACTGTTTTTATAAAACTGTTTAACTCTAAAGGAAAGTGCTGGAAACCCATAAAATCAACTACTAATGCATGTGCAAGAATTTCTTATTCTTGCACTGCTTTGAAAATCCTGTGCAGGATTTTCCTGTTTTCTGCACAGTTTCCAGAATCTGTTGTATCTTAGAATCTGTTTTGATTTTGAAAAACTTTTCTTCATAAAATTTAAGATCTTGAAAAATACTACAACTTTCGTTCTTAGGTCAGAACCCAGTTGTGCCTCTAACCCTTTTGTTTTCTTCGTTGAAACAGCCTGGTCGTGCACAGGTTTGGTCATGCCCAGACTCGGATTTTTGTAAAAACAGAGGCCGTTGGAGCCTTATTTTTAAAAACCGTCCATGCTGTCCCCTAGGATTTTCGATTTCCTACAACTTTACAGTTTTAACTTTCTTCAAATTCGGCCTCTAAGGGCCTCAAAACACTGTTTCCAGAATACTGCCTAATTTGACCCGAGACTAGCAGTTTTCCTTCCACTTGCTTCTTACGTAAAATTACGCTCACACTACCTCAAACGGTCGCAATCGTGAGCCTGTGTCAAGCATGCAGTGTATTATCTAACGTTTGCCTTACCATGCATTCATTTTAATTTGTAGCATAATTCATACAAACCCATTTGATGCCAATCACCAACTAGGGTTTTTTAGGGTTTTCTACTAACCCTTCTAGCATCATACATCAATATCACATAGTCATACATCACATACAACAACTTGAGTATGTGGGGACATACTACAAATACTTAGTGGGCACTCAAATGTATCATACATGCTCTAGCAAATTAAAATCATAATCATACACAACATCATAAATCAAGACGACTAATTAATCCTAATCTTAATTAAGCACAAATCTAATTTAATACCAAAGAGAATGAATGAGCTTATGCTCTTACATACCCACATAGAAATACACATAAAGTTTGAACTAAAGCTTAAATTGAATAGCTTAAAGGTTTTAGAAATTTACCTTCAAGCTTGAAGATTGGTTCTAGGCTTTGAATCAAGCTTTTCCTTCTAGCTTGATTTCTCCTAAAAAATCCGACCATACCCCTCTCTCTCTCTTTCTCTTATTTTTTTTTTCTCTTTCTCTTTCTCTCTTGGGTTTGGCAGCTAGGGGAGAAAAAAAGAGTGAGGGAAAATTTTGCAAGAGTTTTGGTAAGGATCACAAAAATTGACCCAAAACCACCCCCCATCACCTATTTATAGGTGAAAAATAATTTCTTTTTTGGATTTATTTTTATTTCTAAAATTGCCTATGAATCCTTATAAGAAAAATATTTGCTCATATACCCCTAGAGTGGCCGGCCATTGGAGTGACTTGGGAGCCAAGTTTGCTATTTCTTTCCTTAATTTCTAAAATTCCAATAATTTATGGAATTATCCAATGGTGAGGTGTCCACCCTCTTGGGCCTCGTTTGGCTTTCCTTCTTGAATGCAGTCCATTTCATACTAATCCAGATATTACAAATACTGTTATTACCAATAACAGTATTGTTTTACTGAACTGCAGTCCAGAATTTATCTGCGTTTTATTGGACTGTATAAAAACTTTTCTTATAACTTAAGGCTACCTAGCCCATATTGTCCTACATAATGTGCTTGATTTTTCTATAGTGGTCTTGAACCTTATTCTTACTATTTTATCTGTGATGACAGCTTTTTTGCAGTATAATTCCTATACTGCTTGCTATCTTGTAGTACCGTCAAATTCATACTTTTTGACTTTTCTTGGTCAAACTTTGACCAATATAAAATCATAGATCTTATTCTACCTTTTTCTCAAAAGGTCATATGCTTGACTAAGCAATCTACTATTGAATCTTATAAAGCTATAAGGCTCACACATAATTCTGATACAAATCAGATCTGGCATTTCATACATACTTACATAGTACATCACAAATTCCTAAAAGGAAAGTCGTAATTTCCTAAAACGTCGGTCATTTCAATCTTCCTCCCTTAAAAATTTTTGTCTTCGAAAATTAAAACAAGTTGGGGAAGTTCTTTCTCATATCATCTTCTAATTCTTACGTTGCTTCTGCAACCTCATGATTTTACCATAGTACTTTAACTATGGGAATGGCCTTGTTTCTTAAAACTTTCTCTTCTCGGTCCAAAATCTGGACTGGCGTTTCTAATAAAATCCGTAGTTTGAAGTTGTTTCTTACCAACTTCCTGCCAATGGATAGGAGATCAACATTTCCTTCTATAAAATGCTTCAATTGGAGCTATACCAATTGAGGCGTAATACTCTTAACATAGGAAATTTGATCAAAGGTAGCTTCTAATCCCAACTTCTTTTGAAATCCAAAACATATGATCTTAACACATCTTCCAGTGTCTGGAGGGTTTGCTTTGACTGGCCATCCATTCGGGGTGCAAAGCTGTACTAAAATTTAATTTCGACCCCATTGTGATCTGAATACTTGTCCAAAATCGAGAGGTGAAACGTCCATCATAATCCGAAATAATCGATTTTGGCACATCATGCAACCTAACAATCTGAGATACATAAATTTTAGTAAGCCTTTCTGCCGAAAAGTGGCTTTGATGGCAATAAAGTGGGCTGATTTGATTAATCTATCGATCATAAACCAAATCGTATCCTTCCCACTTGCAGCCCTGGGAAATCATACTATGAAATCCATCGTAGTTTGCTCCTATTTTCACTTAGGAAACTCAATTTTCTAACGATCTCCGCCTGAATGGTGGTGTTCAGCCTTAACTTTCTGACAAGTTAGGCATTTTGACATGAATTCTGTGATCCCATTCTTCATATTTGCCACCAAAATTCTCCTTAAGATCCTTGCACATCTTGGACACTCCGGGATGTACCGTGTATGGCATCATATGTGCTTCCAACATAATCCATTTCTTAAGAAATTTTCAAAGTTAGGAACACAAATCCCTTCTTTGAAATAAATTACCCCATCCGTAGAGGTCTTAAATTCCTTATTCTTTCCATCAAAGAGTTGTGCCTTTTAGCAAAAAGGATTCCTTCCCTTGATGCATCAGGACAGCCCCAAGTTCAACCTTAGAGACATCACTATAATTTACAAACTTCCCTTCTTTGGGCACCATATGTCTTAAAAAAAATGAACCTTTCCTAACCAAAATTCACATTTTGTAACTTTGGCATAAGGTTGATTCCTTCTTAACGTCTCCAATATCATGCTAAGGTGATACTCATGTTCCTCCTTGGACCTTGAGTAAACTAAAATATCATCCATATAGATGATAACAACTCATCAAGATATTCCTTGAACACTTGGTTCATAAGCTCCATATAAGCGACAGAGGCATTAGTCAAACCAAATTGTATGACTAAAAACTCATAATGCCCATATCGTGTTCAAAAAACCCGTCTTAAAATATCCGTCTCCTTAATTCTGAGCTGATGGTATCCCGATCACAGATCCTTTGAAAATACTACTACTTCCTTGAGTTGATCAAAAGATCATTAATTCTCGAAAGAGGATACTTATTCTTGATCATAACCTTATTCAGTTCACGATAATCGATGCACCTTCGCAACGATTCATCTTTTTTCTTAATGAACAAGACTGGCACTCCTCACGGAGAATGACTTTGTCGGATAAACCCCTTGCCAATCAGTTTTTGTAACTACTCTTGATGTTCCTTAAGCTCGGCTAATGCTGTATAGTAAGACGCTTTCGATATCGGTGCCGTCCTAGGCAACAATTCAATCTCAAAAGATATTTTCTCACTCTGGCGGAAATCTGGGTAAATCCTTTGGAAAGATGTCCACGTATTCCCTTATAATAGGGACATTCTCTGGTGTTAGCTCCATCTCTTGATCTTTGTCCATTATGTTAGCTAAATATCTTTGGCATCCATTACCTAACATCTTCCAAGCTTTTACTGCCGTGACTAGCTTAGTCACTGAGCTCCGAGATTGGCCGTAGAAACTACACTCTTCCTCACTGTAAGGACTAAATATAATACAACGCTTTCGACAATCAATCTTAGCGTTGTACTTTACCTAGGAAATCCATTCCTAGGATCACATCAAAATCTTGAAGCTTGATCACAACAAGATCCACATACAATTTTCTATCACAAATGACTATTGGAGCACTTCGTATCCAGTAGTCAGACAGAAAATTTTCTCCCGATGAGAGAAATATTCTAATAGATTATTCTAAACTACTAACTCCTAGTCCTAATTTCTGGGCAACTCTATCGATACAACTTAATGAGTAGCACCAGAATCAAATAAGGCAATAGCATCATGAGTGGTGACAGAAATCTAATCTGCTACTACGCGCGAGGTTCCAGCTTCGGCATCCCCCTTAGTGTAGGCATAAATCCTCGCTTGGGGTTCCGGAGCCTCAAGCCTTCCTTGTGTGATCGAAGAGCCTTCGATCTTTACTTGGGATACGTGAAGCTGACTGCCTGAATTCCTGTTGGGAAACTAGGGGTTCTGATTCTGGCTATCCATGGTGTAATTCCTTGCATAGTGGCCTTCTCTGCCACAAAGGTAGCAAGCATTCGATCCTGCTCTACATACCCCAAGTACTTCCTTCCATATTGAGCACATATGGGATAGTCATTGATATTACCCTCATTTCCTTTATCGCTCTTCTTTTGAGGGTAATTTTGCTGCTGCCCCTGACCAGTAACATTCCCCTTTCTTTTGTTCCTCCCAAACTATTTGGAACCTTGAATAGAGTTACTGGTCTGTCCCTTTGAATACGACTCTGGATTCTGTCGGGGCTGCAGCTGCTTTTCCATAGCCTTATCTTCCTTCTTAGTCTTAAAATATTGAGCCCTGGCTTCCTTATCCTGGTTAATCCAATACTCAGCTTGTATCGCCCGACTTATACAGTCGGATACCAGGGTTGGAGGGCTATTGCCAGCACTAGCTTGCTTGGCAATATCTATCCTTCACATTTTCATCATCCTTCTTACCTTCTTGTTTTCATTCGGTACTAGCTTCAGACATAAATGAGCTAGCTGTTCAAATTTCTTAATAGCTTCTAGTACCGTCATCGTTCCTTGCTTAAAACTGGTGAACTCATCTTGTTGAGCCACCAGGATTTCTCTATTGTAGTACATTTTCCTAAATTAGACTATAAAATCCTGCCAACTAATTACCATAACATCTCTACGCATCTGTACGGTTATCCATCAGTGCCTTGCGTCCTTCTTAAGTGCGAAGGAGGCACAGAGAACCTTCTCTTGCTCCGTAAGTCTCATGAAATCCAAAATTACTTGGATGTCAATCAATCAAATATTGGTGGCTATAGGATCGGTAGATCCCTCAAACTCAAGCACCTTCATTCTCCTAAACCGTTCATACAACAAGTCTTCCCGAACTAAAGGCAGGTTCACTTGTATTCCTATGGGTGTTAACTGGACTTTTGCATCCTGTGGAACCTTCGGTACTTGATACATACGAACTATCTGCTCATGAAGTCTATTCGTCACTTGTTGCTGTTCAAGCAATTGGCGTTGTAGCATAGCTACAATATCTGCAAGATCTGGCTCTTGCCGATCTTGGTTTGTTCTAGTGCGTGTACGTACTATATTCTAATTCATATTAAGAAAAGATATTATCATACTTCTAATATCTTTTCTTTCATTCATAACTTATCATATCATAACTTAAAGTATCATATCATGATGTCGTCATACTTATCATGTCATAACATGACATCATCATACTTATCGTAACATATCATAACATGCTCATACTTATCATGGCATAGCATAACATGATCATACTTATCATAGCATAACTTAACATTATCATACTTATGATAGCATGATATCATCGTATCATATCATAACGTCACTATATACACTTCATACTTGAACTTGTCTTTTTGTATACTTACAAAAAGCACATCATACTTTCATAGTAATGCATAATGTACATGTTTATTACATTGTACTTACTGTTCATTCATGGTCAAAACTAAGATGGAAGTGGCTACCACTTAACCATCGTACATATATACAATCGTAACGTTAAAAGAATAAACTAATAGAAGTCGATCCTATATCTTTTTATCTACTCGATCATGATAACAGAGGAAGCATTGGAGTCTACGTCCCAATATCCATTATCGAATAGAATCTTCACTGTGTCGTCCTCGAAGTCCTCTATCTCTTCTTCACATACTCCTTGTTCTTGTTCTTCCCATATTTCTTTAATTTCCTCCTCGACGTCTTCTTCATCATCATCACTATCGATGATGATCACTGGAGGGTGCTGGGGTTGATCCTCGGGATCAGCCATAAAATCTACAGGATCCATTCTGTTTACTTTCGCGTCGACTTCCGCCTCCTGTGACGGGATCTCTTGAAGTCGAACAGAGGGAATAGGGTCCTTGACCAAAAACAGACCTTCCTCAAATCGTGTCTCAGGGATGCCAGCATTACCGATACGCATCTTTATGATATCATCAACTAAGGCATCTACTTGTAACATATAGGCTATCATCTCAGCCTTAATGATATAAGTTATCATATTTTCCATGGTCATCCCTGTCATAGGTACCGGAATAAATATCCTAATCTCGGAAGGTAACCCTTCCCTTAAAAAGGTCCAATGCCTGTAGTTCCAGATTTCTTAGATCTCACGGAATGTATAGCAACATCACATCCTGGAATTTTCTACCATAGTGTCCTAAAGACTCATTTGGGTAGGCATGCCAATCCATAGCATAGCCAAGATATTGCCCGAGGTATATGTCGTTGTAGATCTCGGGGTTGCGATAGGGTACGTCGGCGTCCTCATCGGGCGAAGGTCCTTAACGAGCAATTATAAGAGTACGAAACTCGGTCCATGACTCTCCTAGCATAGCTCGCTCCCTTAATATCATCTACCATAATCTAATGTCCCTTGCCAAACATTGGTTGGCCAACGGAACCTGAACATATGCCTCTATATGGCATATTCTAAATATCTTCTCCATATCCTATAATCATGCCACTAATGACATCGTCATGAGAATTCCATCAAATAACAGAGGAATTGTCTCATAAAGCGTAATAGCAGTATCACGATCCTCGTCTACTCGTCTTGGATCCATATCCTATAATCTACCGTATCATAACTACATAATACGTATGCGTACATAAATTAACTCCTATTTACAATGACTGTGGCGCTGGTGGCAGATTGTGAAACTGGAAGGCAGGAAACCCGCTCTGATACCAACTCTGTAACGACCCACCTAACGTAGGCCGTTACAGTTACATATCATACATAATTACTTAACTTATTTAACTTGGCGGAAATACGGACTTTTTTTTTTTTAACAACTTGAAGTTAAAATCTGTTTCATAACATACTAACATATGTATACATACATACTAATGTACTTCAGTACTTCAGTACCATCTTACATATAACATAATTAATAATTTAATACAAAAAGATGCGTAGAGGTCTCCATCCCACGTTTCACAACTCGCCGTGCCAAGCCCCATCGTCTTGCATCAAGAATTGTTGATAGATTGCTTACCTACAGTATAGACGTAAGTCGTGAGCTTTCGCTCAGCAAGTACAACTATATACCCGCAAAACATAACTTAACATAGCAATGCATGAACCAATTATGCTTTATTATGCTTTCTTGGTTAGCATATCTTTGGGCCCCTTACTTAACATAAGTGTACGTACCGTGGGACGCAGTTATGGAGTGGTTGGGGCGGCCAGCCCAGTCCAACTCAAATCATAGACCGAACCCGACCTACGAGTGGGTCGATACGACACAAGACAAGCTCGCTTGCCATCATACTTAAAAATTATCTTAGCACTTGTTCTTATTGTAAGAATAAATTCAACATTACGATTTCTTGTATAGAATTTTGAATTGTACCATAATGGTATTGATGAGAAAGCACGACTTAGGGTTTTTATTGAGTTTTATGAGTTCTTATGGCTTCATGAGACTCAAATATGATTGCTTAGCCAAGCATGTAACCTTTTGTGTTAAAAGGATAGAAAAATTCCATGATTTTATGTAAAGTCAAAGTTGACCAAGAAAGTCAAAGTTGACCTGAAAAGTCAAAGATTGACTAGAAAAGTCAACTATGTAACGATAATAAAGTATGTTAAGCAGTATAGGTAATGTACTACGAAAACCGTTTTTACGGACAAAATAGCTAGAATTAGATTTAAAACCACCATAGAAAAATCAAGCACATTAAATAGGATATTAAGGGCCAAAGGGCTTGAAGCAAAAAGAAAAATTTTCGTACAGTCCATTTTTAGACAGATAAATTTTGGACTGCAATTCAGTATACAATACTGTGTATTAATAAACACAGTATTGGCAATATCTGTTTTGGCATAAAGAAGGATCATTTATTAAGGCAAAAAGGCAAACAAGCCTTAATGAGGATGACATCACCTTATCCAAATATTATGACATCATTATGGATTTAAGCAAAAATTGGAAAGTATTTTGGAGCCTTCTAGACCAAGGATGGCCGGCCACCTAAGCACCCAAAAGTGTGAAAAATTGCTTCTTGAAGGACTAATTAGCAATTTTGAAAAGTTTCAAAACCTCTATAAATAGGTGAGCCATTTGCTCAAAAAAATTAGAAAAAGCTAGCCAAATTATGCCCATTTCTCTTCTCCAAAACCGAACTCAAGGAAGGCAAGAAGGAATAGAGCAAAACAAAAATTCAAAAGAGAAATCCTAGGGGAGAATTCGGATTTCATCTAGGGAGAAAAGAAAAAGAGTTGGAAAATTTTGGAAACCCATTTTGCCCAAGTGGCCGGTTGTGGGCAAGGAAGAAAAGGAAGAGAAAAGTGTTAGGGGATTAGGTGGTGTGTGGCCGGACTTGGTAGGAATCACACCCAAGCGACAAAAATTTTTGGGTAGGCTAGGGGGAGAGGCCGGTTGCATCTAGGAGCCAAGGAGGAGAAGTTTTTAGACCAAACCCTAACATCTCTTAGGGTTAAGTAAGGTAACTCTCCCAAGCCTTAAACTTTTCAATTTAGTTTCAATTTGAAATTTACATGTATTTCAAGTTGACAATTGTAAGAGCATAAGCTCAAAGTTCATTATGGCCCTAGTTTAGAAATCTAGATTATGTGCTTGATTAGATCTAAGGGTGGTTTGGTTTTTTATAAGTTTGTATGATTTATTTTGATGCTTGCTTGATTTATGTTGTTTGTATGGTAGCTGTTTGATAAGGTTATATGTCCCCTAATAGGACTAAAGCATGATCTAGAATGAATTAATAGGTTGCATGGTTGAATTGGAATGAATTATGCAACTTAGAAAAATATGCGAACCCTAGTTATCTAGAAAAGAATAATGGTTTGCATGGCTGTGTTTTAAATTGTGTTTAAACAAAATTTACGTTAGAAAAGCACTGCATGTTGATTTTAGGCTCCCGCTGTGGTCGGTTGAGGTAGTGTGTACGTATTAGGACGAGAAACGAATAAGAGAAAGAAAACTGCCAATTCGGGTACAAGCTGGTCAGATTTTCTAGAAACCCGAATTTGAGGCCCTTAAAGGCCGAATCTGGTGAAATTCAAAACATGAAAGTTATAGAAAAAGGTTTTTCCTGTAGGACGACGTTGACAGTTTTCAAAAATAAGGCTCCAACGGCCTTCGTTTTATGGAAATCCGAGCCTGACTGTGCCCAGACTTCATGCACGGCCAGGTGAGTTCAACAGGATAAATGAGTAGGTTAAAGTCCGAATTGGGTTTTAAGCAAAACATAAAAGTTTTAGGGTTTTTCAAGATTTAAAACTTTTGTGAAGAAAAATTTTTCAAATTCAAACTCAGATTTTTAAATAAAATTGGATTTCAAAAACTGTGCAGTAAACAGGAAATTCCTGCATAGGGTTTTCTAAAACAGTGCAGGAAAAGGACATTCCTGCACATACACTAACAAATTAACAGTAAGAAGCTGTTCCAAAGGTAGTTTCTATTTTTAATGGTTTTTACAAGGACCCATTCATAAGATTTCAATGATTTTTGAAGAAAACCCTGAGTTTTTCTAAAGACAAAGCAAAAGGGATTTTTTAAACCAAGTTATTGGTTTGGGCCCAAAGCCAAGGGTTATCCAATGTAACCCAATAAAAGACTAAGTCATTTGGTTAAGGCCCTTAGCTCAAGGGTTACTAATGGGGTTACTTATAGCAACCCATTTATAATATTTTCAAGATAGATTATGTGGGGGCATATAACAAAGAATAAAATGAATGTTGGTTAAGGTTACCAACAGTTTAAAAGTAGGATTTACAGAATCCTTACGCTATGTCCTTTGTAATAGCAGGAGGTAATCTATTATTGCATCCCGACCAGGAGCAGCATAACATCGGACATAGAGTTCGAGGTAAGTACAACTCCGTCTACAGCATAGGCTTTTTGATGTATACTTACCTAAGTATGATTGATGAATGCTATAGTAGGTGATGTGATGTATGTTAGATTTGTCTGATATTAGGATATGCTTATGAGATGTGATGTGATGATGTTATATGATCTTAGTATGTCATGATGTATGATATGTCTATGATGCATTAAGTTTATGATATGAAACATGATATGATTATATCTTATGAATGTGTGACATCATGAAGCATGTTCACCAATTCTAAATAAGAGTAAGATCAAAGAAGAGATTATGAAAAGCAAGTATGATGGCAAGCAAGTTTCCTGTGTCGTACCGACCCGCGTTAGGTCGGGTTGGACTATGGTTTGAGTTGGAAATGGACTGGCCGCCCCAACCACTCCATAGTTACGTGCCCGGTACGTACACTTATGTAAGGGGCCCATAAGCAAGATAAGCAAGATAAGTAAGATAAGCTATGAAAGAACAAGTGAGCATAATGAAGCATAATTGGCTCATACATGATTAGGACAGAATATGTTACGTTGGATTGAGTTATGTTTTGTATTGTTTATTGTCGCGGATGTTTATGTTGTACTTGCTGAGCGAAAGCTCACGTCTTACTTCGAAGCTGTAGGTAAACAACCTATTGGCAACTTTTGATACAAGATGGCAAGCGGGGCAGGGTGAACTGTGAAGGATGTGGGATATAAGGCCGCTACGCGTTTTGTTTTCTTTATGTACATTATTCAATATTCGAACTGCGAACATCGTTTTTATATATTACTTTCCGTTCGTACGCTCCATATAAAAAAATTTTCCGCTATTTACGCTAAGTAAGTAAGTAAGTATGAAGGCATGTATGTATGTATGTATATATGGTAACGGCCTGTGCTAGGCAGGTCGTTACGCTTATCTTAGAACATATTTAAGAAACCGTTTCATACTTGAAACTTGGTTTTAAACTTACCATATGAATTAGTGAACATGCTTCATGATGTCACATCATAAATCATAATTATATCATAACTATATCATAATCATTTCATGAACTTAACATACATCACATCATAGCATAGCATACAATACCTCAGGCAAGTAACACCACAACAAGTCTATGCTGTATGTAATACCTAATTTTTATGTCTGAACGATTCTATGTATAAATTTACATTGAACCGTAAAGGTATTTATGGAAAAATCCCAGTTAAGGGTTTTTAATTATGTTTTGTGAGTTTTATGGCTTTATAAGACTCAAAAATGGTTATGTATTTAAGAAAACGACCTTTTTAAGTAATAAGGAACAAAATCATGAAATTTTGTAAAATGGTCAAAGTTTGACCAAAAACGTCACGGTTGACCAAAAAGTCAACTGTTGACCATGAAAGTCCAAAACTTGACAAGAAGGTCACTAATTGACAAGAAAGTCGATGGTTGACCCGAAAAGTTCAAGAAAATGACTGTATGTTTAAACGTTTATCTGTATAAAATTACACCGGGTAAAACCGTGTTTTTACAGATAAAAAGTTATGTTTAAGATATAAGAACCACCCTAGAAAATCAAGCACATTAGGTTGAAGTATAGGGCAAAAGGATTTTAAGAAATAAGGAAAATTTCATACCGTCCATTTTTACACGGATGAATTTTGGACTGCAGTTCGGTAAACCAATACTGTGCATAAGTGAATCCAGTATTGAAAATACCTGTGATAACTTAAAAATGGACTGCTTAATAGCAAGAAAAAGAGAAAAAGAGCCAAACAAGCTTAAGCCTTGCTTACCTCATTACCTTTTTGAATTTTGACATCATTAAGTTGGTTTAAGAAATTTGGAAGTAATTAGTTGTCTTCCACCTAGCTTCATGGCCGGCCACATGCCCCCCTAAATGTCCAAATTCTGATTTTTTTGAGGACTAAATTGTGCAATTACAAGAAATTCACAAACTCTATAAATAGGGGGAGCATTGTTCACATTTGGCAATTGTTAGCCAAACTCTTGCAATTTTGTTCCACAAAAACCGAACTTAGGGTGGAAGAGAAAGACAAGGAAATTTTGCAAAACCAAGAGTGTCTAGGGCTTAGGGGTGGTCGGATTCAAGTAGGAAACGAAGCAAAAAGTTGAAAAAAATTTTAGTGCCCATTTCCCTAGCAAGGCCGGTTCTAGGGGGGGAGGAACCAAGCTTGGATCCAAACCGGGTTTTGGAGTTGGAGGCAGCTAGATTTCGTGCCATTTGGTGGCTGGATTTAGGGCAAGAAAGGCAGCAAGTTTGCACTTTCCAATCACCAAAACAGCCGGTGATTTGAGGAGGAGGAAGGAAGTGGAAATCCTAGCTCACCGAGCCAAACCGAGTAAGGTAAAAACCTTAACCAATCAAGCTTTCATTTAAATTTCATATGGAGAAATTTAAATGTATTTAAGCCATGGTTTGTAAGGGTATAAGCCCACTTTCAAGTTCTGCCCTAGCATGTAATTTATGAGCATGTGCTTGGTTTGTTTAGGTCTAGGATTTGGTGGTTCAATTTTGTGCATGTTGTGTATGTTAGGTGTTTGATTAAATGTTTAGGGTTTTGTAGGATTATGAATGATGTTTAATTTGACTTGCATATTGAAATCTGAACGTTAGAAACGTCATGCATGTCTGATTTAGGCTCCCGCTGAGTTCGGTTGAGGTAGGGTGGACGTTTTAGGACGTAAACGAAATTTTAAACCGAAAACTGCCAACTCGGGTAGAAATTGGCCAGTTTCGGGGAAAACAGTTTTTGAGGCCTCTAGAGGCCGAATCAGGGAAAACTCAAAACATGAAAGTTTTTAAGTAGAGTTTTTACTAGAGACTTCCGTGGACAGTTTTGTAAAATGAGGCTCCAATGGCCTCGGTTTTTATCAAAAACCGTGCCTGAGTGCCCAGGACCCGTGCCTAAAGTGCCCAGGACCCGTGCACGGCCAGGACTAGTTCCACAGGGTTTTTGACCATGAAAACGTCCGAACTAGGTTTTATCCAAAACACGAAAGTTGTAGAACTTTTCAATGTCTAAAACTTTCGTGAAGACAAGTTTTTCAGAATCAGTCTTGATTTTAAGATGAAAATGGATTTCGGAAAACTGTACAAGAATTATGGAAAACTCTGTACAGGATTTATAAATTAACACAGAAAAAGTGTAATTTCATAATTTCACTGCAAATTGACATTGTGAAACTGTTCCAAAGGCAGTTTCTAATAGTCAATAATTTTATAAGTTTCAGTTTAAGGTTTTCAGTTTTAAAGTTAAACAAAAAGGATTTTTATACCAAAAATAAAGGTTTTCTTTTCTAAGAATAAGATTTTAAAAACCAAAGTTAAAAACAAACCAAATAGGGTTACCAAAGTAACCAATTAGGATAACGTAAAAATAAGTAAGGGCCTATAACTAAGGTTATGAAAGAATGTTGGTTATACTACCAACAGTTCTAACCCTTACTTTCATTTTATCTCAGAACGTTATACGCGGAAGTGTCCCAGCGGAATTTAACTCCACATTGGACACAGCTTTTACAAACAAGGTAAGTACAACTCCGCCTACAACATAGGCTTGTTGTGAATACTTGCCTAAGTATGATTGCTATTTATGAATGTTACATGCTAAGTGCTATAGAATATCCTAGGAATGCTATGATTTTATATGAATGATAAGTGCTATGATTTTATGTTATGAATGTATGTCATGATGTATGAAATGTCAAGTATGCTATGATTTATAGGAGCATGATTAGGGTTAAGGTATGTTAAGATTAATTAAGTGAAACATCACGATGCATGTTCACTAATTAACAAAAGAAAGTTTAAGCTATGATGGCAAGCAATTGCCTGTGTCGTACCGACCCGCGTCAGGTCGGGTTGAGCTATGGCAAGAGTAAGTCCATAGAGCGCGCCCGGTACGAACACTCATGTTATGGGGCCCATAAGTAAAGATAAGTTAAGAAAGCATAACAAAGCATAAACGATTCATGCATATGTTATGATAGGTCATGATAAGGAATGTTATGTTATGATAGGTCATGATAAGGAATGTTATGTTATGATTTGTCATGAAATATTATGTTAGGTTAGATCGTGTTGTGTTTACGTTATTGCGGTATTTAATAGTTGTACTTGCTGAGCGTTAGCTCATTGTCTTACGTCTATGCTGTAGGTAAGCAGCCTAGTAGCAACCCGTGATGCAAGATGGAGGGCGAGGTGTGCTGAACTGTGAAATGTGGGACCAATGCCGCCATGCGTTTTGTTTTGTTATATGATTATTTTATAAGCTTTATTTATGCCTGCACAACGTTTTTAATTAATCAGTATAATTACTTACGCATGTGCAAATATGTTCATACGGCTTATAAAAAAAATAAAAAAATTTATTCCGCTATTTTACGTATAAGTATGTATGCATGTAAGTACGTATGTATGTATGTATGTACGGTAACGGTCTGTGCTAGGCGGGTCGTTACACTGTAGGCGGAGTTGTACTTACCTGTAATGCTATGTCCTAAGTTTGATTGCTTCCAATCAGGTCACAACAACAGGTTACTGCCTACTTTTCAAAAAGGCGTAGGGTAAGGATCACCCTAGCTTGTCATAAATCATAATCATAAAATGTTGGTATCCTCACCAACACTCATGAGTAACCCTAGTTGTATGTCCCCTCACACACACTGATGATAACTTAATTGGTTACTATATGTAACCTTAGGGCTTAGGTCTTAACTGTATCTTATTAGGTTACTCGAGTAACCTTAGGTGTAAGCCCAACTTATAATAGAACAAAGTCCTATTAGGTTATTAAGGCCCGACTTATAAGATTCTGACCCAGTAGGTTACTATTAGTAACCTTGGGCTTCAGGCCCAACCCAATATCTTGGTAACCTATCGGGTTACTAATGGTAATTATCTTGTTACCATGTTCTAAGATAATTTTATCCTGTATAAAAATTGGTAACCAATCCGATGATCAGTCATCTTACTATTGTTACCTTCTTGTTACTATGTCTAATAAGTTTGGCCCAAATAATATTAGTAACCAATCCAAAGACTATAAGTCTTACTTATGGTGTAACGCCCCCAAAATCTACGTAGGGCCGAATACGTAAACGTGGGCCGTTACCAAACTTGCTAAACTTAAATCTTTGTTTTATCGAAAAATTTCAGTATAAAATTTTTTTTCTCTTTAAACTTGAAAACTTTAAATTTTATTTTAAAAATCATAACTCGAAACTCAACTTGAATTAACTTGTACTGACGGGCAAACTTCATCATGTCTACCCCTTTTACTTGTTATGCCGATTATAAGGTTACCATGACCTTTTAAATCGGACCTTGGAAACATTACATCACATCCATATACAACATCATACTTAAAAACATTTGCGGAAAATATTGCGTAGTGGTATCCCATACCGCCCTTCACTCGCTGCATCGTCTCCATGGCCCATCAAGTAATGCTGCAGGCGTCTTACCTACAGTATGAAATATACAAATGAGCTTTCGCCCAGTAAGTACAAACATGATCTCACAAAAATCTTTTCAAACATCAAGTAACATATCAATCATCATGTAGTTTATGCATGATCCGATTATGTCCAATTATAAATATTTTAGGCACTTTTACTCATTATCTTGATTACATGTGGGCCCCTAGTGTCAGTACCAAAAGCGCGCAACCTCCAGACAAAGCTAGGGTTTGCAAGGCCCTAACAGTTCTGGGAATCATAAGTGACCCTCACGCATCAACGAGAGGTAAATGTCACCACTGGTTTTGAACATGTAGCCTCCTCGATCACGGGAGGTTGGTACGACACCTTACTTGATTTATCTTACCATGTGGTTCAATATTAGTGAACATGCTTCATGATGTCACAAGGTCAAATCCAAACTTAACATTTGCCATATCATGGCATTCTTGAAAACATGACATTTTTAAAACCATGACATTTTAGAAAACATGGCATAATATGTAACATGTCATAGCATCACATCATTACATGGCATCTCATATCATAACATAGCATAGCATCACATAGCATAGCATTATAACATAGCATAGCATTATAGCATAGCATAACATAGCATAGCATGTATACTTGGAAAATATCTTTTATTATTTTCCATACTGCAGGTGAGGTTTGTACTTACCTGGTTTCCTATGCTCTTGAAACTTGACCTAATGTTCCGTCAAGGTACATCGACAGGTTGTATTCCTGTTTCAATTAGGGTGTAAGATAAGGATTAGCCTATCTTACCGTAAATCTTTTCATGCAATGTTGGTATCCTTAACCAACCTTTAATAGTAACCCTAGTCATATGTCCCTCCTATATTAATTTTATTACCTCATGATAACTTGTTTGGTTACTTAGAGTAACCTTAGGGCATCCGGCCCAATACAAACATGAATAGTGTTAGGTTATCATCCTAACCTATGCCTTGTCATTTTTATTCATAATCTTTTGGGTTTTAGGATCAAACCCAATTTTTATACCTTGTTGGGTTACCTTGAGTAACCCTTGTGGTAGTCAAACTTAGTCCGATTATCCTAAGTAATCCTTAGATTTTGGACCCCGTCCCGTAACTCGGGTATCCTTCCCGGTTACCGTCCATCATTGTTTTGTTACCAAAAGTAAGATAACTTTTGAATCCAAAAACTTGTTTTTCTCTTTGCTTTGGAAAAACTTAGTTCTCTTTGTTCAAAAATTCTAGTTTAACTTTGAAAAATTGTAATTCTTTGAGAAAGGTTTGTAAAAATTATTAACTGTTGAAAACTGCCTTTGGAGTAGTTTCCCACAGTCAAAACATTGGTGTTGGTGCAAAAATACAGTTTTCCTGTATTGTTTTAGAAAATCCTGTGCAGGAATTTCTTGTTTCCTGCACACTCTATAGAAATCCGTGTCAGTTTCAAAATCTGAATTGAATTTGAAAAAGTTGTCTTCACGAAAGTTTTAGATCTTGAAAAATCCTAAAACTTTCGTGTTTTTCAAAAAGTCCAGTTCTGCTTGGATTCGTACCAGTTTTAATTTGAAACTGGCTGACCCTGTAAACTGGGTCTGGGCAAACTAGCCACGGGTTTTTGTAAAAACGGAGGCCATTGGGGCCTCAATTTGGAAACTGTCTGCGTTGCCCACAAGGAAAAATCATTCTGAACAACTTTCATGTTTTGAGTTTTACCTAGTTCGGCCTCTAAAGGCCTCAAATTTCACTTTTCCCGAAACTGGCCAGTTTCTACCCGAAATGGCAGTTTTCGGTTGTTAAGTCCGGTTTACGTCCTATTTCGCGGATTCTAACTCGACCGACCACTTCAGGAGCTTACACAGCAAACATGCAGCATTTCTAACATCCCACATATTCAATCATGCTAACCCAACATGTCCATGCAGCCCTAAACCGAATCTCCCAAACCTAGGGTTGCATGGTCTAAACTTAGCACATACCAAACCATTCATGCCATACTTGGCTAGCACTAGCAACCTAGCATAATTGCCACAACCGGCTTGCACATAAAAACAGGGCACATACAATTCATCATCCATCTAACATGCACCCTAACATTCAATCAAGCATAAACATAACCAAACCACAATTGAGACCTTAGCACCCTAATCAAGCACATAATTTATTGCATGGCATAAGAAAATGAGCTTATGCTCTTACATCCCAAACATGGAAATACACTTAAATTTCCCAAATTTAAGCTCAAATTAGAAAGGTTTAAGGTCATAAGGTTTACCTCTAGGGTTTGGAAGTTGGTTCACAAGCTTGGATTCCAATTTTTTCCTTACTCCCCCTTGGCTGCCATTGCAGCCGATTCTCCTCCCCCAAATGGGTTCCAATTTTCGGCCATTCCTCATGAAAAACAACCACATAAATATCTAGTTTCAATCTCAATAGAAAAACTTAAGGGTTTAGAGATTTACCTAGATCAATCCAAGAGATTGGCTTGATTGATTCCAATTTTTCTCTCCCTTTTTCCTTGGCTCCACACAACCGGCCTCCCCTCCAATTGGGTTCCAAAAATTTTGGCCAATTAAATTGAGCCTCACACACTCACATAAGGTCTGGCCATTACCAAAAATCCAGCCAACCATTTTTTTTTCTCTTCCTAGGGTCGGTTTTGGTGGAGAAAATGGGTGAGGGAAAATTTTGCCATAGTTTGGCTTGTTTTTCTAATTTTTTTGAGCTGAAATCCGCCCCCCCCTTGGCCCTATTTATAGCTGATTTTGAACTTTCAAAATTGCTAAAAAGTCCTTGAATTTGGATTTAATTATTTTTCCAAAATTGCACTTTAGTCCTTGAAGCAAAAATATTTGCACTTTGACCCCTACAAGTGTTGGCCGGCCATTGCATGCCTTGGAGCCCAAGTTTTGCTTACCTCATCATGATGACATCATCTTGATGACATCATGTGCTTACCTCATGCTTACATCATCATATTTTCCAAAATTTGCACTTTTGCCCCAAAAGTGAAAATTCTTACAAAAATGCCCCCTAGGTGGCCGGCCATTATGGTGCTTAGGTGGCAAAGATTTCTTTCCACAATTTCCTTAAATCAAAATGATGTCATAATTCTAAGATAGGGTGATGTCACCATAAGGCCTTGTTTGGCTACTTTTTGAAAAAGCAGTCCAATCTTAATCTAACACAGATAAATCCAATACTGTGTTCACTAATACACAGTACAATTCAGTACTGTTATACTTGTCTGCAGTCCAAAATTTATCTGCGTAAAAATGGACTGTAAAAATTTTCTTCTTATTTCTGAAAGTCATTAGGACTTTGATATTCAACTTAGTGTGCTTGATTTTTCTAGGGTGGTCTCAAAGCTTATTCCAGCTATCTTGTCCAAAAAGATAATTTTCGCAGTATATTTCCCATACTGCTTATCCTATTATGGTACAGTCATACCTTTGACTGTTCTTGGTCAACTTTGACTTTTTTGGTCAAACTTTGACTAACATGAAATCATGAAATTTTGTCATGCCGTTTTTCTCAAAACGCCCATACCAGGTTAAGTAATCTATCGTTGAGTCTCGTAGCTAGCTAACCGAGAGCTCAAACTTATACTGTTATTTCATTCCAATCTTGATCCAGACTTAGGTTTTCCTTATTTCTAAGGAAATCTAGAGTCATCAAAATTTCGGATATTACATATGGTTACTCTATTACTTGGTCTATTTCATTCATTTTCAACTTTTCTTACTAAACTTGGTTCAATTATGTAATGACTAGAATTTTCCAACGTCATAATATCTTGTACAGATATTTGAATTATGCCCTGAAGGTATTTATGAAAAGCCCAGCTTAGGGTTTTTATTAGATATTATGAGTTCTTATGCTTTTATAAGACTCCAAAAATTATTGCTTTGTAAAGCAAGTGACCTTTTGAGTAAAACGGTATAAAACGTAATGATCAGCTTGTTTACAAATTTTGATTTCTGTTATGAATAATCAAAGTTTGTAATTAATAAATGTTTATGTGTTATGTTAAATTCTTCAAAAGACCTTTTTGTAGTAAAAGGCAAATATATGATATATGATTCTCTGTTAGTAGTTTCTTATATTAAGAGAACCCTAGACGCAGTTCAGAAAAATTCTGGATAATGGTCCAGTGCCAGTATACTGTTATCAGTTGAAAACAGTATCTGAATATGTATGCTAGTATGAAAATGAACTGTGTTTAGGAGTTAAGCCAAGTAAGGTCTTAATCGGTGATACCTTATCTTAAAAAGAATGACAAATCTCACTTTGAAAATTGGTCACCCTTTAAGGACTAAAATGTAAATATTTTGTCTATAGGGGCCAATATGTAATTTTAAGAAAAGTGAATGGTTATGGATTTTAAGAAAGTTAAGATAGTGCTAGGTGATTGATTAAGCAAGAATTGGAGGCCAAATACTATCACCATAGCCGGCCACCCTATAGGACTAAAGTGCAAATATTTTGCCTTTAGGGGGCCAAAGTGTAATTTTGAGATAATTGTGGTTCGTTAGATAAATTTGTAAATTTATGGAACTATGGGTTTTTCTAGTTAGATTTCCTAGTTCAATTTAGTGTATGATGGTTTTTAAGATTTGGTTAACCTAGTTGGAAACCAAGGAATTAGGTTAAGTTTGATTGGTTCAAAAATTGACCAATCATTTGCTTATTTTTGTGCACAATGGGACCGGTTATTTTAAGGGTTAATGAGCAAATATTTTGCTCTTAAGAACCAATAGGCAAAGTATGAAAAAATATGAAGTTCATTTGAAATTGACACTTCACAATTTTAGCTTTGCCTATTAAGCAAGGTAGTTTTGCTTACTAAGCTAGATTGCATCTTGCAATCTTCACATTTAGCAATGTATAGCCGGCCACCTTATGATGAATTGCAAGAAAAATTATGATAGATTTTTCTTACTAAGCATTCAAATTCAACTAAGCCAAGGATTGGTTACAAAATTTAGTTACCATAGTTATGTTAAAACTAAGGAAGTAAACTAAGTTTGTTAACTTAGTTAGTCTAACCATTTGCTTCCAATTGATTCTTCCTTGGCCGGCCACCACTTAGTTCCAATGAGTAAATAAGCTACTCTTAGGAACTAATTTGCAGCTTTGAATTATTGGTTTCTCAAAGTTTTGAGAGAATGACAAGTGCTGTCATTAACCAAGAGTGAACAAGCTATTTAGCTTGATTAATCCAAGCATGTGTTGCCACCAAATTGCCGACCATCACAAGGAAGAGACACATCATGTGTCTAGCTTGGATGAGTCAGCATTAGACTTGGTTAGGTGGCCATCTCAAACCTTCACCACCGGACACGTTGAAGGACTTAGAGGCAAATGTGTTGCCTAAGGAGCAATAAGCAATATTAGAAGAATGAAGAGAATTCCAAATGGAATTCTTTTTCCATTCGCCTATATATATACGTGGGGGTATGAGCTTATAGGATCTTTAGACAATTAAACTTTAGTTAGGCAGCTTCTTCTCTGGCTTTCTTCTCCTTAAGTGCCGAAGAAAAAAAAAAAAAAGTGAAGAAGAAAAGCTGGAAACAAATTTCGGTTGATTGGTGTTGGTCTAGTGAGGAAGGAAAATCTCTAAAGTCTTAAGCTAGAATTATTTTGTGAAGCTTGAGGTAAACTCCTCTAACCTCTAGTTTCATTTACGTTTTTGTTAGGGAGTTTAAGAGTGTGATGTTATGTATAAATATGAGCTTATGATAAGCAAATTTAAGTACTATGCTTTATGTAGTTTTCGGTTTCGGTTATGCTAGTTTCAAATTAGGGTTTTATGAAAGTTTAAGATTTTTGTTTGAAGAAGTTATATGAGTAAAATATTGAAGGTAAGTTTATGAAATGTTTAGGTAATGTATGCATGCTTGAAATAGGCTCACGGGGAATCCGTTGGAGGTAGTGTGCACGTTAGATTACTTAAAACTCAAACGAACCAAAAACTGCCAGTTTCGGGTAGATTCGGACAGTATTTTGAAAGCGAATTTTGAGGCCCTTAGAGGCCGAATCATGTAAAAGTTAAAATACAAAGTTGTAGAGAAGGAAAATCCTAGGGGTCACGTGGACAGTTTTTGAAAATAAGGCCTCTAAGACCTTCGTTTTTACAAAAATCCGAGACCTATTTCAAGATTAAGAAAAATGGTCGAAGAATTTTCAAAGGCAGAAACAAGCATGTTTAAGTCAGATTTGGATTTTAAGTTTAAAACAGAAGTTGTAGGAATCTTCCAGGTCTACAACTTTTATGAAGGAAATATTTTCAAATTCGGAATAAATTTGTTAGAAAAGGATCAAATTTAAAGACCGACTTCAAATATAATTTGTTTTCAAGAATTTTAGTGTTTTAAAGGATAGTAAGATTTTAATGTTTATGCTATGTTCTTGATATCCTTATACTGAGATAAGTTAATAACTAGGATTGTATGATACTATGATAGGATGATTCTCATCCTATGATTTTTCTGTGAAAACAGGAAAACCACTCGGTTAGGAGAAACGCTAAATTTGAGAGTTAGAAACTGGTAAGTACAACTCCGTCTACAGCATAGACTTTCCGTTGTATACTTACCAAAGTATGATGAATGATCGCTATTAGAATGTGATATAAATGTATGCTAGAATTGTTTGATGCGATATTATGATTATTATGATATTAAGCTTATGATTATTATGATGATATCAAGTTTATGATTATGAGATAAGGCATGATGTTAAGATATGAGTATGACTTAAGTTTAGTGACATCACGAAGCATGTTCACTAACAAGATCAATTATGAGATCATGAAAAGCAAGTATGATGGCAGGCGAGCTTGCCGTGTCGTACCGACCCGCGTCAGGTCGGGTTGAGCTATGGCAAGAGTAAGCCCATAGAGCGCGCCCGGTACGTACACTTATGTTATGGGGCCCATAAGCAAGATAAGTTAAGAATGAATATGATGGCATAATACGAGCATAATCGGTTCATGCATATATTATGCAATGCTATGATATGTTATGTATGAAATGTTACGATATAATGAGTTAAGTATGAAATGCTATGATATGAGATGCTATGTAAGATTATGATATGTTATGTATGAGATGTTACGATACGATGAGATAAGTAGGAAATGTTATGATATGAGATGCTATGTAATGTTACGATGAATTATGTTTTGAGTTGTATTGTCACGGATAATTATGTTGTACTTGCTGAGCGAAAGCTCACGTCTTACGTCTATGCTGTAGGTAAGCAACCTATGGGCAGTTGTTGATACAAGATGGCGAGCGTGGCAGGGCGAACTGTGAAATGTGGGATTAATAGCCGCTACGCGTTTTGTTTCTCTTTATATATATGATTTTGTAATCCGAACATCGTTATATTATTATGCTTTCCGCTTATCCGCGCCATATATATATATATATATGGCTAATCGCTCGTACGCGTTACGTATATAAAAAAAAAAAAAAATTTCCGCTTTTACGCTAAATAAGTAAGAAGTATGTATGTATGTATGAGTAACGCCTGTGCAAGGCGGGTCGTTACAGAGTTGGTATCAGAGCGGTTTCCTGCTATCCAATTTCACAGTATGCTGCATCGCACATCATTGTAAGTAATTTTATTTTATGAGTAAATACTTATTACGTACTTATGATATGCTAGACGCGACGTTATGATCCCGCGCATGCAATGAGATCGCGTGCAGTGATGTCGTTCTACGAGTCGCATCCTATGATTTTTGATGCACTAGACGGACAGTGTCGTTAGCAGCATGCTATAGACATGGAATTGATTTTCCATCTTTGTCATATTGAGAACGATTACAGGTCAGTTAGCAGTCGATGTTTGCAGTAGACGTTCGATGTGGTGGATGACGATAGGAGAGAGAGAGATGCGAGTCGGACCTGGGCGATTCCGAGCATTATTAGTTGCGTATGGACGGTATTTGATGAGGGGGCAGATGTAACGACCGCCTAGCAGGCCGTTACCATACATACATACATACATTCTTACTTATTTAACTAAACAGCGGAAATTTTTTTTTTTTTTTTTTTAATACTAACGCGTACGAGCGATTAGCCATATATATATATATATACGGCACGGATAAGCGGAAAGCATAATAATATCAGTATGTTTGGAATACGAAATTTATACATAAAGAAACAAAACGCGTAGCGGCTATTAATCCCACATTTCACAGTTCGCCCTGCCACGCTCGCCATCTTGTATCAACAACTGCCCGTAGGTTGCTTACCTACAGCATAGACGTAAGACGTGAGCTTTCGCTCAGCAAGTACAACATAATTATCCGTGACAATACAACTCAAAACATAATTCATCGTAACATTACATAGCATTCATATCATAACATTTCTACTTATCTCATCGTATCGTAACTCTCATACATACATAATCATAATCTTACATAGCATTTCATACTTAACTCATCATATCGTAACATTTCATACATAACATATCATAGCATTGCATAATATATGCATGAACCGATTATGCTCGTATTATGCATCATATTCATTCTTAACTTATCTTGTTTATGGGCCCCATAACATAAGTGTACGTACCGGGCGCGCTCTATGGCTTACTCTTGCCATAGCTCAACCCGACCTGACGCGGGTCGGTACGACACGGCAAGCTCGCCTGCCATCATACTTGCTTTTCATGATCTCATAATTGATCTTGTTAGTGAACATGCTTCGTGATGTCACTAAACTTAAGTCATACTATATCTTAACATCATGCCTTATCTCATAATCATAAACTTGATATCATCATAATAATCATAAGCTTAATATCATAATGATCATCATAATCAATCCATCAAACAATTCTAGCATACATTTATATCACTTCTAATAGGATCATTCATCATACTTGGGTAAGTATACAACGAAAGTCTATGCTGTAGACGGAGTTTGTACTTACCAGTTCTAACTCTCAAATTTAGCGTTTCTCCTAACGAGTGGTTTTCCTGTTTTCACAGAAAAATCATAGGATGAGAATCATCCTATCATAGTATCATACAACCTAGTTATTAACTTATCTCAGTATAAGGATATCAAAACATAGCATAAACATTAAAATCTTACTATCCTTTAAAACACTAAAATTCTTGAAAACAAATTATATTTGAAGTCAGTCTTTTATTTGATCTTTTCTAACAAATTTATTCCGAATTTGAAAATATTTCCTTCATGAAAGTTGTAGACCTGGAAGATTCCTACAACTTTGTTTTAACTTAAAATCCAAATCTGACCCTAAAACATGCTTGTTTCTGCCTTTGAAAATTCTTCGACCATTTTTCTTAATCTTGAAATAGGTCTCGGGTTTTTGTAAAAACGAAGGTCTTAGAGGCCTTATTTTCAAAAACAGTCCACGTTGGCCCTAGGATTTTCCCTTCTCTACAACTTTGTAGTTTTAACTTTTCATGATTCGGCCTCTAAAGGCCTTAAAATTCGCTTTCAAAAATACTGTCCGAATCTACCCGAAACTGGCAGTTTTTGTTCGGTTTGGTTTTAGGTAACTAACGTGCACACTACCTCAAACGGACACCCGTGAGCCTATATCAAGCATGCAGGCGTTACCTAACCATTTCATAAACATACAATCAATCTTACACATATAATTTTTGTAAAACAAAATCTAAACTTGCATAAAATTCTATTTCGAACTAACATATCGAAACCGAAAACTATCAACTACACATAGCATAGTACTTGAATTTACTTTTTATAAACTCATGCTTATACATAACATCAAACTCATAATCTCTTATCAAAACTGAATAAAAACTAGAGGTTAAAGAGTTTACTCAAGCTTCACAAACAAATTCTAGCTTAGGTTTGGAGGTTTTTCTTCTCACTAGACCAACACCACAAACCGAAACTGTTTGCAGCTTACTCTCACTTTTTATTCGGCTTAAAGAGTAGGAGATATACTGATGGTTGAGAGATGGACTAAAGAACTATAACTTCTGCCTAATTATTTATAGACACTTTGTTTGCTTGCTAATTGGTCTCCATAACTTCATTTTGCACACCACCTTGTGTGTTGGCCGGCATCATTGGCTTAACATGAGTAAGCAGCTAATGACTTATTCACCAAGCTATCATGCTATGTGGCACGGTTTCAAGTTGGCTGAATATTAGGTGATGATGTGCCAAAGTCTTAGCATTCTAGGAGGCAAAACTTGATAGTTATGCATGGTGTGTCTTCCTTTCATTGGCCGTTTGGTGCTGAAAATGCAAGCCTTGGCTTGCCAAGAGAAACTAGTAGATGATCATCAAGGCTATAAACTTGTCATCAAAGCTAGAAATTTGATGTGTTTCATCATGTAATGCGCCAAGAGGTGTATTACAGCTTGATTACAAGCTTAGCAAGCAAGCTATAAGCTTGCTTCATCAAACACTTGTCATACTCTCAAAACTTTGAGCAATGGATAACTCTAAGCTGCAGATAAGAGTAACATATTTACTCATATTCATGTGGTGGCCGGCCACACTTTGTTAAGTGTGAAAGTTGCAAATGAACATAGCTTAGTATGCAAAACTACTTTGCTTACTAGGCAAGATTAAACTTGTGTGGTATCAAATTCTAATGAACTTCAAATTTTTCATACTTGCTATTGGTTTTAAGAGCAAAATATAGCTCAAAACCATAAAATGACGTCCATTGTGACAAAATAACAAATGATTGGTCAATTTTGAACTAATCAAACTTAACCTATTCCTTGGTTTCCAACTAGGTTAACCAAATCTTAAAAATCATCATAAGCTAATTGAACTAGGAAATCTAACTAGAAAATCCATAGTTCATAAATTTACAATTTATCTATTGAACCATAATTTCTCAAAATTGCACTTTGGCCCTAAAGGCAAAATATTTGCACTTTAGTCCCTGAAAGTGCCGATTATGGGATAGCTTTGGCCTCCAATTCTTGCTTAATCATCACTAAACTATCTTAACTTCTTAAAATCCATAACCATTCATTTTTCTTAAAATTACATATTGGCCCCTAAAGACAAAATAGTTTACATTTTAGTCCTTAAAGGGTGACCAATTCTCAAAGTGAGATTTGTCATTCTTTTTAAGTCCTAGTTGGCTTATCTCCTAAACACAGTTCATTTCAACTGGCATACATATTCAGATACTGTTTTCGACGGATAACAGTATACTGAACATTGGACCAAAATCCAGAATTTATCTGAACTGCGTCTAGGGTTCTCTTATTATTAGAAACTACTAACAGAGAATCATATATCATAAATTTCCTTTTACTACCAAAAAGGTCTTCATAAATAACTTATCGATCTTTATCAAGAATTCAATAATTTAACTATAAACGAACACATAAACATTTTAATTACAAACTTTGATTGTTACAAAGACATCAAAATTTGTAAACAAGCTGGTCATTACATTTATACCTTTTACTCAAAAGGTCATATGCTTGGCTAAGCAATAATTTTTGAGTCTTATAAACATATAAGAACTCTCAAATTTTAATAAAAACCCCGAACTGGGCTTTTTTCATAAATACCATCATGGTACAATTCAAATATCTATACGAGAAATTGTAACTTGAAAAATTCTAGTTATTACAAGATGTACCCTATCGCAATCCTGCGATGTATCGGGATACGTATCACGCCTGATATTTGAGTTTTTCAGTGGTTTGGCACGCCTACCCGCAGGAGCCTATGAGCCACTACTGTCGGAGGTTCCAGGAAGAGTTATTGCCATATGTCCCGCAGGACCTGGTTAACCCGGTGACAATGGCATTGCAGACGTTTCGAGACGGACTGCCTCAGCAGATCCGACAGTATGTTCCTATACCGATGCCTGGCACGACGGTGGGGAACATGATCGATGATATTTTAGAGGCAGAGGCTGTCATGCAGGCATGCAAGTTGCTGAGATTGTAGGTGGTCCACAAGCACCAGTCGATGAAGCTGGGATAGGAGAGCCGCCTTTCGAGGCCGATCCAGCACCACCTCAGGACGCCGAGGCTGATATGGCCGTAAATGAGTTCGATAACTTTCTAGTTGCCCTAGAGGATCAGCCATTAGATCCTAATCCCCCGATTATTGACATTTCTAGCGACGAGGAGGAGGATATTGAGCCAGCGCCAGAGTTGGAACATGTGGGCTGGCTAGAGAACGACGATGGTATGTTTGATTTCGGCGAGGACCCGAGGAGATAGTGTTTCATAACGGAGCTGAGGAGTCAGATTCCGACGCATCCACGGTGGTTACGATCGAACACGTAGAATAGGCTAACCGTATATTTGTATTGTGTGCAGTTACGACTAACATGTATTGGCTTATCTTTTTGTTTCTTTCTGACGATAGGCTTGTACTGTTATATGATGAGAAAGTGTAGACACTTCCATCAGAAGTTTTTAATTATGTATGTATAATGATTATGTCAAAATGTATTTACAAGATTGTAAATATGAAGTACTTTTTATAAGAATGTAAAAAGTCAGTTCAAGAATGATATGATATATTTATGAAAAGTTATGATATTATTATGAAAGGCATATTACGAGTTGTATGTGCTATAATACGATGAAAACGTTCTGATATGATATAGTAATAACGTTCTGATGTAACGTAATATGTTATGTTATGATAAGAAAGGTATGAAAGAAAGGATATTTCTAGTATGATAATATCTTTTCTTGTGATGTGATAGGAATTAGAAAATGTTTCGTACACGACGAACGGTACCTGCAAATCCGCTAGAACCGGATTTTGCAACCGTTGTAGTAAATTTGCAACGGCAGCTGCTGGAACAGCAGCGAGAAACGAATAGATTGCGCGAGCAATTAGCTCATGTGAA
>CM046372.1:2891432-2924030 GCA_025413025.1 Ficus hispida | reverse complement strand
AACGGGGAAATTATCTTCTCTGACTATTCAGTCTGATTTGTTAGAATCCATCAAGTCACACCAAGAAAGGATTCCTTTTTTGCTGAAAACTCAACTTTTTGGCAGAAAAAGTGATGAGTTCAAAACCTCTACAGATGGCGTCATCTACTTCAAGGAGAGGATTTGCGTTCCCAACTTCGAGGTCTTGAAGAATCAGATTTTGTCCGAAGCACATATGAGCCGTTACTCAGTACATCCAGGAGCTTCCAAGATGTACAAAGACCTCCGCGAGAATTATTGGTGGCCAGTATGAAGAATGAGATAGCTGAATTCGTGTCGAAATGCCTAACTTGTCAGAAAGTTAAGGCTGAGCACCGACATCCTGGTGGAGAACTGCAGAAATAGAGCTTCCTGAATGGAAATGGGAGCAGATTACTATGGATTTCATAGTAGGATTACCCAGGACGTCAAGTGGGAATGACATGATTGGGTTATCGTGGATAGGTTAACCAAATCAGCCCACTTTATTGCCATTAAGGCCACCTTTTTGGTGGAGAAATTAGCTGAGATCTTTGTTTTTCAGATCGTCAGATTTCATGGAGTTCCAAAGTCGATCATTCAGATCGTGATGGACGATTCACCTCTCAATTTTGGAGCAGTGTTCACAACGCTATGGGGACGAAATTGAAGTTCAGTACGGCATTTCATCCCCAAACGGATGGTCAGTCAGAGCGAACTATCCAGACACTGGAGGACATGCTGAGGTCATGTGTACTAGATTTCAGGGCAATTGGGACCAGAAGCTGCCTTTGATCGAATTCTCCTATAACAACAGCTATCATGCTCGATCGGTATGGCTCCATTCGAAGCATTGTATGGAAGGAAATGTCGATCTCCTATCCATTGGCAGGAAGTTGGTCAGAAACAGCTGCAAACCACAGACTTCATCAGAAAGACTCCGAAGATATCAAGAAGATCAAACAAAGGCTCGACATAGCTTTTAGCAGACAGAAAAGCTATGCCGATAAACGTAGGAGGCCTTTAGAATTTCAAGTGGGTGATGCTGTTTTCATCAAGGTTGCTCCTATGAAGGGAGTAATGCGGTTTGGAAAGAAAGGGAAGCTTAGCCCAAGATATACGGGACCGTTTGAGATCCTAGAAAGGATAGAAAAGTAGCCTATAAGCTGCCCTACCGCCAGAATTAGCTTCAATGCATAATTTTTTTTATGTTTCGATGCTAAAGAAGTATATACCGGACCCTTCCCATGTACTTAGTCAGGAACCAGTAGAGGTTCAAACGGACTTAACTTACGAGGAGAAGCCAGTTCGAATTCTAGATCGGGAAGAGAAGGTCTTAAGGAATAAAACCATTCCCATGGTTAAAGTGTTGTGGCGAAACCAAAAGGTTGAGGAGGCAACATGGGAATTGGAAGATGATATGAGAAAGAACTACCCTGGTTTGTTCTAATTTTCGAGGACGAAAATTTTAAGGAGGGTAGATTGTAAGATCTAGAATTTTCATCGCTAAGATTTCTTGTATAGAAATTTAAATTGTACCGTAATGGTATCTATGAAAAATCCCGGCTCAGGGTTTTTGATTAAATTTCATGAGTTCTTATGGCTTCGTAAGACTCAAATACGATCGCTTAGTCAAGCCCATGATCTTTTGTGTCCAAAAGATAGAAAATTCTATGATTTTATTGAAAGTCAACGTTTGACCGAAAAAGTCAAAGTTGACCATGAAGGTCAAAGTTGACCCGAGAAGTCAAAGATTGACTAAAAAGGTCAACTATGTGACGGAATTTAAGTATGTTAAGCAGTATAGGTTATATACTGAGAAAAACCGTTTTTACGGATAAAATAGTTAGAATTAAATCTAAAACCACCATAGAAAAATCAAGCACATTAAATAGATTATTAAGGGCCAAAGGACTTGAAGCGGAAAGAAAAGTTTTTCGTAACGTCCATTTTATGACAGATAAATTTTAGAATAAAATTTAATTTATGATACTGTGTATTAAGTAACACAGTATTAGCAATGACTGTTTGGCTAAAAATGGATTGCTTATCAAGGTTTAAAGCCAAACAAGCCTTAAGGGAGAATGACATCACCTTATCCATTATTTATGACATCATTTGGATTTAAGCTAAAATTGGAAAGTAATTGGTTGGTTCTAGACCACATAATGGCCGGCCACCTCACCCCCCTTTTTGTGAAAAATGTTGGTTTTTGAGGGACTAAAATTGCAATTAAACAAAGCTCCAAAACCTCTATAAATAGGTGGCCATTCTATTAAAAAAAAATCAGAAAAACCCAGCCATACTCTGCCCATTTTTCTCTGCCCAAAACTGACCCTTAGCAGCCAAGAAAGGAACAAGAACAAAAGCAGAAATCCAAGAGAGAATCCACTAGGGTGAGTTCGGTTTTCAGCTAGGAGGAAAGAAAAGAGTGCTGGAAATTTTGGAGCCTTGTTTGGCAAGCTGGCCGTGTGTGTGTGTGCTGGAAAAAGGGTGAGAAAAATTGTTGGAAGGCCTTAGGGAGTGCTGGAATTAGTGGCTGGTCTTGGTGAGGAGCAGCAGCCAAGGGACAGAAAAGTTTTCGGGTGAACTAGGGAGGAGGCCGGTTGTGTCTAGGAGCCAAGGGGGAAGAAACTTTGGACCAAACCCTAACCAACTTTAGGGTTTATTAAGGTAAAATCTCCCCTAAGTTTTCAGCTTTCAATTTGGTTCAATTTGGAAGTTATTTTGTATTACAAGCTGAGTATGTAAGAGCATAAGCTCTAATTTTATTTTCAGCCCTAGTTAGGTTATGTGCTTGATTTGATTTTTAGGGTGGTTTGGTTTAATTAGTATGCTATGCTTTTAAAATGCTTGCTTGTTTGTATGTTAGCTAAATGGTTAAGTTATATGCCCCTAATAAGTTAGGGTAGGAGTTAGAATGCATGATTAGGTTAATTGGTAGATTTGGTGTAATTAGGCAAGCTGGAAATTTTTCTGCAAACCTTAATTATTTGGGGAAAGAATAATGGGTTGCATGGATGAGTTTTAATTTGTGTTTAAAAAGAAATTGACGTTAGAAAGGCGCTGTATGACTGACTTAGGCTCCCGCTGAGTTCGGTTGAGGTAGTGTGCTCGTTTTAGGATCGAAAACGATTAGGAGATAGAAAACTGGCCATTCGGGTTCAAGTTACCCTGTTTTCTGGAAAGCAAATTTTGAGGCCCTTAGAGGCCGATTTTCGAAAAACGTAAAACATAAAAGTTGTTCAGAATAGTTTTTCCTATAAGACAACGTGGACAGTTTTTAAAAATAAGTCTCTAACAGCCTTCGTTTTCAGAGAAATCCGAGCCTGACCGTGCCCATACTTCATGCACGGCCAGGTGAATTTAAAAAGGGAAAACGAGTGGGTTAAAGTCCGAAATCAATTTTGATCAAAACATGAAAGTTTTAGAGCTTTTTAAGATTTAAAACTTTGATGAAGGAAACTTTTTCAAATTCGAACTCAGTTTTTCAAACAAAAATGTATTTCAAAAACTGTGCAGTGATCGGTAGGTTACTGCTCAAGGTCTCTAAAAACAGTGTTAGAATTAGGCATTTCCTGCACATATGTTAACAAATTTACAGTAAAAAGCTGTCCCAAAGACAGTTTTGACTTTTAAAGATTTTTACAATGAACCCACTCATAAGGATTTTAAAGAAAACTCTAAGTTTTCAAAAGCGGTTTCTAAACTAAGTTTCGATGAGCAATAACCGGAAAAAGATACCGAGTTATTGGTTTGGGCCCGAAGCCCAAGGGTTATCCAACGTAACCCCAATAAGGAACTAAGACTATGAATAGGACCCTTGTCTCGAGGGTTACCTATAGGGTTATTTATAGTAACCCGATCCTTATGTTTTCAAGTTAATCATATGGGGGGCATATAACACAGATAAAATGAATGTTGGTTGAGATAACCAACAGTTTAAAAAGTTAGGATTTCAGAATCCTGACGCTATGTCCTTTGTAATAACAGGTGATAATCTGTTATTGCAACCTGTTCAGGAGCGGCGTAGCATCGGACTTAGAATTCGAGGTAAGTACAACTCCGCCTACAGCATAGGCTTTAGTTGAATACTTGCCTAAGTATGAGTGATAAATGCTATGGTAGTTGATGTGATATGCTTAGGAAATGTTATATGTTATGAATGTGCCATGATAAAATGTTGTGTTATGACTATGATGTATGATGAATTTATGATATGATAAGATTATGTTTTATGAATAGGTGACATCACGAAGCATGTTCACTAACTCTAAATAAGAATGATTAAGAAATTATGAAAGATAAGTATGAGGGCAAGCAAGTTGCCTGTGTCGTACCGACCCGCTCGTAGGTCGGGTTGGACTATGGATTGAGTTGGAAATGGACTGGCCGCCCCAACCACTCCATAGTTGCGCGCCCGGTACGTACACTTATGGGGCCCATAAGCATGATAAACATGATAAACAAGATAAGCATGTTAAGTACGATAAGTATGATAAGCCATGAGATACCAAGCAAGCATAATTGGCTCATGCATGAATAGGGTAGAATGTGTTATGTTAGATTTGAGTTATGTTTTGTATTGTTATTTGTTGCGGATAATTATGTTGTACTTGCTGAGCGAAAGCTCACGTCTTACGTCTATGCTGTAGGTAAGCAACCTGTCAGCAAATTTTGATACGAGATGGCGAGCGGGGCAGGGTGAACTGTGAAGTGAGTGAGATATTCTGCCGCTACGTGTTTTGTCTCTTATGTACATTATATATTATCCGGTGTTCGATTATCGCTTTTTGTTTTGTTCATACATTCGCTATTTATATATCGTTATTGTTCATACACCCCGTATAAAAAAAAAAAAAAAAAATTTCCGCTGTGTACGTTAAGTATGTATGTATGTATGTATGTATGTATGTATGTATAGTAACGACCTGTGCTAGGTGGGTCGTTACAGATAGATAATGGTTCGTCCACGTCGAGCAGTGCCTGCAAATCCGCCAGAGCCGGATCTCGCAACTATAGTAGCAAATTTGCAACGGCAGCTGCTGGAGCAGCAGCAAGAAACAAATAGATTGCGAGAACAGTTAATTCAGATGAACCAGAGACCTCAAGCTGAAGAGGTTCCTTTTCAACAGAATAGAGTACCTCCCGTGCCAGAAGTTCAACCGGAGGTGCAACAAGAGATTCCACGGAATGTTGAGGTTCCTTTAGCACCTGCTGGAGTTCCAGTGAATCTGCCAGTGTGGGAAGATCTACTATACGATAGATTCAGAATGAAGGCGCCTGAATTTGAAGGACAGATGGACCCGATTGCAGCAGATAATTGGCTGATTGATATCCAGGTCATTTTGGATTTCATGAGATTATCAGAACAGGAAAAGGTTCTCTGTGCTTCCTTTGCACTTAAGAAGGACGCCAGAGATTGGTGGATGACGGTTCAGATGCGTCGCGATGTTACCACCATGAGCTGGCAAGACTTCGTGATGGAATTTGGCACTACGTTCTACAACAGGGAAATCCTGGCAGCTCAGCAGGATGAGTTCGCTAGCTTAAAGCAGGGGTCAATGACAGTAATGGAGGCTGTCAAAAAGTTCGAACAATTAGCCCGATTGTGTCCAGAACTGGTTCCTAATGAGACGGAAAAGGTTAGAAGGATGATGAAGATGTTCCGAACTGACATTGCCAAGCAAGTTAGTGCTGGCAGTAGCCCACCTACCCTGGTATCCGACTGTGTGAGTCGTGCGATAAGAGCCGAATATTGGATAAACCAGGACAAAGAAGCAAGGGCTCAGATTTTCAGGGCAAAGAAGGATGAAAAGGCCGTGGTAAAGCCGACACAGCCCCGTCAAAACTTTGAAACGCCCCCGAGAGGACAAGTCAGTAACCCTGCCCAAGGTTCCAAACAGTTCGGGAGGAACAAGAGAAAGGGAAATTTCTCGGGTCAGGGCCAACAAAAGAATTACCCTCAGAAGAGGAACAATAGAGGAAATGAGGGTAATAACACTGGCTACCTGGCATGTGCCAAGTGTGGAAGGAAACACCCGGGAGTTTGTAGAATGGGGTCAAATGCCTGCTTCCTGTGTGGCAAGGAGGGGCACTATGCGAAGAACTGTCATCTGAATAATCAAGGCCAGAACCCTCCGTACCAGAGCCGGAACTCAAAAAGTCAACTGCATGCTGTCCAAGCACGGCTTGAAGGACCCTCGCTCACTCAAGGCAGATTGGAGGCTCCTAAACCTCAAGCCAGGATCTATGCTTACACCAGGGGTGATACTGAAGCAGGAACTTCACATGTGGTGACAGGTCAGATTTCTATCACCACCTATGATGCTATCGCGTTGTTTGATTCTGGAGCTACTCACTCATTTGTATCCTTGGAGTTTGCCCAGAAGTTAGGAAGAGGTGTGAATAGTTTAGACCAACCCTTCAAAACCTCTTTGCCATCCGGAGAGATTTTGTGGTCCAATTCTTGGATACGAAATACTTCCGTGATGATCTGTGGCAGAGAACTGTTTGTAGATCTCATCGCGATCAAGCTTCAGGATTTCGATGTGATCTTAGGGATGGACTTCTTGGGTAAATACAACGCAAGGATCGACTGCCGAAAGCGCTGTGTAATGTTCAACCCGTACGGAGAAGAGGAGTTTAATTTTTACGGGCAATCTCGGAATTCTGCAACTAAACTGGTTTCAGCATTGAAGGCTTGGAAGATGTTAGCTAATGGCTGTCAAGGATATTTAGCTAACATGGTGGATAAAGATTGTAAGGTGGAGTTGACACCGGACGATGTTTCCATTATAAAGGAATATGTGGATATCTTTCCGGAAGACTTACCAGGACTTCCGCCGGAACGCGAAATTTCATTTGAAATCGAATTACTGCCTAGAGCTGCACCAATATCGAAAGCGCCTTATCGTATGGCACCTGCCGAGCTTAGAGAACTGCAAGTGCAGTTACAAGAATTGCTGGACAAGGGATTCATCCGACAAAGTTACTCTCCATGGGGAGCCCCAGTGTTGTTCGTAAAGAAGAAGGATGGATCACTACGAATGTGTATCGACTACCGTGAGCTTAACAAGATTACAATCAAGAACAAGTATCCCCTTCCGAGGATTGACGATCTTTTCGATCAACTTAGGGGAGTGGTAGTATTTTCAAAAGTCGATCAACGATCAGGCTATCATCAGCTCAGGATCAAGGAGTCAGATGTCTCCAAGACAGCCTTTCGTACACGATACGGGCACTATGAGTTTTTGGTCATGCCATTTGGGCTAACCAATGCCCCAGCCGCATTCATGGACCTTATGAACCGAGTATTCAAATAGTACCTGGATAAGTTCGTCATTGTTTTTATTGATGACATTTTGATTTACTCAAGGTCCAAAGAAGAGCATGAGCATCACCTTAGGTTGGTGATGGAGACGTTAAGGCGAAATCAATTGTATGCCAAATTTACAAAGTGTGAATTTTGGCTGGAAAAAGTTCACTTTTTGGGTCATGTAGTATCAAAGGAGGGAATTTCAGTGGACCCTGCTAAGGTAGAGGCGGTTAGTGCATGGCCAGCACCCAAGAATGTTACGGAAATAAGAAGTTTCCTTGGACTAGCTGGCTACTACCGACGGTTCGTTGAGGGATTTTCAAAGATCGCTACACCCCTCACCACTCTTACCCGTAAGGAAAAGAAATTTGAATGGACTCAGAAATGTGAGGAGAATTTTCAAGAGCTCAAGAGGAGATTGACTAGTGCCCCTGTGTTGATAATTCCTGATGTAGATGCAGGAAATTTCGTGATCTACAGTGACGCTTCTAAAAATGGATTAGGAGCTGTCTTAATGCAAAATGGGAAAGTAGTTGCCTACGCATCCCGACAGTTGAAGATTCACGAAAGGAATTATCCTACGCATGACTTGGAGCTCGCAGCAGTGGTTTTCGCACTTAAGATCTGGAGACACTATCTGTATGGGAATAAGTGTGAAATCTACACCGATCACCAGAGCCTCAAGTATATTTTTACTCAAAAAGAGCTCAATATGAGGCAACGTAGATGGCTGGAACTTGTAAAGGATTATGATTGCGAGATCCTTTACCACCCTGGAAAGGCGAACAAGGTAGCAGATGCTTTAAGCAGGAAATCCGTAGGCATGCTGATGTCTATTGGAACGTTTCCTAAGCCACTACAAAAGGAGATTTCTGAGTTCAACTTGGAATTAATAATGGGAAGATTGTCTGTTCTGTCCCTCCAGTCCAATCTTATAGACACCATCAAGTCACATCAAAGGAAAGATTCTTCTTTGCTGAAGGCGCAACTCTTTGATGAGAAGAACAAGGAGTTTAAGGCCTCTAAAGATGGTACTATCTATTTCAAGGGAAGGATTTGTGTTCCTGACTTTGAGTTTCTTAAGGACCAGATCTTGTCTGAGGCACACAAAACGCCGTATTCAGTACATCCAGGAGCTTCCAAGATGTACAAAGACCTTCGAGAAAGTTATTGGTGGCCCAATATGAAGAATGAGGTAGCAGAATATGTATCGAAATGCCTGACTTGTCAGAAAGTTAAGGCTGAACATCGACATCCTGGCGGAGAACTGCAGAAAATAGAGCTTCCTGAATGGAAATGGGAGCAAATTACTATGGATTTCGTGGTAGGGCTACCCAGAACTTCAAGTGGGAATGACTCGATTTGGGTAATTATGGATAGATTAACCAAATCAGCCCACTTTATAGCGATTAAGGTCACCTTCTCAGTGGAGAAACTGGCTGAGATCTACGTATCCCAGATCGTCAGATTCCATGGAGTACCAAAATCGATCATTTTGGACCGTGATGGACGCTTTACTTCTCGATTTTGGACTAGTGTTCACAATGCTATGGGGTCGAAATTGAAGTTCAGTACGGCATTTCACCCCCAAACTGACGGACAATCAGAACGAACCATCCAGACACTGGAAGATATGCTAAGGTCATGTGTGCTGGATTTCAAAGGAAACTGGGATCAGAAGCTGCCATTGATCGAATTCTCCTACAACAATAGTTATCATGCTTCGATTGGTATGGCTCCATTTGAA
The DNA here is from genome assembly GCA_025413025.1 of Ficus hispida. Taxonomy (NCBI): domain Eukaryota; kingdom Viridiplantae; phylum Streptophyta; class Magnoliopsida; order Rosales; family Moraceae; genus Ficus; species Ficus hispida. Next base: position 2,914,968 of record CM046372.1, on the reverse strand, counting down.
GCATTGTATGGAAGAAAATGTCGATCGCCTATCCACTGGCAGGAAGTGGGGCAAAAGCAGCTACAAACCACTGATTTTATCAAAAAGACCTCGGAGGATATTCAGAAGATCAAGCAGAGACTCGATATAGCTTTTAGTAGATATAAAAGTTATGCCGACAAGCGTAGGAGACCCTTGGAGTTCCAAGTGGGAGATGCAGTGTTCATCAAGATTACTCCTATGAAAGGAGTAATGCGATTTGGTAAAAAGGGAAAGCTTAGTCTGAGGTATACTGGACCATTTGAGATCCTCGAACGGATTGGAAAAGTCGCCTATAAGCTTGCCCTACCGCCAGAATTAGCCTCGATGCATAATTTTTTTCACGTATCGATGCTAAAGAAGTATGTGCCAGACCCTTCCCATGTCCTTAGTTAGGAACCAGTGGAGGTTCATACGGACTTAACCTATGAAGAAAAGCCAGTTCAAATTCTGGATCGGGAAGAGAAGGTCCTGAGGAATAAAACCATTCCCATGGTGAAAGTTCTATGGCGAAACCACAAGGTTGAAGAAGCAACCTGGGAGTTGGAGGATGAGATGAGAAGAAACTACCCCAGTTTGTTCTAATTTTCGAGGACGAAAATTTTTAAGGGGGGTAGATTGTAATAACTATAATTTTTCTATGTTACAATTTCTTGAATAGAAATTTAAACTGTACCATGACGGTATTTATAAAAGAATCCGGTTAAGGATTTTTATTGAAATTGTGAGTTCTTATGCGTTATAAGACTCAAAAATGATTGTTTAGTCAAGCATGATACCTTTTTAGTGAAAAGGTACAAAAACGTGATGATTTTTATTTTGGTCAAAGTTTGAGCAAAAGACGTCAAAGTTGACCACGAAAGTCAAAGTTGACCAAGAGAGTCAACATTGGCCAAGAAAGGCAACATCGACTAAAAGAAGTCAAGGATTGCCTAAAACGGTCAACCAAATGTCGAAACTTAAGTATGTGATGCAGTGCGAGATATATACTGCAAAAAGTCGTTTTTACAACGCAGATAGTAAGAATAAGTTTTAAAACCATCATAGAAAAATCAAGCACATTAAGTAGGATAATAAAGGCTAAAGGGCTTGGAGCAAAAAGGAAAAGTTTCGTACAGTCCATCCTTACGCAGATAAAATTTTGGACTGTAGTATAAAAGCTTGTACTGTGTATAAGAGAGCACAGTATTAAAAATACCTGTTTGGCATTAAAAAGGATTGTCTACTAAGGGAAAAAGCCAAACAAAGCCTTTATGGATGATGTCATTAGCTTTTGGAATTATGACATCATTGATGGAATTAACTAAGATTGGAAAGAAAGTTGGAAAACTCTAGAATGGCTAGGTGGCCGGCCAACTAAGAGGATTTAAGGGAAAAATTGAAATTTTTGGAAGGTTTTTGGTGCAATTTGAAGAGTTTGGCCTCACCTATAAATAGGTGGCCATTTGAACATTTTGTTCACAAAAATTGTGAAAAGCAATCAAACTTTGCCCAATTTCTTCCTCACCAAAACCGAACTTTGAGAGGTGCCAAAGAGAAAGAAAAAGTTTGGAAAACCAAGGAATTAATCCTAGGAGGGTTCGGATTGCACTAGGAATCAAGCCAAAAAGCTGAAAAAAATTTTGGAACCAAGATTGGCCATAGTGGCCGGTTGTGTGGCAGCAGCAAGGTGGAAGGGAAATTGAAGGGGAAAACAAGTTGGAAGGTGGCTGATTCTTGTGGAGAGTGGCCGTAGAGTGTAGGGACAAACCACTAGGTGGCTGGAAAATTTCAGGCTCATTGGGAGGAGCTAAGGCCGGCTGCACCAAGGAGAAAGGAAAAGAGAAAATTTTGAGCCAAGCAAGCCTACCCATTGGATTAAGTGAGGTAAAATTCTCTTGAACCTTAAATCTTTCAATTCAAGTTTTAAATTGAAGATTTAAGTGTATTTCAAGTTGGTTTGTAATGAGCATAAGCTCAATTTAATTTCCGAGCCCTAGCCTAGATTTAAGGGTGTATGTGCTTGATTAGTTTAGAATGGTTTTGAATGATGGTTTGATTGCTAAGTTTCAATATGTTTATGTGCTGTTAATTTTTAGGCATTGAATGTTAGAATAATTGGTTGGTTATATGTCCCCTAAAAATCTGTCAACAGATTATGAATGGCATGTTAGGGTATTAGATTGATTTATGTATGCTATGGTTGGTTGTGCTAGAAACAAGCCAACCCTAACCCTTGAAAATACAATTTTATTGTTGACTTGCATGGACGGGTTTAAGCTTCATGTAAGTTAATTTGGGACGGTAGAAAAATGTTGCATGTTGATTTTAGGCTCCCGCTGAGTTCGGTTGAGGTAGTGTGCACGAATTAAGACGAGAAACCAAGAAAGGATCGAAAACTGCCAATTCGGGTACAAACTGACCAGTTTTCTGGAAAGTCAGTTATGAGGCCCTTAGAGGCTGATTTTGGAAAAACTTAAAACATGAAAGTTGTAGAATAGGGTTTTTCCTAGTGGACAGCACAGACTGTTTTCGAAAATAAGGCTTCAATGGCCTTCGTTTTTATGAAAACCCAAGTCTGACCGTGCCCAGACCCTATACACGGCCAGGTGAGTTTAACAGGTTAAAGGAGTGGGTTAGAGGCCGATTTGGGTCTCGAGTTCAAAACGAAAGTTTTATGATTTTGAATGTTTTAAAACTTTTATGAAGAAAACTTTTTCAAATTCAGCTTTGATTTTTAAATAGAAAATGAGATTTCAAAACTGTGCAGTGAACAAGAAATTCCTGCACAGAGTGTTTTAAAACAGTGCAGGAAAAGGATATTTCTGCACATCCATTAACTAATTCACAATGAGAAACTGTTCCAAAGGTAGTTTCTATTTTTAATGGTTTTTATAAAGACCCTTGCATACGATTTCAAGTTTTATAAAGATTCGAAAGAAAAAGGGTTTTAAACCAAATTGAATGAGCAATAACCGGGAAGGTACCGAGTTATTGTTTTGGGCCCAAAGCCCAAGGGTTATCCAACGTAACCCAATAGAACGATAAGTAGGACTAAGTTGGGCCTAAAAACCAGGGTTACTCAAGAGTTACCCGATAGAAAGAATTTTCAAAGAAGCTTAGGCCCAAGGTTAGGTTTAAAGAACTAACACAGTTATAAAGACTGCTTAGCCAGGATTACTTTATGTGACCAATCTAAGTACGTTTTAAACCCTAGGGATATCCACGATACTGAGAAAGTATCCGGCAATGTTTAAGAAAGGGGGCATATAACTATGATTAGGGATGAATGTTGGTTTAATTACCAGCATTCTTCAAGAACAGAATTCTAACCCTATGTCCTTTAATATAGCAGGAGATAACCTGCTGCAGTATCCTGAATTGGATCAGCACCTCTCTGGATATAGTATTCGAGGTAAGTACAACTCCGCCTACAGCATAGGCTTTTGTTGTATACTTGCCAAGTATGTTTGATAATTACGATGAAATGATGTTATGTTTATGATAGGACTATGTTAAGTTCATGAGCATGAGATTATGACATGATGTTAATATATAAGCACAATTATGAATAGTGACATCACGAAGCATGTTCACTAATAAGAACAAGTATGAGTTCATAAAAAGTAAGTATGATGGCAAGCAAGCTTGCCTGTGTCGTACCGACCCGTGTTAGGTCGGGTTGGACTGTGGTTTGAGTTGGAAATGGACTGGCCGCCCCAACCAAATCATAGTTGCGCGCCCGGTACGTACACTCAAGATAAGGGGCCCATAAGTAAGATAAGTTAAAGATGATTAAGATGGCATAATAAGAGCATAATTGGTTCATGCATATATTATGCGATATTATGATATGTATGCTATGGAAAGTTATGTATGACATGCCATGATTATGTGAAGTTATGAAGAGTTATGTTTATGTTAGTTATTGCGGATTTACATGTTGTACTTGCTGAGCGAAAGCTCACGTGTCTTACGTCTATGCTGTAGGTAAGCAACCTACTGGCAACGGATGATACAAGATGGCGAGCGTGGCGGGGTGGACTGTGAAATGTGGGGATATTAACCGCTACGCGTTTCGTTCTTATTATGTATATTATTTCGCATTCGAACAGCGTTTACATATGTATGTGTTTCAATTATTCCGCACCGTATAAAAAAAAAAAATTTCCGCTGCTTACGCTCATTATTTAAGCATGTATGTATGTATGTATGGTAACGGCCTGTGCTAGGCGGGTCGTTACAGAACTGGGTAAAACTTAAAACATAAAAGTTGTTCAGGAGTGTTTTTCCTTGGGGACAGCGTGGGCAGAATCCCAAAATGAGACTCCAATGGTCTCTGTTTTTACAAAAATCCGTGGCTGGTCTGCCCAGACCCAGTTTACAGGATCAGCCAGTTTCAAACAAAAACTGACGCAAATACAAGCAGAACTGGATTTTTCTCAAAACACGAAAGTTTTAGGATTTTTCGAGATCTAAAACTTTTATGAAGATAACGTTTTCAAATTCAATTCAGATTTTTAAACTGACACGGATTTCTAAAGAGTGTGCAGGAAACAAGAAATTCCTGCACAGGATTTTCTAAAACGATACAGGAAAACTGTATTTTTGCACCAACACCAATGTTTTGACTGTGGGAAACTACTCCAAAGGCAGTTTTTAACAGTTAATAATTTTTACAAACCTTTTTCAAAGAATTACAATTTTCAAAGTTAAACTAGAGTTTTTGTATGAAATAAACAAAGAGAACCAAGTTTTTCCAAAGCAAAGAGAAAAACAAGTTTTTGGATTCAAAAGTTATCTTACTTTTGGTAACAAAACAATGATGGACGGTAACCGGGAAGGATACCCGAGTTACGGGACGGGGTCCAAAATCCAAGGATTACTTAGGATAATCGGACTAAGTTTGACTACCTCAAGGGTTACTCAAGGTAACACAACAAGGTATAAAAAAAAATTAGGTTGATCCTAAAACCCAAAAGATTATGAATAAAAATGACAAGGCATAGGTTAGGATGATAACCTAACACTATCCATGTTTGTATTGGGCCGGATGCCCTAAGGTTACTCTAAGTAACCAAACAAGTTATCATGAGGTAATAAAATTAATATAGGAGGGACATATGACTAGCGTTACTATTTAAGGTTGGTTAACGATACAACATTGCATGAAAAGATTTACGGTAAGATAGGCTAATCCTTATCTTACACCCTAATTGAAACAGGAATAGAACCTGTTGATGTACCTTGACGGAATATTAGATCAAGTTTCAAGAGCATAGGAAACTAGGCAAGTATCGAACCTCACCTATAGTATGAAAATAGTAAATACTATTTTCATATATATTATGTTTAACTATACTAGTTACATTACATGTTTAAATGTACATGCTATGTTGTATGATGTTATGTAATGCTATGCGATGATGTGCTATGACATGTTACATATTATGCCATGTTTTCTAAAATGTCATGGTTTTAAAAATGTCATGATTTCAAGAATGCCATGATATGGGAAATGTTAAGTTTGAGAATGATATAGTGACATCATGAAGTAGAATATCAGTATAAGTTTGAATCATGATCAGAAGTAGAATATCAGTATAAGTTTGAGTTCTCGATTAATTAGCTACGAGACTCAAAAATAGTTTGCTTAGGCAAATATAGGCCTTTTTTGGGAAAAAAGGGCAAAATAGTAATTTTGACTTTTATTCCGGTCAAAGTTGACTAAGATGATACTGCAGTGTAATTTATCGGTATAGAAACTATACTGTAGAAAACTGCCGTTACGGACGATTAAGCGAGAATAAGGTTTGAGACGACGCTAGAGGAAAATCAAGCCCGATTTTTAGGACATGAGGGACTAAATGGTTTCAAGTTCTAAGAAAAATCCATATTTAGCTCATTAAGTGCAGATGAATTCTGGACCGTAGTCCAGTATGACAGTACTGTTTTAAGTGAAAAACAGTAATAGTATTATTTAAATTAATAAGGAATTGGATTGTATCTCTATATTTAGGGATTTTTGGGAATTAAGTGGACCATTATGTATGAATTAGAAGTCAAGTAGCTCCACTTTAGTCGCCACCTCACAGGGACTAAAATGTAAATATTTTATCTTTAGGGGGGCTAAAGTGTAATTTTGGGAAATTACTGCGAAAACCGTCTTTACGGTTGAGATAGCTAAAATAAGCTATGAAACCACCTTAGAAAATCAAGCACACCTAGTGGGAATTAAAGACCAATAAGGCTCGGAAGTATAAGAAAAATTTTATACAATCCATTTTTACGCAGATAAATTTTGGACTGCAGTCAAGTAAAACAGTACTGAATTGTACTGTGTATTAGTAAACACAGTATTAGATTTATCTGTGTTAGCTTAAATTGGGTTTGCTTTTCAAAAAGTAGCCAATCAAGGCCTTAGGATGACATCATTTACCTTTTAAATTATGACATCATTTTTATTTGGAATTATGACATCATAATTCCATGAACCAAGCCTTGAATGACAAGTGTCATGTTCTAGAACAAAATTTTGCTTCTTCCACAAGGTGATGGCCGGCCACCTCACCCTTTTTTTTGTGTAAATTTGCGCTCCTTTTGGGGCCAAAATAGAAATATTTTTGTTCCATGGACTTGTAGGAAAAAGGAGAACCAAAAGTATTTACAAAAAAGGCCAAAAATTTCACCTATAAATAGGACCTTGGGGGGGGGGGGGCGGTTTTTGGCAAAAAAAAAAAGGGAAAAAGCAGCCAAGCTCTTGCCAAATTCTCTCTCAAAAATCCGAAAATCCAAGGGTGAGCTAGAACTAAGAAAAATTTTGCAATCCTTAGGGAAAAGGGTTGTTGGGGGGGCGGTTTTTCCTCTACTCCTTCAAGAAAGGATTTTGAAAAATTTTGTGTCTTTTTCAAGCCTTGAGGCCGACTGTTTTAGGGAGGAAAAGTGAGGAAATTTTTTGGTTGGTTAGTGGTTAGTTTTGGTTCAAGAAATTACCAAGGATTCAACTCAAGTTTTTGGGTGCAAAACTTGGTGGAAGAACCGGTTGGTGGAGCCAAGGTGGGAGGAAAATTTGAAGCCAAACCCTAACCCAAAAATTTGGGGCTAATCAAGGTAATCATCCCTAGCCCTTAAACCTTTTAAATTTAGCATTTCAATTTGAAATTTAGGTGTATTTCAAGTTGAATTTGTAAGAGCATAAGCTCAATTTTATTTTGTGCCCAAGTTTAGGATTTAAAGTTTGTGCTTGATCTAGAACTAAGGGTGATTTGATTTTGATTGCATGCTTGCTCTTAATTTTGTGATTTTGCATGCTAAGTGTTTGTTGTATGGCTAGGGTTTTATATGTTGATGCATGATGTGAATTTTAATTTGCATGGTGATGTTAGAAATTGTGATTAAAGAAAATTTATGCTAGAAAACCGCTGCATGTTTGTATTAGAGCTCCCGCGGTGGCTGGTTGAGCTAGATTCCACGTCTAGGACGTAAAACGAATTCTAAACCGAAAAACTGCCAGTTCGGGTGCCAACTGGCCAGTTTCGGAAAAAGTGAAATTTGAGGCCTTTAGAGGCCGAACTGGGTAAAACTTAAAACATAAAAGTTGTTCAGGAGGGTTTTTCCTAGGCGACAGCGCAGGCAGAATCCCAAAATGAGACTCTAATGGTCTCTGTTTTTACAAAAATCCGTGGCTGGTCTGCCCAGACCCAGTTTACAGGATCAGCCAGTTTCAAACAAAAACTGACGCAAATACAAGCAGAGCTGGATTTTTCTCAAAACATGAAAGTTTTAGGATTTTTCGAGATCTAAAACTTTCATGAAGATAACTTTTTCAAATTCAATTCATATTTTTAAACTGACACGGATTTCTAAAGAGTGTGCAGGAAACAAGAAATTCCTGCACAGGATTTTCTAAAACAATACAGGAAAATTGTATTTTTGCACCAACACCAATGTTTTGACTGTGGGAAACTACTCCAAAGGCAGTTTTCAACAGTTAATAATTTTTACAAACCTTTTTCAAAGAATTACAATTTTCAAAGTTAAACTAGAGTTTTTGTATGAAATAAACAAAGAGAACCAAGTTTTTCCAAAGCAAAGAGAAAAACAAGTTTTTGGATTCAAAAGTTATCTTACTTTTGGTAACAAAACAATGATGGATGGTAACCGGGAAGGATACCCGAGTTACGGGACGGGGTCCAAAATCCAAGGATTACTTAGGATAATCGGACTAAGTTTGATTACCTCAAGGGTTACTCAAGGTAACACAACAAGGTATAAAAAAAATTAGGTTGATCCTAAGACCCAAAAGATTATGAATAAAAATGACAAGGCATAGGTTAGGATGATAACCTAACACTATTCATGTTTGTATTGGGCCGGATGCCCTAAGGTTACTCTAAGTAACCAAACAAGTTATCATGAGGTAATAAAATTAATATAGGAGGGACATATGACTAGGGATACTATTTAAGGTTGGTTAAGGATACCAACATTGCATGAAAAGATTTACGGTAAGATAGGCTAATCCTTATCTTACACCCTAATTGAAACAAGAATAGAACCTGTTGATGTACCTTGACGGAATATTAGATCAAGTTTCAAGAGCATAGGAAACAAGGCAAGTATCGAACCTCACCTACAGTATGAAAATAGTAAATACTATTTTCATATATATTATGTTTAACTATACTAGTTACATTACATGTTTAAATGTACATGCTATGTTGTATGATGTTATGTAATGCTATGCGATGATGTGCTATGACATGTTACATATCATGCCATGTTTTCTAAAATGTCATGGTTTTAAAAATGTCATGATTTCAAGAATGCCATGATATGGGAAATGTTAAGTTTGAGAATGATATAGTGACATCATGAAGCATGTTCACTAACGTTAAATCACATGGTAAGATAATCAAGTAAGGTGTCGTACCAACCTCCCGTGATCGTGGAGGATACATGTTTAACACCAATTGTGATATTAACCTCTCGTTGATGCGTGAGGGTCACATTATGATTCCCAGAACTGTTAGGGCCTTGCAAACCCTAACTTTATCTGGAGGCTGCGCGCTTTCGGTACGTACACTATGGGCCCACATGTTAAGACAAGATAAGTTAAAGATTGAGTCTATAATGAAACATAAGACATTCAATCAATCATAAATGGTTCATGCATAAGCTACATGATGTTTGATAAGTTTATATGGTGATGACATGTTTTGATAAATTACCTGATGTTTGAAAAGGTTTTGTGAGATCATGTTTGTACTTGCTGGGCGAAAGCTCATCTGTATATTTCATACTGTAGGTAAGATGCCTGCAGCTCTACTTGGTGGGCCATGGAGATGATGGGGCGAGTGAAGGACGGTATGGGATACCACTACGCAAGATTTTCCGTAAATGTTTTTAATTATGAAGTTGTATATGTATGTAATGTTTCCAAGGTCCGATTTAAAAGGTTATGGTGACCTTATAATCGGCATAACAAGTTATGGGTAGGCATGATGAAGATTACCCATAAGCACAAGTTTAGTTTCGAGTTATGATTTTTAAAATAAAATTTAAAGTTTTAAAGTTTAAAGAAAAAAAAAATTTTCCTGAAATTTTCGGTAAAACAATGATTTAAGTTAAGCAAGTGTGGTAACGACCCACTTTTACGTAGTTGGCCCTACGTAGATTTTGGGGGTGTTACAAAAGCCTCCTTTCTTTCTTGTTTATTTGTTCCTTTATTTATCTCTTATTGTTGGCATATTATTCAAAAAAAAAAAGGAAAAAAATTTTAAAATATCTTTCTTGTTCAGAAAAAAAATAAAAAGAAAAAAATAAAAAGTTTGTTGGATTGAAAGAAAAAATAGAAATGAATGAAAAACATATTGAATTATCCAGGAGCAAATATGTTTCCTTCATTGTGCAATTTGAAGTTAGCCGATCGACACTCCCTTTAAGACGGTGTTTGATCGGGAAATCTCAAAATTTTTGGGCAAGTTAGTATACACCAACTTGAGGGGGAGTGTTGAGATTTTGTGTAATTCATTATGTATCTAGTTATCATTTTGTCGTCATTTCCTAATTTAGATATGAACATTATAATTAAATTTAGAGTAATTGGTCCAAATAGTCATACTAACTCTTTAAAAAGTGATGGTTTAGTCTCTTCTTTATTGTTTTTGGCCGAGACGATCATAAACTCTCTAATGGCTTGTTTATTTTTCTGGAATAGGGAATCGGAATGTGGAATGGGAATCAATCATATGTTTACTTACTTATTTTAATTATGGAATGGGAGTGAAATTGTAATAGCCACTCTTTTGACTAATTCATGATTTCCTTGATAAGGAATATGAATGTTTATATGAAATGCTTGATCTGATTTTATCAGAGTATATTTGAGATCTTATAGCACTATAAGCCTCAATGATAGTTTGATTAACCAAGCATAAGGTCTTTTGAGGAAAAAGGCAGAATAAGAATTGATGATTTTATTCGGGTCAATGTTTGACCAGAATAATTTAATGCATGATTATGACAGTACTACAGTATAGTAAGTAGTATGAAAATTATACTCCAAAAAACCATCAACACAGATAAAATAATAAGAATAAGGTTCAAGACCATCCTAGAAAATTGAGCACATTATTTAGGACAATAAGGGCTAAGTAGCTTTAAATCATAAGAAAAATCTATACATAGTCTAATTATATGCAGATGAATTCAGGACTACAGTCCAGTATGACAGTACTGTTATTAGTTAAAAACAGTACTTGTAATATTTACATTAGTATAAAAATGGACTGTATATTAGGAGAATGGCCAAACGGAGCCCTAATGGGAGGATACCTTATAATGGATAACTATTTTAATTTTTTGATTTTTTTTAAAAATGTAGAAGAATTAAGTATATAATTATGGAGATTACTTGGCCTCCAAGGTACCCATCATGGCCGACCACCTCATATGACCAATGAGCAAATATTTTACTTTTGGGGTTAGATGTGTAATTTTGAGAATAAAAATAATTCTATAAAATAAATCATTTTTTCACCTATAAATTGGTGAGGTGGGTCAAAATTGTAACCATTTAGTGAAGCTCTAACTTTCTAGTTCACTCTCAAGTCTCTCTCCCTCCCCTAGGAACCGAAACCAAAAAAAAAAAAAAAAAAAAGAGAGAGTGAGGGTCGAGTTTTGTGAAGCAAGGAGGAAAAATTTTTGGATCCAAAGTCTAGATCCAACTTCAAGATGTTAAGGTAAACCTCCTAAACCCCCTGGGCCTCTCAATTGAGTTTTGATTCAAAGATTTATGTGTATTTCATGTTGGGTTTGTAAGAGCATAAGCTCACCCCTTTACTTTCATGCAATAGGTTTAAAATGTCTAGTTGGGTTTATTGGTCTTGATTTATGGTTTGATGTATGTTTTTAATGATATATTTTAGATAAATTATGGTATGAGTGTATACTTAGCAGGTATTTGTTATATGTCCCTACATCCTTAAGAAGAAGCATGGTATGCATGAAGGATGGAGATGAGATTGTATGATGATTTAAGAATGAGAAACCAACCTAAAACTCTAAATTGACAAAAGATTACCATACGGGTTGCATGGATGAGAAACAAATGCATGTTGATGGAAACTCTATGTAATACGCTGTATGTTTGAGGTAGGACGTGTGTAATTTTATGTAAAAATCAACCAAATATAAAACTGTCAGTTTTCGGGTAAAACTGGGCAGTAATCTAGAAATAGAATTTTGAGGCCCTTAGATGCCGAATTTGGAAAAGAGTAAAACCACAAAGTTATAGAAAATTGAAAATCTTAGAGGATAATATAGGCAGTTTTCAAAAATAAGGCTCCAAAGATATCTGTTTTTATAAAAATCCGAACCTGGTCATGCCCAGACCCTGTGCACGGCCAGGCAGGTTCAACAAGGAAAAAGAGTAGGTTAAAGGCAGAACTGGGTTTTGAGCAAAGAATAAAAGTTGTAAGGTTTTGCAAGATCTAAAACTTTCATGGAGAAACTTTTTCAAACTCTAAACAGATTTTTAAATAAAATTGGATCTTAAAAAATCTGAGCAAGAAATATGAAATTCATACACAAGATTTTTAAAACAGTGCATTAACAGGCAATTCCTGCCCATGCACTGATAACTGGAATTATGAGACTGTTTTCAAAAAACTCTTCTTGACAGTTTTATTAAAAACAGTTTATAAAATTGTTAATCAAACAAAGTCTAGTATAGAAAAGAAATAAATAAATAAATCGGGCCAAGTAATAGTAAGACATATGGTCATCGGATAGGTTACTAAATTTATTGGGCCAAAAATTATTTTAAAACATAGTAGCAAGATGATGACCATTAGTAACCGGATAGGATACCAAGTTAATGGATTGGGCCTAAAGCCCATGGTTACCAACAGTAACCTAATAAGATGCTAAGTATGATTGGGCCTTGAACCCAAAGTTCAATAATAATTCAAACAAGATACTATTTAATGGAAATTGGGTCATGTGCCCTAGAGTTACATTTAATAACCAAATAAGATATCATTGTGTTATGTGGGGGACATATAACTAGGGTTATTTATGAATGTTGGTTAGGATACCAATATTGAATGATATGGTTTAGGATAAGATAGCATGATTATCTTACGTCTTTTTTGGAAACAGGAAAATAACCTATTGTTGCAACCTGATTTGGAGCAACAAAATCCAGGACGTAACCTGTAAGTACAACTCCGCCTACAGCATAGGCAAAAAATGTTTTTACTACTTGTCTGTTTTCAAGCTCATGCATACATGTTGAGGTGTATATGATTTATTCTTTATTATTGTGGCATCATGAAGTATGCTCACTAATGATAAATCACTTGGTAAGAATGAGAACCCAGTTTCAAGTAAGAAAATGTTTACAAGTATGAAATGGTTTTTCAAATATGTTTTAAAGTAAGAACAAGTTTTCAAGTATGATGGCAAACAAGTTGCCTTGTGTCGTACCGACCCGCTCTAGGTCGGGTTTTGGTCCCATGGTTTGAGTTGGATTGGACTGGCCGCCCCAACCACTCCATGGTTACGTACCACGGTACGTACACTTATGTTAAGTAAGGGGCCCAAAAATGTGCTAACCTAAGATAGCATAATGAAAGCATAATTGGTTCATGCATTGTTCCATTATAAAATATTTTGCAGATTAAAAGTTATACTTGCTAAGTGAAAGCTCACGACTTACGTTTATGCTATAGGTAAGCAACCTATTGGCGATACTTGATACAAGACGGTGGGGCTCGGCACGGCTAGTTGTGAAGCTTGGGATGGAGACCGCTACGTGTTTTGTTATATTTTATTCTTATTCATGAAATATGTTGTATGTAACTTTGATGCTTCAGTACTGAAGTAAGTAAGTATATGTGTATATATATATAAGTATGTAGTGAGATAGATTTCAGTTTCAAGTTGTTTAAAAAAAATATATTCCGTATTTCTACCAAGTTAAATAAGTTAAGTAATTACGTAAGATAAGTATGGTAACGGCCTACGTTAGGCGGGTCGTTACCGAAATTGAGTGGGACCCACACAAATTTGGGATTGAATAAGGGGATTAGCAATCCCAAGCCCCCCCACCGGATTAGTACTCTCACTCCTGATATTAAAGTTAAATGACTTATTTGCCCCAACTTGGAACTTATTTAGTATGTTTATAATTTGAAACTTATTTTGTTTAAAAGATGATTATATCATATCCTATATTTGTTTTTAAAATTTTTAATGTTGCTTTTTAAATTTTTTTAATGCTTTGGCAAAATTAAAAAAAGTGAGCCATGATAAATCAACTACAAACAAAATTTTAATTTTATAAATATATTTCAAGATTATGTTTTTTTAAGCAAATTTATATTTCAAAAAAAGTTAAATATTTACTATAATAAACTATTTATCTCAAAATTTGACTTTTTTATTTTAAAAATAATCTTCAAATATTTACTAGAATAAATGTTGCGTGTTTTTCTTCATGTGTGCTCTTAAGTGAACGAATTGTCACAAGTAATAAAGTGACAAAATGTCAAGTATCATCCCACAGAGATTGAAATTAAGAAAACTAACTAAATACTACAATTAAAATGACTCAATTTTATCTAAGCTATCAAAATTAAGGAGAATTGAAACAAGCAACTAAATTAAGCAATTAATTAAACTAAGATTAAGCAAAATAAAAGCAATCGAAAATGTGGATTGAAGGGCATTCGATGGTATGTAAGGCTAGGGGTTTTGATTTCACTTGACTTAACTTTGCTTAATCCAATTCAAGGCTTGTTAATCGAATTCATTCAAATAATTAATCGTAGGCGATAAATTATAATTTCACTCCCTCTCCCGAGTGCCGAGTAAAATAATATGCAAAATTTAATCAAATTAATTTCCCTATTAACTCAGCCAATTAAGCATTCATTATGCAATCTTAATATTACTATTGATTGTGTTTCCTAATTCCCAACATATGAAATTAACTCTCCCAATCCCAATTTCACACATCTAAAAACTCTAATTTACTAGTAAATAAAATTAGGACAAACAAAGCATAGAGAAACACAAAAAATTCATAATGGGATTCAATCAACAAGCAGTAAATTTATCATAACAAAGTCACCATCAAGCTACATCATATCCCCTAGCTTAGAAAGTTTAGCTAGACACTAAAATTCTAAAATCCGTAACCAAATTTGAAACAAACATCAAATCCATATTCAAATACGAAATCAAAGAGTAAAAGCAAGTTCAAGAGCTACAAAGAGAGAATAAAATAGAAAGAAGAAGAACTAGTTGAAGAACAAGCTCTCAAATCTTCAATCTCCTTAAATCTCCAAGAAATGCGCTCAAACCCTAGAAATCCTCTATCTTTTTCATCTGAGGTTTTGGGTCTCCAAAAAGCTCTCCTCCTGTTTGCACCAAAATCCTCTGTCTCTCTTTTAGTTCATTGGGGCTTCAGGCCGAAAGAAGGGCGGGCGCGCCTCAGCAGGCGAGAGCCCGCCTGAAAGCACGCAGCCATGCGCTTGGAATTCGAGGCGCGTGCCTAGCGCACACAGGTACTTGCTGGGGTGTATGGGGCACACTGGTAGAGCAAGCGCTGGGGTCGCGCGCGTGCCCTTTTCTGGCTTGGACGAGTGGGCGCATGGGTGAGCACCCTTAGCGGCCTGCCTGCGCCTCTGCTACGGCTAAAAGCTTGATTTTCATCTCCATTTCTTCCAAAATCCAATTTTTTTTTGTTTATTTGAAACACTCACAAACATATCAAACCAACCTAAAAAGAATGAAGATTTTGCAAATTATCCAATTTCAGGACATTAAATAAGTGAGTAAAAGCTCACTTATCAAATACCCCTAAACTTAGAATTTTGCTAGTCCTCGAGCAAAAACAAAACAAACAGAAAGTTGAGAAAAAAAAAACAGTGTGAAGCCGAGCAAAAAAATTGACGACCATGAATTTTACCGCAAAATCTACAAATGCCTAAATATTGGAAGGAAAATCAACCATTGTGAATATATAGAATTTCAACACTTAGCACTAGCACAAATCCACTCAAGACTCGTGTGTGTGTGAAGGCCAAAGCCACCCAACAGCTCAAACACCGGATTGATTTATGCATTAAAGAAGTTCATGGACTTATCGCAACATGATGCACTTAAAAACTACCATAGGCCCAATTTAGTGTTGCTCTCCACTAATATAGTTTAGTGTAACATTGAAGATCAATAGGACTTGTATGGCTTGTAACGTAAGACTAAGGTAAAGGGTGGGTGAAAAAGGAAATTTTTAAGCTCAAATCACCCTAGGCACGTCTTGCACCTTCAATATCTGATAGACTTTACAAACATTCAATGAAAAACCCTAAAATTCCCGATTTTGTATCAACTCAATCAATCATCCTTTCATTCCATAAAAATGATATACAAGCAAACAACACAAAACTTTTTTTTTTTTAATCCCCAAACTTATTTATTTACATGAATACTTGTGTTTTTTTTTTCTTTTTGGGATTAAGTAACAATGAAAATAGATACAATACAACCAGCAAAGAATGATCCAAGCCCCAGTCCCAAGCTTATGTTAACCAAAATACACTCGAATATAATGAGGTATGCATTTCATGCCTAAAGTGATGGGTTAAGTGTTTGGTGAATTCTTTGATTGGTTAGGTTATGCTAGTGTGGGTGAAGAAAAAATTGGCTTAAAGGCTAAAAATGGGACAACAAGGGATAATTTCCGAAAGGTTAGCTAGAATGACTCAAACAGTCCAAAAAACTTTGCCTAAATCATTTCTCCATGTTACCTAACTTAGGATTTCGTCTTGATTTTCACCAAATTGGGTTCTATAGAGCTCTTGATAGA
The DNA here is from genome assembly GCA_025413025.1 of Ficus hispida. Lineage (NCBI taxonomy): Eukaryota > Viridiplantae > Streptophyta > Magnoliopsida > Rosales > Moraceae > Ficus > Ficus hispida. The sequence goes on along the minus strand of CM046372.1, from coordinate 2,898,593 downwards.
CCATGAACCTAGCTAATTGCATAAATGTTCTCTAGTTATTTGAAAGAATTAGTGGCTAAGATTTTGGTGCTCAAGTGATTAAGAGTCAAAAGTATCTCTAGCTAGCATGAGTGTCAAGCACACAGAAGTCACAATTGAAAGACGCTATAAACGGCCTCAAGATAACAATTCATAGTTGTCACTATCATCGATTCATGGTCATCTTTTGCCAACAAAAACTCATACCAAAAAAAAAATTTAAGAAACAAAATTTGACTACACATGAAAGCTCTAAACTAATAAAAAAAACACATGAGATGATTAGAGAAAGTATATGAAAAAGAAAAAAAAAATGTGCATTCCCCCCAAACTTGTAGACAACATTGTCCTCAATGTTTGACCGAATAAAAGTACAAGGACATATACCTTGAGGATGAAGTTACATCCCCTCATCGTCATCACTCTCCTCTTGAGTGTCTGGTAGTGGTGGAGGAGGATGGTAGGGCCGGAGGAGGTAATCGGGATAGGCGGAAGGCATCGTGATGGATGAGTTAGGAAGATCTTGAGAAGCCAAATACTGATGGAACTGCAACTCATAGCGGCTCCTCATGATGTCACGTCGTTGCATATCCTTAACTCGATCAAGGACCTCATGGATGATGTGGTCCTGTTGATTGAGTCTGCCTTACAGCTCCTTTAGATTTTGGCCTTATTGGATCGTCATCCTATAACCATCCTCGATAGAGGGGACATGATTGGTCATATCTAGAGTGAATGATGGGCTAGCTTCTTCGCCGTGCATGTGAGGGCGGGATGGTTGGCGATGGCGGTTCTCTTCAATTATCCACTCACGCTCCTATATAGCACGTATTTGTTGGGCTGAGATTCCTCAAATATGATTCCTCCCTCCCAAAACACGAATTTGCAGGAGTAAGTTGGGAGATCGGGGTGCATCATGGTTGTCATAGAGTTTAAAACCTAAGCTGGATTCGACGTGCCTACCCCTAGGCCATTTAACATATTTATCCATCAAAGATTTATCAATTAACATACCATATGGTCTCAAAATCTCGATTGGATCAATTGTCACACCAGCATTTCGACACAGCCCAGTGATAAGGCATGGATGGGTATGAGCACCCGTTGTCTTCGCCTCGAGGGACTTCACCAAATCATCCCGAATAACCACACCAATATCAATGCTCCAGCCTTTGCAGATTGCATACAGTAGGGCAGCTCGGTTTATATACACTTGGTGCTCGTGGTTAGTGGGCATAATGGAAGCACAAATGAATTTATTCCATGCTTTGGCGTAAATATTCAGGCAATTTTCTAGGAAATAGTGTGCGACATCACTATCGTTCTCTTTTGTGGTCCATTTGGTACCTGGAATACATATCTCTCTGATAATGTGGTCCTCTTTCTTCAAGGAACGCAACGTATTCATCATCTTTGACTATCCCGATGTCAAAGTACCTGTTTATTACTTCCGAGGCGAATGATATCATCTTTCCCGGCACAAAAACTTCATCATTGTCTCATTGATAATACCCATTGGCATATAATTCCCTCACAATTGTTGCGACTACTGGGTCTTGCATGTAGGTGAGGTTTTTCCATTGTTGCTGTACGATGTTGTTTGTGATGTCACCTTCAATGTCAAATTCAGGAGGCCTTAAACCCCTCTCCACTATTATGGACTTATTTTTCTCCATGAATTTCCCAAATTTGGCCTTGGCTGCCTCATTCACAAATTTTTTATCAACAAGACGGAGGCTAGAGGAGCCAGAAGATGATACTTTACCTTTCCATGCTTTTGAGGCATGATGGTACAGTTGTAGTTGGCTTGGCAAATTGTCGAACACCTGGCGGGCACCCTATTTTTTCACTTGGACAATTCGACAAACACTTGGTGTGCAACCCCAAAATGTTGACTATATAAGAGAATGAATCCAACCACTAGTTCCCAAATGCAAAGCCAATCAAATATGATGCGCCACAACAAACCAAAATTTCAAACAACTCAAGTTCAAGCAACTCTCAAACAATTACCTCATTCCAACTCCAAGCCCCCAAATGCGAAGTGTCGTAAATGCCTTTGCTAGGAGATGGTGAGAGCCTTGGTGAAAGTATAGATGGTTGAGTTTGAGATTTTGGGTGGATGTAAGGTATGGAGAATTTGAAAATATTAGTGAAGTGGGGGTTGAATTTTGGTTTGGGGGGAAATGAAAGTTTGGTGAAGAACTAGAGGATTTGAGGTTTTGAGGGCTTTTGGCTGGTAAAGTGCATGGGCCCTCGCGGGTGCACGCCTGGGATCACGCGGGTACTCACTTGGCTTGGGTTGAGGAAGTGCGCCGGACTTCCTTGGCTAGGGAGCACGCAGGTGCGCGCCTGCCTCTGGTTTCTGGCTTGGCTTGAGTCGCGTGGGCGCGCGCCTGCCTCTGGCTTGGCTATTCTGCTTGACGCCCAGTGGTGCATTGCAGTGCAAATTTGGCGTACTAAAGCAGGCCTTTTCCTTGCTTGAACACCAAGATGAACCACAAAATTGCCTTTAAACTTCTCCAATTTCTCCCAAACTTCTCGAAACGCTTCCAAATACTTTCCATGATTCCAATTGCCCAACAGTACCTAAAAAAATATAAATATGTATTCTAAGAAATCACACAAATAACACACAAAAATATAAAGATATATAGATGAAAACAAACTAAAAGAAAAGTTTTTAAAAAAATTAAGATGATATATCTTGGGGTACCTCCCAAGAAGCGCTTGATTTAACATCTCTAGCTAGACTTTGCTTTGGCTCTCTTCAATTCAGATCCACAAGCGAGATTTTCTCCACATTCCATTCCTCGCCTCTGAAATAGTGCTTCAACCTTTGACCATTGACACGGAAAGTGCACCTATCATCTCCCAAGAGCTCAACGGTGCCAAAAGGAAACACTTGCTTGATCTTAAAGGGTCCCGACCATCTCAACTTTAACTTCCCAGGAAATAGCTTTAAGCGGGAGTTAAGAAGTAAAACTTATTGGCCGGGAACAATCTCTTGCCTCAAAATTTTCTTGTCATGCGACTTTTTGTATGCTCCTTGTAAAGTCTTGCACTTTCATAGGCTTCATTCCGGAACTCTTCCAACTCATTAAGTTGAAGCAAACGCTACGGATGTCTTGAGGTCAAAATTAAGCTTCTTAATAGTCCAAAAAGCTCTATACTCCAACTCTACTGGAAGATAACAAGCTTTTCCAAACACTAACCGATATGGTGACATTCCAATTGGTGTTTTGAAAGCCGTTCGGTAGGCCCACAAGGCATCATCTAATTTCACCAACCAATCCTTTCGGTTAGTGTGTACCATCTTCTCAAGAATTTGCTTGATTTCCCAGTTTGAGACTTCGGCTTGCCCATTTGTTCGAGGATGGTATACAAGAGCCACCTTGTGTCGGACTCCATACTTGGTGAGAAAAACATTGAACACCTAGTTGTAAAAATGAGTCCCCTCATCACTAAATATTGCTCGAGGAGTACCAAACCTAGTGATGATGTTCTTGTGCAAGAATTTCAACAGCACCCGAGCATCATTAGTTGGAGTAGCCACGGCTTCCACCCACTTAGAGACGTAGTCCACTGCTAAAAGAATATATGTTTGGCCAAAAGAGGGAGGAAAAGGTCCCATGAAGTCGATTCCCTAAACATAAAAAATCTCCACCTCCAAAATTTTAGTCAAAGGCAACTCATGATGCCTTAAGATGTTTCCCACTCGTTGACATTGATCACAAGTCTTGACAAAAGAATAGCTATGCCGGAAGAGTGTGAGCCAATAAAAACTGGATTGAAGTACTTTTGTGCCAGTTCGAGTAGCTCCAAAGTGTCCTCCATAGAAAGAAGAGTGGCAATGGTAGAGAATATCATGAACTTCTTATTCGAGAATGCATCTCTGAATAACTTGATCGGAGCATCTCTTGAACAAGATTGGATCATCCCAAAGATAGCTTCTCACAATCATGGAGAAATTTCTTCTTTTGATGGTATGACAAGTCCGGAGGTAGAACTTTACAAGCAAGATAATTGACAAAATCAGCATACCAAGGAAGCTTCGCCTCAACCTCAAGAAGTCGTTCATCCGGAAATACCTCTTGAATGCAAGTACTTTCAACCACTTCTATTTGCTCAAGTCTTGAGAGATGATCTGCCACAATATTTTCACTCCCTTTCTTGTTCAAAATCTCTAAATCAAACTCTTGAGGAAAAGAACCCATCGAATTAGACGAGGTTTGGCATCCTTCTTGGTAAACAACTAACGAATTGCCACATGGTCTGTATAGACAATCACTTTGGACCCAATGATATATGAACGAAACTTGTCACAAGTAAATACTAGCGCCAACATCTCTTTCTCAGTGGTGGTGTAGTTTAATTGTGCATCATTGAAACTTCAACTTGCATAATAAATAGCCCGGAAAACCATGTCTCTCCATTGACCTAGAACCGTTCTAACGGCATAATCACTAGCATCATACATGATCTCAAACGGGTGATTCCAATTGGGCACAACCATGATAGGTGCCGAAGTCAACTTCTCCTTAATCAAATTGAAAGCCTTCAAGCATAACTCATCAAAGTTGAATGAGGAGTCTTTCTCAAGAAGATTGCATAGCAATTTGACAACTTTTGAAAAATCCTTAACAAATCTCCGGTAGAACCCGATATGGCCCAGAAAACTTCGAATCCCTTTTACATTCATCGGTGGCAGAAGTTTCTCGATTGTCGAGATTTTAGCCCGGTCGACCTCAATTCCCTTAGAAGATACTCAATGGCCTAAGGCAATTCCTTCCTTAACCATAAAATGACATTTCTTCCAATTAAGAACGAGATTCGTTTCCTCGCAACGTTGCAACAGAAGAGAGAGATTATGATGGCAATGATCAAAAGATGAGCCAAATACCGAAAAATCATCCATAAAGACCTCCATTATCTCCTCCACCATGTCGGAGGAGATAGCCATCATACATCTTTGGAAGGTTGTGGGGACATTACACAAACCGAACGGCATGCGACAAAAAGCAAAAGTACCATAGGGGCATGTGAAGGTCGTCTTCTCTTGGTCTTCGGGGGCTATAGCAATTTGATTGTAGCCTGAATACCCATCAAGAAAGCAATAATAGTTATGTCCTGCCAATCGGTCTAGCATTTGATCGATAAAATGAAGAGGAAAATGATCCTTCCTTGTGGCTTTGTTGAGCTTCCTATAATCGATACACACATGCCACCCCGTCACCGCTCTAGTAGAGATAAGCTCGTTTTTCTCATTTTTTACCACCGTCATTCCACCCTATTTAGGGATGACTTACACTGGGCTCACCCATGAACTATCAGAGATGGGATACATGATTCCGACATTTAGTAGCTTTAAAACTTTGGCTCACACTACTTATTTCATAGCCGGATTCAATCTTCTTTGATGCTCAATAGATGGCTTGTAAGAGTCTTCCATAAGGATCTTGTGCATGCAAATTGTGGGGCTTATGCCTTTGATGTCAGAAATCTACCAACCAAAGGTGGACTTGTGATTCTTCAAGACAAGTAGCAACTTCTCTTCTTCTTTCGAGCTCAATGATGCCGAAATAATCACAGGATTAGTTGAATTCTCCCCCAATAAGGCATATCGGAGATGCTCGGGCTATTGCTTCAAGACCAACCCATCGTAAGATGAACTAGAAACCTCCAAAGAATCTTTAGAAGCTTCGAGACTAATCACCAAATTAAGATTATCCACTTAGGCCGTAGGATCCTCAATAGGTAACGCTTCAAGAGCTATAACATAGTCTACAACACCTTCATCTTTGGCATAATACTCCTCACCGAAATCCATCGTTGATGAAGAATTCAATAGGCAATGCTCCAAAGGATCGTTATGCATAATATCATCACGGAAGAACTCCTTCACACAAGAATCTATCACTTCTATCCGGTTGCAAGTAGACCTTTCCTCCGGAAACTTCAACGTATGGAAAATGTTGAACTTGACCTCTTCATCATTAACCCAAAGCGTCAAATTCCCACTATGCATATCAATCAAAGCTCTCCCGGTAGCAAGAAATGGTCGACCAAGAATTATTGGGATTTCTCGGTCTTCTTCCATGTCAAAAACAACAAAATCCACCGGAAATACGAACTTATCTACTTTGACCAACACATCTTCAATGACTTCCCTGGGATAGGTGAGAGAACGATCCACCATTGCAAGGAAATGGTAGTTGGCTTGACTTCACCAAGTCCCAATTTCCAGAAAACAGAGAGTGGCATAAGATTGATGCTTGCACCAAGATCACACAAGGCCTTCTCGAATGTAAAGCTACCAATAGTGCATGGAATAGTAAAGCTTCCGGGATCGTTCAATTTTGGGGTAACTTTCTTTGAAGAATCGCACTACATTCCTCCATGAGCTTCACCATCTCATAGTCTTCCAACTTCTGCTTCCTCGACATAATATCCTTCATGAACTTTGCATAGTTTGGCATTTGCTCCAATGCATCTGCAAAGGGATATTGATGTGAATTTTCTTGAAAATCTCTAGAAACTTGGAGAATTGGGTATCCAATTTCTTCTTTTAGAACCGTTGAGGAAATTGTAATGGGGTAGCAATGATTGGGGATTCTCCAGAAAAGAGATAGAATTGGGCTTCTTAGTCTTTTTTTTTTTTGCTCTTCTATAACTTCATCTTGTTTAGTTTGAGCTTCCTGAGGTTTGGGAGCTTCAACTTCTTTTCTGCTCTTCAAAGTGATAGACTGGCAATGGTCTTTAGGATTAGTCTCTATGTCACTTGGAAACTTGCCGGATGATTGGCCTTTTATGGAGTATGCAAGTTGCCCGATTTGAACTTTAAGAGACTTCATAGTTGCCCCCATGTTACTACAATGTGTCTCTATATTAGCAAGTCTCGCCTCATCTTTGTTAAATCTCCCTCTACTCTCAACTATAAAAGTACTCAAGAGGTCTTCCAACGATGGCTTCTTCTCGGTAATCGGCTGTTGAAATCCCGGTGGTGGTTGTAGAGCATTTCTAGGGTTACCATAAGAGAAGTTCTCATGGTTTCCAAGTCCCAGATGGTAGTGAGTAGGCAAATTGTTGGGGCAGTAATTATAGTTCCGGTTGTTCACAAAGTTAACTTGCTCTTGATCAATT
>CM046372.1:2875312-2891332 GCA_025413025.1 Ficus hispida | reverse complement strand
TGAAGCTAACACCGGAAGATGTACCTGTTATCAGGGAGTATGTGGATATCTTCCCGGAAGAGCTACCAGGGCTTCCACCGGAACGCGAAATTTCATTTGAAATTGAGCTAATGCCCGGAGTTGCTCCAGTATCGAAGGCGCCTTACCGTATGGCACCTGCTGAACTTAGAGAACTCCAAGTGCAACTGCAAGAATTGCTAGATAAGGGATTCATCCGACAGAGTTACTCTCTGTGGGGAGCACCTGTGCTATTCGTGAAAAAGAAAGATGGATCTTTACGTATGTGCATCAATTACCACGAGCTGAACAAGATCACCATCAAAAACAAGTATCCTCTTCCAAGGATTGACGATCTGTTCGATCAACTCAGAGGAGCAAAGGTGTTTTCGAAAGTCGATCTACGATCTGGCTATCATCAGCTCAGAATCAAAGATTCAGATATCTCCAAGACGGCTTTTCGGACACGCTACGGACATATGAATTTTTGGTTATGCCTTTTGGGCTAACCAATGCTCCAGCTGCTTTCATGGACCTGATGAACCGAGTGTTCAAGGAATATCTGGACATGTTCGTTATTGTCTTCATCGACGATATCCTGATCTATTCAAGGTCCCAGGAAGAGCATATGCAGCATCTAAGAATGGTGATGGAAATGTTGCGACGACATCAGCTCTACGCAAAGTTCACTAAATGTGAATTTTGGTTGGAAAAGGTACATTTCTTAGGCCACGTGGTGTCACAAGAAGGGATTTCTGTGGACCCAGCTAAAGTGGAAGCAGTTAGCTTATGGCCAAGGCCTAAGAGCGTAATGGAAATAAGGAGTTTCATCGGATTAGCCGGTTATTATCGCCGCTTCGTTGAGGGATTTTCTAAGATAGCAGCCCCTCTTACGGCCCTTACACGCAAAGGGAAGAAGTACGAATGGACGTCCAAATGCGAGGAGAATTTCCAAGAGCTCAAGAAGAAGCTGACAAGTGCGCCTGTTTTGATTATTCCAGATGTCGAAGCAGGAAATTTCGTGATCTACAGCGACGCTTCTAAGACGGGTCTAGGAGCAGTCCTAATGCAGCAAGGCAAAGTGGTCGCGTATGCTTCCCGACAACTGAAGGATCACGAAAAGAATTACCCGACGCACGATCTAGAGCTCGCTGCGGTGGTGTTCGCATTGACGATTTGGAGGCACTACCTGTATGGGAATAGATGTGAGATTTTCACAGATCATCAAAGTCTCAAATACATCTTTACCCAGAAGGAGCTCAACATGAGGCAGCGAAGATGGCTTGAACTCGTAAAGGATTACGACTGTGAGATCCTTTACCATCCTGGCAAGGCAAACAGAGTAGCAGATGCCTTAAGCAGGAAGTCATCGGGCATGTTGATGTCCTTAGTACTGCTACCCAAGCCGCTTCAAAAGGAAATCTCCGATTTCAACCTAAGGATAATAACGGGAAAGTTATCCGCTTTAACCCTCCAGTCAAATTTAATGGAGTCCATCAAGAACCTTCAAGGAAAGGATCCTTTGTTGATCAAGGCACAACTCTTCGGCGAAAGAAATAAGGAGTTTAGAACCTCTGCAGATGGCATGATCTACTTCAAAGAGAGAATTTGCGTTCCTAATTTCAAGTTTTTAAAGGATCAAATTCTGGCAGAGGCTCACATGACACCGTATTCAGTACATCCAGGAGCCTCCAAGATGTATAAAGATCTCCGAGAAAACTATTGGTGGCCAAACATGAAGAATCAGATAGCGAAGTACGTGTCAAAGTGTTTAACTTGTCAAAAGGTTAAGGCAGAACATCGACATCCTGGTGGAGAATTGCAGAAAATAGAGCTTCCCGAATGGAAATGGGAACAAATTACCATGGATTTTGTCGTGGGACTGCCCAGAACTTCAAGTGGGAATGACACGATTTGGGTTATTGTTGATCGATTAACCAAATCTGCCCACTTCATCGCTATCAAAGCCACTTATTCAGTGGAGAAATTGGCCGACGTCTATGTATCCCAGGTTGTTCGACTACATGGAGTACCAAAATCGATCATCTCAGATCGAGACGGACGTTTCACTTCCCGATTTTGGACAAGTGTACACACTGCTATGGGATCGAAACTGAAGTTCAGTACGGCATTTCATCCCCAAACCGACGGCCAGTCAGAACGGACTATCCAGACACTAGAAGATATGCTGAGATCTTGCGTTCTGGATTTTCAAGGAAACTGGGATCAAAAGCTGTCTTTGATTGAATTTTCTTACAACAACAGCTATCATGCTTCAATTGGTATGGCTCCGTTCGAAGCACTATATGGAAGAAAATGTCAATCCCCTATTCACTGGCAAGAAGTTGGACAAAAGCAGCTTCAGACTACAGATTTCATCAGAAAGACTTCTGAAGATATCAAGAAAATTAAACAAAGGCTCGACATAGCTTTCAGTCGTCAGAAAAGCTATGCTGATAAGCGAAGAAGGCCTTTGGAATTTCAAACTGGAGATGCAGTTTTTATCAAGATAGCTCCTATGAAGGGAGTAATGAGATTTGGAAAGAAAGGGAAGCTTAGTCCAAGGTATACTGGACCTTTTGAAATCCTAGAGAGGGTTGGAAAAGTAGCATACAAGCTTGCCCTACCGCCAGAGTTAGCATCTATGCATAACGTCTTCCATGTATCAATGCTCAAGAAGTATGTCCCAGATCCTTCGCATGTTCTCAGTCAAGAACCGGTAGAGGTTCAAACAGACTTGACCTATGAAGAGAAGCCGGTACAAATCCTAGATCGAGAAGAGAAGGTTCTAAGAAATAAGACAATTCCCATGGTAAAGGTTTTATGGCGAAACCATAAAGTAGAAGAAGCCACTTGGGAATTAGAAAATGAAATGAGAAAGAACTACCCCAGCTTGTTCTAATTTTCGAGGATGAAAATCTTTAAAGAGGGTAGATTGTAATACCTGATTTTCATGTCTGAACGATTCTATGTATAAATTTACATTGAACCGTAAAGGAATTTATGGAAAAAGCCCAGTTAAGGGTTTTTAATTATGTTTTGTGAGTTTTATGGCTTTATAAGACTCAAAAATGGCTATGTATTTAAGAAAACGACCTTTTTAAGTAATAAGGAATAAAATCATGAAATTTTGTAAAATGGTCAAAGTTTGACCAAAAACGTCACGGTTGACCAAAAAGTCAACTGTTGACCAAGAAAGTCAAAACTTGACAAGAAGGTCACTAATTGACAAGAAAGTCGATGGTTGACCCGAAAAGTTCAAGAAAATGACTGTATGTTTAAATGTTTATCTGTATAAATTGCACCGGGTAAAACCGTGTTTTTTACAGATAAAAAGTTATGTTTAAGATATAAGAACCACCCTAGAAAATCAAGCACATTAAGTTGAAGTATAGGGCAAAAAGGGTTTTAAGAAATAAGGAAAATTTCATACCGTCCATTTTTACACGGATGAATTTTGGACTGCAGTTCGGTAAACCAATACTGTGCATAAGTGAATCCAGTATTGAAAATACCTGTGATAACTTAAAAATGGACTGCTTAATAGCAAAAAGAGCCAAACAAGCTTAAGCCTTGCTTACCTCACTAACTTTTTGAATTTTGACATCATTAGTTGATTTAGGAAAATTGGAAGAAATTAGTTGTCTTCCACCTAGCTTGATGGCCGGCCACATGCCCCCCTAGAAGTCCAATTTCTAATTTTTTTGAGGACTAAATTGTGCAATTACAAGAAATTCACAAACTCTATAAATAGGGGGAGCATTGTTCACAATTTAAGATTGTTAGCCAAACTCTTGCATTTTTGCTCCACAAAATCCGAACTTTGAGTGGAAGAGAAAGGCAAGAAAAATTTGCAAAACCAAGAGTGTGTAGGGCTTAGGGGTGGTCGGATTCAAGTAAGAAACCAAGCAAAAAGTTGGAAAAAAATTTAGTGCCCATTTCCCTAGCAAGGCCGGTTCTAGGGGGGGAAGGAAACAAACTTGATCCAAACCGGTTTTGGAGTTGGAGGCAGCCGGATTTGGTGCAATTTGGTGGCTGAATTTAAGGCAAGAAAGGCAGCAAGTTTGCACTTGCCAATCACCAAAACAGCCGGTGATTTGAGGAGGAGGAAGGAAGTGGAAACCCGAGCTCACCGAGCCAAACCGAGTAAGGTAAAAACATTAACCAATCAAGTTTCATTTAAATTTCATATGGAGAAATTTAAATGTATTTAAGCCATGGTTTGTAAGGGTATAAGCCCACTTTCAAGTTCTGCCCTAGCTTGTAAATTATGAGCATGTGCTTGATTTGTTTAGGTGTAGGGTTTGGTGGTTCAATTATGTGCATGTTAGGTGTTTGATTGAATGTTTAGGGTTTTATAGGATTATGAATGACGTTCAATTTGGCTTGCATGTTGAAATCTGAATGTTAGAAACGTTATGCATGTCTGATTTAGGCTCCCTCTGAGTTCGGTTGAGGTAGGGTGGACGTTTTAGGACGCAAACGAAATTTTAAACCGAAAACTGCCAACTCGGGTAGAAATTGACCAGTTCGGGAAAAACAGTTTTTGAGGCCTTTAGAGGCCGAATCAGGGGAAACTCAAAACATGAAAGTTTTTAAGTAGAGTTTTTCCTAGAGGACAACGTGGACAGTTTTGTAAAATGAGGCTCCAATGGCCTGAGTTTTTACCAAAACCCGTGCCTAAAGTGCCCAGGACCCGTGCACGGCCAGGACTAGTTCCACAGGGTTTTTGATCACGAAAACGTCCGAACTGGGTTTTATCCAAAACACGAAAGTTGTAGAACTTTTCAATGTCTAAAACTTTCGTGAAGACAAGTTTTTTCAGAATCAGTCTTGATTTTAAGATGAAAATGGATTTCGGAAAACTGTACAGGATTTATAAATTAACACAGAAAAAGTGTAATTTCATAATTTCACTGCAAATTGACATTGTGAAACTGTTCCAAAGGCTGTTTCTAATAGTCAATAATTTTATAAGTTTCAGTTTAAGGTTTTCAGTTTTAAAGTTAAACAAAAAGGATTTTTATACCAAAAATAAAGGTTTTCTTTTCTAAGAATAAGATTTTAAAAACCAAAGTTAAAAACAAACCAAATAGGGTTACCAAAGTAACCAATTAGGATAACGTAAAAATAAGTAAGGGCCTATAACTAAGGTTATGAAAGAATGTTGGTTATACTACCAACAGTTCTAACCCTTACTTTTATTTTATCTCAGAACGTTATACGCGGACGTGTCCCAGCGGAAATTAACTCCACGTTGGACACAGCTTTTACAAACAAAGTAAGTACAACTCCGCCTACAGCATAGGCTTGTTGTGAATACTTGCCTAAGTATGATTGCTATTTATGAATGTTACATGCTAAGTGCTATAGAATATCCTAGGAATGCTATGATTTTATATGAATGATAAGTGCTATGGTTTTATGTTATGAATGTATGTCATGATGTATGAAATGTCAAGTATGCTATGATTTATAGGAGCATGATTAGGGTTAAGGTATGTTAAGATTAATTAAGTGAAACATCACGATGCATGTTCACTAATTAACAAAAGAAAGGTTAAGCTATGATGGCAAGCAATTGCCTGTGTCGTACCGACCCGCGTCAGGTCGGGTTGAGCTATGGCAAGAGTAAGTCCATAGAGCGCTCCCGGTACGAACACTCATGTTATGGGGCCCATAAGTAAAGATAAGTTAAGAAAGCATAACAAAGCATAAACGATTCATGCATATGTTATGATAAGTCATGATAAGAAATGTTATGTTATGGTAAGTTATGTTATGTTATGATAAGTCATGATAAGGAATGTTATGTTATGATAAGTCATGATAAGAAATGTTATGTTATGATAAGTCATGATAAGAAATGTTATGTTATGATAAGACATGATAAGAAATGTTATGTTATGATAAGTTATGATAAGGAATGTCATGTTATGATATGTCATGAAATGTTATGTTAGGTTAGATTGTGTTGTGTTATGTTATTGCGGTATTTAATAGTTATACTTGCTAAGCGTTAGCTCATTGTCTTACGTCTATGCTGGAGGTAAGCAGCCTAGTAGCAACCCGTGATGCAAGATGGAGGGCGAGGTGTGCTGAACTGTGAAATGTGGGACCAATGCCGCCATGCGTTTTGTTTTGTTATATGATTATTTTATAAGCTTTATTTATGCCTGCACAACGTTTTTAATTAATCAGTATAATTACTTACGCATGTGCAAATATGTTCATACGGCTTATAAAAAAAAAATTTATTCTGCTATTTTACGTATAAGTATGTATGCATGTAAGTACGTATGTATGTATGTATGTACGGTAACGGCCTGTGCTAGGCGGGTCGTTACACTAACCAACATTTATCTGTGACCCTAGATATATGTCCCCCTCATAAGCTTAATAATATCCTTGTTGGTTATTAGGTGTAACCCTTGGGCACAAGCCCTAATGGTAATCAAATAGTATCCTGTTTGATCACCTAATGAATTTTGGGCTCAAGGCCCAATGACCTTGGCATCCTATTGGGTTACTATCAGTAACCTTAGGTATGGGCCCTGGGTGAACATTTAAAAAGCCTGTTGGGCTACTAAGGCCCAACAATTAAAGTGGTATCCTTAAAGGTTACCTTAGGAAACCTTGGACTCAAGGCCTATCAGATACCATTTGTTCTTAATTTGGCCAAATTAAAATTTGGTAACCTATGTGACTACTCTAGGTTACCATTTTACTTACTTATTTCTTTTCTTACTAAACTAGGATTGATTAACCATTTAAAACTGTTTGTAAATAAAACTGTCTAAGTTTTGAAGGAATTTGCAGAAAACAGTTAAATCGTCAGTGCATGTGCAGGAATTTCCTGGGTATGCACTGTTTTAAAATTCTGAATCAGAGCTTGCTATACTGATTTAGTCTTACTTTGAAATCTGTTTGGATTTTGAAAAACTTTTCTTCATGAAAGTTTTAGATATTGAAAAACCCTACAACTTTTGTGTTTTGTTCAAAACCCAGTTCTGTATTTAACTTATACTTTTTCCTTGTAGAATCTGCCTGGCCGTGCACATAGATCTGGGAGGTTCAGGCACGGGTTTTCATAAAAACGAAGGCCTTTCGAGCCTTATTTTAAAAAACTGTTCATGTTGCCCCCTAGAATTTTCAATTTTCTACAACTTTTCAGTTTTGAATTTTCTCAGATTCGGCATCTAAAGGCCTCAAAAGACCGTTTCCAATTCACTGCTCAGTTTTCACCCGAACTGGCAGTTTTGGTTTCGGTTCGCTCTCACATAAAAATTACGCACACCCTACCTCAAACGGTCACAACCGTGAGCCTACATCAAGCATGCAGCATATAATCTAATGTTCTCATACCCGTTCATTCAATCACATACATACAATTATTTGATCAAACCCGTTTGGTGATTTTCACCAAACTTGGTCTTTCTATGGTTCTCTAGGGCTTTCTTGAACCCTAAATCATCATACAATCATTCAACATAATAATCAGCCATTCAACATAATTCATAAGCCTATGGGGACATACATCAAATGTAAGATCTAGAAATTTCAACGTTATGATTTCTCGTATAGAAATGTAATTTGTACCATAATGGTATTTATGAAAAAGCCCGGCTTAGGGTTTTTATTAAATTTCATGAGTTCTTATAGCTTCGTAAGACTCAAATATGATTGCTTAGTCAAGCCTATGATCTTTTATGTTCAAAAGATAGAAAAATTCTATGATTTATAAAAAGTCAACGTTGACCAAAAAAGTCAAAGTTGACCATGAAGGTCAAAGTTGACCATGAAAGTCAAAGTTGACCCGAGAAGTCAAAGATTGACTAAAAAGGTCAACTATATGACGGAACTTAAGTATGTTAAGCAGTATAGGTCATATACTGAGAAAAACCGTTTTTACGGATAAAATAGTTAGAATTAAATCTAAAACCACCATAGAAAAATCAAGCACATTAAATAGGTTTTTAAGGGCCAAAGGACTCGAAACAAAAAGAGAAGTTTTCGTACAGTCCATTTTAAGACAGATAAATTTTGGATTGTAATTAAATATATAATACTGTGTATTAAGTAACACAGTATTAGTAATATCTGTTTTGGAGAAAAATGGGCTGATTTTAAGGAATTAAGGCAAACAAGCCTTAAATAAGGATGACATCATCTAAGCTCCTAATTATGACATCATTAAGGATTTAATTAAATTTTGGAAAGTATTATTTCCTTGTTCACCAAGGATGGCCGGCCACCTAGCATGCCAAAGGTGCTAATAGTTGGTTTTTGGAGGACTATTTTGCAATTAAGCAAAGTTTCAAAACCTCTATAAATAGGTGCTGATTTTCTTCAAAAAAATCAGAAAAACCATGCCAAATTCTGCCCATTTCTCTGCCCAAAGCCGAACCCAAGCTGCCAAAGAAAAACAAGAACCAAAAACAAAAATCCAAGAGCCAATCCCTTAGGGAGAGTTCGGATTTCAGCTAGGAGGAAAGAAAGGGTGCTGGAAAATTTGGAACCCATTTGTTTGGCATGTTGGCTGGTTGTGGGTGAGCTGAAAAGGAAGAGAAAAAGCTGAAGGAGTTAGGGGGTTAGAGGCTGAATTTGGTGGGGAGCAGCAGCCAAGGGACATAAAATTTTTGGAAGGCCTTAGGGAGTGGCCGGTTGTGTTAGGAGCAAGAAAGGAGCAGAAATTTTTGGACCAAACCCTAACCAATCATAGGGTTCACTAAGGTAATCCTCCCATGACCTTATTCTCCTCAATTTGATTTCAATTTGAAGTTTATTTGTATTACAAGTCAGAATTTGTAAGAGCATAAGCTCTAAGTAATTTTCGGCCCTAGTTAGATTATGTGCTTGATTTAGTATTTAAGGGTGGTTTGATGTTTTTAAGTATGGTATGATTTAAGTATGCTTGCTTGATGTATGTGGATTGTATGCTAGCTGATTTTCAAGATTTTATGCCCCTAATAGGTTAAGATATGAGCTAGAATGATTGATTAGGTTAAATGGCATATTTGATTTAAATTGTGCAAGATTAATTTTCTACAAACCCTATTTATTTGGGAAAAGAATAATGGTTTGCATGGCTGAGTTTTAATTTGTGTTTAAAAAGAAATTGACGTTAGAAAGGCGCTGTATGATTGACTTTAGGCTCCCGCTGAGTTCGGTTGAGGTAGTGTGCTCGTTTTAGAACCGAAAACGATTAAGAGATAGTAAACTGCCAATTCGGGTTCATTTTGCCCAGTTTTCTGGAAACCCAAATTTGAGGCCCTTAGAGGCCGAATCTTGCAAAACCTAAAACATGAAAGTTGTAGAGTAAGGTTTTTCCTAGAGGGTAACATGGACAGCTTTCAAAAATAAGGCTGACTGTGCCCAGTTTTTATGCACGGCCAGGTGACTTGAACAGGGTAAATGAATGAGTTAAGTTCCGAACTGGGTTTTGAGCAAAACATGAAAGTTTTAGGATATTTTATGATCTAAAACTTTCATGAAGAAAAGTTTTTCAGATTCGGTCTGGATTTCTAATTAAAAATTGGAGTTTTAAAACTGTGTAGGAAACCGGAAATTCCTGCACAGGATTTTCTAAAATAAACATAAAAACTGTTTCAAAGGCGGTTTTTAGTATTTAATCGTTTTGTAGTTTAAAACCAATATTTGACCACTAAAACTGTTCCAATAACAGTTTTCAACCCTTAACGATTTATAAAACCTAATCATATGATTTCAAGGATTTTTAAAGAAAAACCTTAAGTTTTTAAAAGTAGTTTTAAAAACAAAATTCGGTGAACAATAACCGGAAAAAGATGCCGAGTTATTGGTTTGGGCCCGAAGCCCAAGGGCTATCCAACGTAACCCAATAAGAGATTAAGACTACGGATTAGGGCCCTTGGCTCAGGGGTTACCTATGGGGTTATTCTTAATAACCCATTAATAATGTTTCAAGATAGTTAGGTGGGGGCATATAACAAAGAATAAAAGGAACGTTGGTACAGATTACTAACAATTTAAAAGTTAGGATTTCAGAATCCTGACACGATGTCTTTTGTCATAGCAGGAAATAATCTGCTATCTCGCCCTGATCAGGAGCGGCTTATCAGTGGACATACATTTTGAGGTAAGTACAACTCCGCCTACAGCATAGGCTTTTGTTGTATACTTACTCAAGTATGATTGATGAATGCTATAGTAGATGTTGCGATGTATGATTGATATTAGGTTATGTTTATGAGATGTTATGTGAATGTTTTATGAATTGATTATGCTATGATATGTCTATGATGCATGAAGTTACGATATGATTTATATATTATGAATTTGTGACATCACGAGGCATGTTCACTAATTCTAAATAAGAGTAAGACAAGATAAGAAAGTATGGCAAGCAAGTTGCCTGTGTCGTGCCGACCCGCTCATAGGTCGGGTTGGACTATGGTTTGAGTTGGAAATGGACTGGCCGCCCCAACCACTCCATAGTTGCGCGCCCAGTACGTACACTTATGGGGCCCATAAGCAAGATAAGCATGTATGGTAAGGTAAGTTATGAATGAAATAAGCAAGCATAATGAAGCATAATTGGCTCATGAATGATTAAGATTGAATAGGTTATGTTAGATAAATATGTTATGTCAGATGAATATGTTATGTTAGATAAATATGTTATGTTAGATGAATATGTTATGTTAGATGAATGTGTTACGTTAAGTTGAATTGATTATGTTATGCTTGATTGAATTCTGTTTTGTATTATTAATTATTGCGGATAATTATGTTGTACTTGCTGAGCGAAAGCTCACGTGTCTTACGTCTATGCTGTAGGTAAGCAACCTGTCAGCAATTTTTAATACAAGATGGCGAGCGGGGCAGGGTGAACTGTGAAGTGATGTGGGATATTTTTACCGCTACGCGTTTCGTTTTATGTACATTATTTAATATCCAATATTCGTACATCGTCCTTGTGTATCGCTTTGTTTATATCGCTTTTCGTTTCGTTCATACACTCGGGTTTATATATCGTTTCTCGTTCATACACCCCGTATAAAAAAAAAAAAATTTCCGCTGTTTGTGCTAAGTATGTATGTATGTATGTATGTACGGTAACGGCCTGTGCTAGGCGGGTCGTTACATCAAACACCTAATGGTCACACATATCTACTACATAATTTCTAGAGCATACATTCCAACACATATACCAAAACATAGCATAAACTTATAAAAACCTAAATCAAGCACATTCTAAGCAAACCAAGCAAGCAAGGACATAATTAGGGAGCTTAAACTCTTGCAACCCAAAACTGAAATACATTGTAAATGGCTCAAAAAAACAGAATCAAAAAGTTTAGGGGATTGAGAGGTTTACCTCTAAACCGAAGAACAATCCCTAGCTTGGTTTCCGAAAATTCTTTTCTAGCTTTTCCTCACTAAAAATCCGACCACACACCTTGGGTTTTGCTGCCTATGGGGTTCAGCTGAGCAGAGAAAGGGATAGAGGAAATGGCAAGAGTTTGGGGGAGTTTCTCAAATAAAATGGACTAAAAAAAATCCACCCCATCACATCTATTTATAGGTGAAATTTCATTTTCTTTCTTGAATTATTTTTATTCCTTAAATTACTCTTCAAGCCTCACAAAAATTTTATTTGCTGAAAAACCCCCAAGGGTGGCCAGCCACTTGGTGAAAACTTGTGATCCAAGTTTGTTCTTGTAATACTTTCCAAATTTTTCAAAAATTCAAATAATATCATAATTATCTTGATGAGGTGTCCCATACTTAGGGCTCCGTTTGGCTTTAAATCATAAAAGCAGTCTATTTTCATACTAATACAAATATAACAAATACTGTTTTCAACAAAAACAGTACTGTCATACTAAACTACAGTCCAGAATTTATCTGCATAAAACTGGACTGTGTTTAGGTTTTTCTTAGGACTTAAGGCTAATTAGTCCTTCTTGCCTTAAATATTGTGCTTGATTTTTCTAACATAATTCCGTACCTTAAACTTGCTTATCTATCCATAATGACGGTTTTTCGCAGTATAATTCCTATACTGCATGTTATTCAATAGTACCATCATACTTTGACTTTCTGGTCAAACTTTGACCATCATATATCATAAATTCTTATCATACTTTAAATCATTTTGGTCAAACTTTGACCAACATAAAATCATAAATTCTTATCATATCTCAAATTATTCTGGTCAAACCCTGACCGGAATACAATCATAAATTCCTATCATAGCTCAAATCATTCTGGCCAAACTTTGACCAGAATACAATCATACATAAATCCTAATTCTGATAACTCAGATTAGGCAAATTCATATACTCATACATAATACAAATTTTGATTCCTTGAGAGACAAGGAATCATAATTTGTAACAAGGTCAGTTATTACAATTAGTAACCCTGGTTATAAGCCCAATCATATTTAGACTAATATCCTATTAGGTTACTATTGGTAACCATGGGTTTTAGGCCCAACCCAATAGCTTGGGTATCCTATCCGGTTACTAATGGTCATCATTTTGTTACTATATTTTGAAAATAATTTTTGGTCCATGTATTTATTTTTCTCTTTTCTTAACAAGACTTTGTTTGATAAAATTTTAACAATTTTTAAATTATTTTTATGAAATTGTAATTAATTTTTAAACAAAAAAGTAAAACTATAAAATTCTAAAAACTGTTTTTTAAAACAATCTTATAAATTTGGTTATCAGTGCATGTGTAGGAATTACCTATTCATGTACTGTTTTGAAAATCCTGTGCAGGAATTTCCTGTACCCTGCACAGTTTTGGAAATCCGGTTTTTCTTTAAAATCTGTTTTAAATTTATAAAAGTTTTCTTCATAAAAGTTGTAGACCTTAAAGGATCCTATAACTTTTGCTCTTATCAAACTCGATTATGCCTTTAACCTATCCATTTTCCTTGTTGAATCCCCCTGGTCGTGAGCACTTGCCTGTTCAGGCTAGTCTTATTTTGATTAAAATAGAGGCCTTTGGGGCCTTATTTTAAAAAACCGTCCATCTACCCCCTAGGATTTTCAATTTCCTACAACTTTATAGTTTAAATATTTTCCAAATTCGGCTTCCATTTCCAGATTGCTGCCCAGTTTAATCCGAAACTAGCAGTTTTCAACTTTGGTTGATTTTTACGTAAAATTACACACACTTTATCTCAAACGGTTGAAACCGTGAGCCTACGACAAACATGTAGTGTGTTACATATGGTTTCCATCATCATGCATTGGTTTTCCATCCTTACAATCCAAAATGGTAACCTTTACGAAATTAGGGTTTTGGGTTGATTTTTAACCCTCCATTCATCATGCATCATCATTATCATTATCATCATCATTCATACAATACCTCTTCTTGAGTATGTGGGGATATATTACAAACATATAATAGGCATTCACACATACCACATAATTTCTAGCACATATCATCACAAACATGTACCAAATCATAAATCAAGGCCACTAAACCCTAATCAAGCACATATCAAACAATCTAGGCTATTGCATGAAAAATAAAAGGTGAGCTTATGCTCTTGCATACGCAACATGAAATACATTTAAATTTTTGAATCATAATTTAATTGAATTGCTTAAAGCGTTTAGGAAGGTTACCTTTAAGCCTTGAGAGTGTCTCTAGATCTTGAATTAAAAATTTCCCTTCTTACTTTTCTTCCTAAAAAATCTAACCCTTGCTCTCTTTATTTTTTTTTCCCTCTTTGGCTTCGGTTCCTAGGGGAGGGAGAGAGTTAAGAATTAACTAAAAAGTTAGGGGTTTCACTAAATGATCCCAAAGTTATCCCACCTCACTTATTTATAAGTGAAAATTAATTTTTTTTCTATAATTATTTTTATTCCTAAAATTGCATATCTAACCCCAAAAATAAAATATTTGCTCATTGCTCCCTTGAGGTGGCCGGCCATGAGGGGGTCCTTAGAGGCCAAGTAATCTCCATAACCATCCACTTAATTCTTTCTAAATTTTTCAAAAATCTAAAAATTCACATATTTATCCATGATTAGGTGTCCTACTATTAGGGCTCTGTTTAGCCTTTCCTCCTAAATGTAGTCTATTTTCATACTAATGTAGATATTACAAATACTGCTTTCAACTATCAATAGTATAGTTATACTGGACTGCAATCCAGAATTTATCTGCACTTAACTGGACTGCGTGTAGGTTTTTCTTAGGACTTGCAGCCACTTAGTCCTGATTGCTCTAAATATTGTGCTTGATTTTTCTAAAGTGGTCCCGTACCTTATTCTCACTTCTTTATCTGTAATGACGGTTTTTCACAGTATAATTTCCATACTGTTAATTATACTGCAGTCCCGTCCTAATCATACCATAAATCATCCTGGTCAAACTTTGACTGGGATAAAATCGTAAATCCTTATTTTGCCTTTTTCATCAAAAAGCCTCATGCATGACTAAGCAAACTATTATTGAGTCATAAGAACTCTGGTATATCTTGATAAAATCAGATCAGGTAATTCAAATAAACATTCATATCCCTTAAAGAGGAAATCATGAATCAGTAAAAAGTGCGGCTATAATAGAGAGTGATGAATTTTAGTTTTTTTTTAAGATTTTTTTATTTTTTAAAATTAATTATTATTAAATTACTAAACTACCCTATCAAATTAGATTATATGCAATGCACATAACTCATTCTATTATAAATTTAACAGAATTTGATGAAAATAACTATAATGGCCAACACTTATGGCATGTTTACTTAACAGGATTCGGAGTGAGTTGGATTCAGAGTCAGGATTCAGAGTTATAATATGCTGTTTACTTGGGTTCCAGGAATTGGAGTCGGAGTCACTGTCAATCCAATTCATGTGTTTATTTAAAACAGAAATCGGAATCAGTATTATTTTTGTGCTACTAATTATAGAACTATTTTCTTGAAAATATATGTTTATTTTTTAAAAAAATAATGTTGAGATAAGTAATTTATATGCTAATAGTAATTATATTAAAAAAGTCAAATTTTGAGATAAATAGTTTATTGATACGTAAGCTTTTACTCACTTATTTAATGTCTTGAAATTCGATAATTTGCTTCTTCTTTTTTTAGGTTGGTTTAATGTGTTTGTGAGTGTTTTAGATAAACAAGAAAAATTAGATTTTGCGCGGGTCTGCCTCTAAGGCGCTCGCCCACACGCCCACTCGTCCGAGTCAGAAAGGGGGCAGCGCCCGTTCTACCCAACACCGCCCTACCAGCGCGCCCCACACACACCAGTAAGCTCCCGCGCGTGCTAGGCACGTGCCTCAAATTCCAAGTGCACTACCACGCATTCTCAAGTGGGCTCTCGCATGCTGAGGTGCGCCTGCCCTTCTTTCTACCTGAAGCCCCCACAAACTAAAAGAGAGATAGAGGAGTTGGATGCAAAAATGAAGAGAGCTTTTGGAGACCCAAAACCTCAGACAAAAAGTGGGAGAATTTCTAGGGTTTGAGGGCTTTTCTTATAGATTTAAGGAGATTGAAGACTTGAGAGCTTGTTCTTCAACTAGTTCTTCTTCTTTCTATTTTTCTCTCTCTTTGTAGCTCTTGAACTTGCTTTTACTCATTGATTTCATATTTGAATATGAGTTCAGTGTTTGTTTCAAATTTGGTTATGGATTTAGAATTTTAATGTCTAGCTAAACTTTCTAAGCTAGGGGTATGACGTAGCTTGATGATGACTTTGTTATGATAAATTTAGTGCTTGTGATTGAATCCCATTCTGAATTGTTTGTGTTTCTCTATGCTTTGTTTTTCTTAATTTTATTTACCAGTAAATTAAAGTTTTTAGATGTGTGAAATTGGGCTTGAGAGACTTAATTCATATGTTGGGAATTGAGAAACACAACCATAGTAATATTAAATTCAGGAGGCTAATATGACTTGGGTGATCACATTAGTAAGGTTGCATAATGAATGCTTAATTGGTTGAGTTAATAGGGATATTATTTGATGAAATTTTACGTATTATTTTACTCGGCACTCGGGAG
>CM046372.1:2853300-2875212 GCA_025413025.1 Ficus hispida | reverse complement strand
AAGCAAGCAAGGACATAATTAGGAGCTTAAACCTTGCAACCCAAAACTGAAATACATTGTAAATGCTCAAAAAAACAGAATCAAAAAGTTTAGGGGATTGAGAGGTTTACCTCTAAACCCGAAGAACAATCCCTAGCTTGGTTTCCGAAAATTCTTTTCTAGCTTTTCCTCACTAAAAATCCGACCCACACCTTGGGTTTTGCTGCCTATGGGGTTCAGCTGAGCAGAGAAAGGGATAGAGGAAATGGCAGAGTTTGGGGAGTTTCTCAAATAAAATGGACTAAAAAAAATCCACCCATCACATCTATTTATAGGTGAAATTTCATTTTCTTTCTTGAATTATTTTTATTCCTTAAATTACTCTTCAAGCCTCACAAAAATTTTATTTGCTGAAAAACCCCCAAGGGTGGCCAGCCACTTGGGTGAAAACTTGTGATCCAAGTTTGTTCTTGTAATACTTTCCAAATTTTTCAAAAATTCAAATAATATCATAATTATCTTGATGAGGTGTCCCATACTTAGGGCTCCGTTTTGGCTTTAAATCATAAAAGCAGTCTATTTTTCATACTAATACAAATATAACAAATACTGGTTTTCAACAAAAACAGTACTGTCATACTAAACTACAGTCCAGAATTTATCTGCATAAAACTGGACTGTGTTTAGGTTTTTCTTAGGACTTAAGGCTAATTAGTCCTTCTTGCCTTAAATATTGTGCTTGATTTTTCTAACATAATTCCGTACCTTAAACTTGCTTATCTATCCATAATGACGGTTTTTTTCGCAGTATAATTCCTATACTGCATGTTATTCAATAGTACCATCATACTTTGACTTTCTGGTCAAACTTTGACCATCATATATCATAAATTCTTATCATACTTTAAATCATTTTGGTCAAACTTTGACCAACATAAAATCATAAATTCTTATCATATCTCAAATTATTCTGGTCAAACCCTGACCGGAATACAATCATAAATTCCTATCATAGCTCAAATCATTCTGGCCAAACTTTGACCAGAATACAATCATACATAAATCCTAATTCTGATAACTCAGATTAGGCAAATTCATATACTCATACATAATACAAATTTTGATTCCTTGAGAGACAAGGAATCATAATTTGTAACAAGGTCAGTTATTACAATTAGTAACCCTGGTTATAAGCCCAATCATATTTAGACTAATATCCTATTAGGTTACTATTGGTAACCATGGGTTTTAGGCCCAACCCAATAGCTTGGGTATCCTATCCGGTTACTAATGGTCATCATTTTGTTACTATATTTTGAAAATAATTTTTGGTCCATGTATTTATTTTTCTCTTTTCTTAACAAGACTTTGTTTGATAAAATTTTAACAATTTTTAAATTATTTTTATGAAAATTGTAATTAATTTTTAAACAAAAAAAGTAAAACTATAAAATTCTAAAAACTGTTTTTTAAAACAATCTTATAAATTTGGTTATCAGTGCATGTGTAGGAATTACCTATTCATGTACTGTTTTGAAAATCCTGTGCAGGAATTTCCTGTACCCTGCACAGTTTTGGAAATCCGGTTTTTCTTTAAAATCTGTTTTAAATTTATAAAAGTTTTCTTCATAAAAGTTGTAGACCTTAAAGGATCCTATAACTTTTGCTCTTATCAAACTCGATTATGCCTTTAACCTATCCATTTTCCTTGTTGAATCCCCTGGTCGTGAGCACTTGCCTGTTCAGGCTAGTCTTATTTTGATTAAAATAGAGGCCTTTGGGGCCTTATTTTAAAAAACCGTCCATCTACCCCCTAGGATTTTCAATTTCCTACAACTTTATAGTTTAAATATTTTCCAAATTCGGCTTCCATTTCCAGATTGCTGCCCCAGTTTAATCCGAAACTAGCAGTTTTCAACTTTGGTTGATTTTTACGTAAAATTACACACACTTTATCTCAAACGGTTGAAACCGTGAGCCTACGACAAACATGTAGTGTGTTACATATGGTTTCCATTATCATGCATTGGTTTTCCATCCTTACAATCCAAAATGGTAACCTTTACGAAATTAGGGTTTGGGTTGATTTTTAACCCTCCATTCATCATGCATCATCATTATCATTATCATCATCATTCATACAATACCTCTTCTTGAGTATGTGGGGATATATTACAAACATATAATAGGCATTCACACATACCACATAATTTCTAGCACATATCATCACAAACATGTACCAAATCATAAATCAAGGCCACTAAACCCTAATCAAGCACATATCAAACAATCTAGGCTATTGCATGAAAAATAAAAGGTGAGCTTATGCTCTTGCATACGCAACATGAAATACATTTAAATTTTTGAATCATAATTTAATTGAATTGCTTAAAGCGTTTAGGAAGGTTACCTTTAAGCCTTGAGAGTGTCTCTAGATCTTGAATTAAAAATTTCCCTTCTTACTTTTCTTCCTAAAAAATCTAACCCTTGCTCTCTTTATTTTTTTTTCCCTCTTTGGCTTCGGTTCCTAGGGGAGGGAGAGAGTTAAGAATTAACTAAAAAGTTAGGGGTTTCACTAAATGATCCCAAAGTTATCCCACCTCACTTATTTATAAGTGAAAATTAATTTTTTTTCTATAATTATTTTTATTCCTAAAATTGCATATCTAACCCCAAAAATAAAATATTGCTCATTGCTCCCTTGAGGTGGCCGGCCATGAGGGGGTCCTTAGAGGCCAAGTAATCTCCATAACCATCCACTTAATTCTTTCTAAATTTTTCAAAAATCTAAAAATTCACATATTTATCCATGATTAGGTGTCCTACTATTAGGGCTCTGTTTAGCCTTTCCTCCTAAATGTAGTCTATTTTCATACTAATGTAGATATTACAAATACTGCTTTCAACTATCAATAGTATAGTTATACTGGACTGCAATCCAGAATTTATCTGCACTTAACTGGACTGCGTGTAGGTTTTTCTTAGGACTTGCAGCCACTTAGTCCTGATTGCTCTAAATATTGTGCTTGATTTTTCTAAAGTGGTCCCGTACCTTATTCTCACTTCTTTATCTGTAATGACGGTTTTTCACAGTATAATTTCCATACTGTTAATTATACTGCAGTCCCGTCCTAATCATACCATAAATCATCCTGGTCAAACTTTGACTGGGATAAAATCGTAAATCCTTATTTTGCCTTTTTCATCAAAAAGCCTCATGCATGACTAAGCAAACTATTATTGAGTCATAAGAACTCTGGTATATCTTGATAAAATCAGATCAGGTAATTCAAATAAACATTCATATCCCTTAAAGAGGAAATCATGAATCAGTAAAAAGTGCGGCTATAATAGAGAGTGATGAATTTTAGTTTTTTTTTAAGATTTTTTTATTTTTTAAAATTAATTATTATTAAATTACTAAACTACCCTATCAAATTAGATTATATGCAATGCACATAACTCATTCTATTATAAATTTAACAGAATTTGATGAAAATAACTATAATGGCCAACACTTATGGCATGTTTACTTAACAGGATTCGGAGTGAGTTGGATTCAGAGTCAGGATTCAGAGTTATAATATGCTGTTTACTTGGGTTCCAGGAATTGGAGTCGGAGTCACTGTCAATCCAATTCATGTGTTTATTTAAAACAGAAATCGGAATCAGTATTATTTTTTGTGCTACTAATTATAGAACTATTTTCTTGAAAATATATGTTTATTTTTTAAAAAAATAATGTTGAGATAAGTAATTTATATGCTAATAGTAATTATATTAAAAAAGTCAAATTTTGAGATAAATAGTTTATTGATACGTAAGCTTTTACTCACTTATTTAATGTCTTGAAATTCGATAATTTGCTTCTTCTTTTTTTAGGTTGGTTTAATGTGTTTGTGAGTGTTTTAGATAAACAAAGAAAAATTAGATTTTGCGCGGGTCTGCCTCTAAGGGCGCTCGCCCACACGCCCACTCGTCCGAGTCAGAAAGGGGGCAGCGCCCGTTCTACCCAAGCACGCGCCCTACCAGCGCGCCCCACACACACCAGTAAGCTCCCGCGCGTGCTAGGCACGTGCCTCAAATTCCAAGTGCACTACCACGCATTCTCAAGTGGGCTCTCGCATGCTGAGGTGCGCCTGCCCTTCTTTCTACCTGAAGCCCCCACAAACTAAAAGAGAGATAGAGGAGTTGGATGCAAAAATGAAGAGAGCTTTTTGGAGACCCAAAACCTCAGACAAAAAAGTGGGAGAATTTCTAGGGTTTGAGGGCTTTTCTTATAGATTTAAGGAGATTGAAGACTTGAGAGCTTGTTCTTCAACTAGTTCTTCTTCTTTCTATTTTTTCTCTCTCTTTGTAGCTCTTGAACTTGCTTTTACTCATTGATTTCATATTTGAATATGAGTTCAGTGTTTGTTTCAAATTTGGTTATGGATTTTAGAATTTTAATGTCTAGCTAAACTTTCTAAGCTAGGGGGTATGACGTAGCTTGATGATGACTTTGTTATGATAAATTTAGTGCTTGTTGATTGAATCCCATTCTGAATTGTTTGTGTTTCTCTATGCTTTGTTTTTCTTAATTTTATTTACCAGTAAATTAAAGTTTTTAGATGTGTGAAATTGGGCTTGAGAGACTTAATTTCATATGTTGGGAATTGAGAAACACAACCCATAGTAATATTAAATTCAGGAGGCTAATATGACTTGGGTGATCACATTAGTAAGGTTGCATAATGAATGCTTAATTGGTTGAGTTAATAGGGATATTAATTTGATGAAATTTTACGTATTATTTTACTCGGCACTCGGGAGAGGGAGTGAAATTATAATTTGTCACCTACGATTAATGATTTGAATGAATTCGATTAACAAGCCCTGAATTGGATAAGCAAAGTTAAGTCAAGTGAAATCAAAACCCCCTAGCCTTACACCCCATCGAGTTCCCTTCAATCCACATTTTTTATTGCTTTTATTTTGCTTAATCTTAGTTTAATTAATTGCTTAATTTAGTTGCTTATTTCAATTCCCTTTAATTTTGATAGCTTAGATAAAATTGAGTTATTTTAATTGTAGTACTTAGTTAGTTTTCTTAATTTCAATCTCTGTGGGATGATACTCGACATTTTTTCACTTTATGACTTGTGGCGATTCGTTCACTTGTGAGCACACACGAAGAAAAATACACAATAAGTTTTTGGCGCCATTGCCGGGGTTTCAAATTTTATTAATTCTAGCTAATATTACAACCAAGTGATTCGATTTTAATCTAGGCCATTTCTTTTATTTTAATTGTTTTAAGCTTGTTAAATTTTTGTTTGTGATAGTTCATGCGAAGAGCTCAAAATCCCAATCTAGTGCTACTTGATCCGGAAATCAAAAGGACTCTTCGAAATAAAAGGAGCGAAAGAAGAATAACGAGGCTCAAGTTATGGGTGATCGAGAGAACAATAATAATCAACAATGGGCTTTGAGGGACTATTTCAAACCCGTCGTGAATAACAACTATTCTGGAATCCAAAGACAAGCTATCAATGCTAACAACTTCGAGTTGAAGTCGGCTCTTATCAACATGGTACAACAAAATCAATATGGGGGATTATCACATGAGGACCGGAATGTTCATTTAGGTACTTTCTTGGAGATTTGTGTTACCATGAAGATGAATGGTGTTTCAGAGGATACCATTCGCTTGCGCTTGTTCCCGTTCTCTCTTAGGGATAGAGCAAGGGGTTGGTTACAATCAGTGCAAAGCAGAAGTACCACCACTTAGGAAGACTTAGCTCAACGGTTCCTCATCAAGTACTTTCCACCGTCGAAGACGTCTCAACTACGTGGAGAAATTGCTCAATTTAGACAATTGGATTTCGAGGCTTTTTATGAAGTATGGAAGCGGTTCAAAGACCTCATTCGGAGGTGTCCACAACATGGGTATCAAGATTGGTTTTGAAATCCAATTATTCTACAATGGGTTGAATAGCTAAACAAGAACCATTGTTGATGCGGTGGCTAGTGATACTTTGTTGTCAAAAATCGGTGAGGAAGCTCAACAAATGTTGGAGGAGGTGGCATCTAACAACTCTTAATGGCCTAATGAGAGATTCTTAACAAAGAAAGTTGGCGGAATGTACGAAGTAGACTCGTTGGTTTCTCTTGCGGCATAAGTTTCGGCCTTGTCTAATCAAATTTTGGCATTGACTACTAGAGGAGCTTTATCAAGTCAAGAATTGGTGATGGTTGCTGTAACGACCCGCCTAGCACAGGCCGTTACCGTACATACATACATACATACTTACGTACTTATACGTAAAACAGCGGAATATATATATATTTTTTTAAGCCGTATAAATATATATACGCTCCTACGTAAATAATTATACTGAATAATTAAAACGTTGTGTAGGTATAAATAAAGCTTGTAAAATATTGACATAATAAACAAAACGTGTGGCGGCATTATTCCCACATTTCACAGTCCAGCACACCTCGCCTTCCATCTTGTATCATTGGTTGCTGGCAGGCTGCTTACCTACAGCATAGACGTAAGACAGTGAGCGAAAGCTCAGCAAGTACAACTATTAATACCGCAACATTAAAAACACAGCATAATCTAACCTAACATAACATTGTATAACATAACATAGCATATCATTTCATAACCTTTCTTAATCATAACATGGCATATCATTTCATAACCTTTCTTAATCATAAGGCATAACATCTCTTAACATAACTTGACATATCGTATGCATGATCCGTTTATGCTTCCTTATGCTCTCTTATCTCTTCATAACTTTCTTAACTTAACCTTACTTTTGGGCCCCATAACATGAGTGTTCGTACCGGGCGCGCTCTATGGACTTACTCTTGCCATAGCTCAACCCGACCTGACGCGGGTCGGTACGACACAGGCAATTGCTTGCCATCATAACTTAATCTTTCATTTGTTAATTAGTGAACATGCATCGTGATGTTTCACTCAATTAATCTTAACATAACTTAACCCTAATCATGCTTCTATAGACCATAGCATACAAAACATACGTATAACATACAACATACGAAAATCATAGCATTCCTAAGCTAATCTATAACACTGAGCATGTAACATGTAGCATTCATAACTAGCAATCATACTTAGGCAAGTATTCACAACAAGCCTATGCTGTAGGCAGAGTTGTACTTACCTCGTTCGTAAATGCGGTGTCCAATCGTGGAGTTAGGTTCCGCTGGGACACCTCGTCGTGCAACGTTCTGAAATTAAATAAAGTAAGGGTTAGAACTGTTGGTAGTATAACCAACATTCTTTTATAACCTTAGTTATAAGCCCTTACTTATTTTTACGTTATCCTAACTGGTTACTTTGGTAACCCTATTCGGGTAGTTTTTTAACTTTGGTTTTAAAATCTTATTTTTAGGAAATGAAACCTTAATTTTTGGTATATAAACCTTTTGTTTAATTATAAGGATTGAAAATCTTAAAACGAGACTTATAAATTTATTGACTATTGGAAACTGCCTTTGGAACAGTTTCTCAATGTCCATTTGCAGTGAAACTGCAAAAATATCATTTTCTGTGTCAACTTTGTAAATCCTGTACAGGATTTCCATAATTCCTGTACAGTTCTCCGAAATTCATTTTCATCTTAAAATCCAGACTGAATCTGTAAAACTTGTCTTCATGAAAGTTGTAAACATTTAAAAACTCTACAACTTTTATGTTTTGGGTAAAACCAGTTCTGGCGTTTTCGTGGTCAAAACCCCTGAGGAACTTGTCCTGGCCGTGCTCGGGTCCTGGGCACCTTAGGCACGGGTTTTGGTAAAAACCGAGCCATTGGAGCCTCATTTTACAAAACTGTCCACTGTCCTCTAGGAAAAACTCTACTTAAAAACTTTCATGTTTTAGTTTCCCCTGATTCGGCCTCTAGAAGCCTCAAAAATTGTTTTTCCCGAAACTGGCCAATTTCTACCCGAGTTGGCAGTTTTCGGTTTAAAATTTCGTTTACGTCCTAAAACGTTCACCCTACCTCAACCGAACTCAGCGGGAGCCTAAAGCAGACATGCATAATGTTTCTAACGTTTGGTTTCCAACATGCAAGCCAAATTTACGTTCATCCATAACATATAAAAATCCTAGGCATTCACACAAACACCTAGCATGCACATAATCAACCACCAAGCCCTAAACCTAAACAAATCAAGCACATGCTCATAAATTACAAGCTAAGGCAGAATTTAAAAGTGGGCTTAAACCCTTACAAACCATAGCTTAAATACATTTAAATTTCTCCATATGAAATTTAAATGAAAGCTTGCTCGGTTAAGGTTTTTACCTTACTCGGTTTGGCTTGGTTAGCTCGGTTTTCCACTTCCTTCCTCCTCCTCAATTCACCGGCTGTTTTGGTGATTGGCAAGTGCAAACTTGCTGCCTTCCTTGCCCCAAATCCAGCCACCAAATTGCACCAAATCCGGCTGCCTCCAACTCCAAAACCGGTTTGGATCAAGCTTGGTTTCTCCCCCCCTAGAACCGGCCTTGCTAGGGAAAATGGGCACCAAATTTTTTTCCAACTTTTTGCTTGGTTACTAACCTAAATCCGACCACCCTAAGGCCTCCCACACACTTGGTTTGCAAAAATTTCTTGCCTTTCTCTTCCTCTCAAAGTTCGGATTTTGTGGAACAAAATTGCAAGAGTTTGGCTAACAATGCTAAATTGTGAACAATGCTCCCCCTATTTATAGAGGTTGGAAATTTCTCTTAATTGCACAATTTAGTCCTCAAAAAAATCAGAAATTGGACTTTGAGGGGGGCATGTGGCCGGCCATCAGCTAAGGTGGAAGACAACTAATTCTTCCAATTTTTCTTAAATCACTTAATGATGTCATAATCAAAAAAGTTAATGAGGTAAGCTTATCTTAGGCTTGTTTGGCTCTTCTTGCTATGTGCAGCCCATTTTTAGTTAATTCAGGTATTTCCAATACTGGATTTACTTAAACTCAGTATTGGTTTACCGAAATGCAGTCCAAAATTTACCGGCGTAAAAATGGACGGTATAGAATTTTTCTTATTTCGTAAAACCCTTTTGCCCTATACTTGAACTCAATGTACTTGATTTTCTAGGGTGGTTCTTAAGTCTTAAACATTTCTTATTATCTGAAAAACCGGTTTTCGTCCGGTAAAATTTCCATACGGTTTCTTAATAAATCGTACAGACTCGAAGCATCATTTCTTGAACTTTTTGGATCAACCATCGACTTTCTTGTCGATTAGTGACCTTTTTTTCAAATTTTGACTTTCTTGGTCAACAGTTGACTTT
This sequence comes from Ficus hispida, assembly GCA_025413025.1. NCBI lineage: Eukaryota > Viridiplantae > Streptophyta > Magnoliopsida > Rosales > Moraceae > Ficus > Ficus hispida. The sequence goes on along the minus strand of CM046372.1, from coordinate 2,865,922 downwards.
TTGGTCAACCGTGACGTTTTTCGGTCAAAGTTTGACTTTTCAAGAAATTTTGCCATATTGCTCCTTTTGACTTAAAAGGTTGTTTTCTTAATTAATTAATCCTGTTTGAGTCTTATATAACCATAAAACTCACAAAACATAATTAAAAACCCTTAACTGGGCTTTTTCCATAAATGCATTTACGGTTCAATGTAAGTTCTATACAAAGAATCGTTCAGTCATAAAAATCAGGTATTACAAATCCGTAGTCTTAATCTCTTATTGGGTTACGTTGGATAACCCTTGGGCTACGGGCCCAAACCAATAACTCGGCATCTTTTTCCGGTTATTGCTCACCGAATTTTGTTTTTAAAACTACTTTTAAAAACTTAAGGTTTTTCTTTAAAAATCCTTGAAATCATATGATTAGGTTTTATAAATCATTAAGGGTTGAAAACTGTTATTGGAACAGTTTTAGTGATCAAATATTGGTTTTAAGCTACAAAACGATTAAACACTAAAAACTGCCTTTGAAACAGTTTTTCTATTTATTTTAGAAAATCCTGTGCAGGAATTTCCGGTTTCCTACACAATTTTAAAACTCTCATTTTTAATTAGAAATCCAAACTGAAACTGAAAAACTTTTCTTCATGAAAGTTTTAGATCTTAAAATATCCTAAAACTTTCATGTTTTGCTCAAAACCCAGTTCGGAACTTAACTCATTCATTTACCCTGTTCAAGTCACCTGGCCGTGCATAAAAACTGGGCACAGTCAGGCTCGGGTTTCCATAAAAACGAAGGCCGTTGGAGCCTTATTTTTGAAAACTTTCTGCGTTAAACTCTAGGAAAAACCTTACTCTACAACTTTCATGTTTTAGGTTTTGCAAGATTCGGCCTCTAAGGGCCTCAAATTTGGGTTTCCAGAAAACTGGGCAGAATGAACCCGAATTGGCAGTTTACTATCTCTTAATCGTTTTCGGTCCTAAAACGAACACACTACCTCAACCGAACTCAGCGGGAGCCTAAATTCAATCATACAGCGCCTTTCTAATGTCCATTTCTTTTTAAACACAAATTAAAACTCAGCCATGCAAACCATTATTCTTTTCCCAAATAATTAGGGTTTGCAGAAAATTCCAGCTTGCCTAATTACACCAAATCTGCCATTTAACCTAATCAAGCATCCTAACTCATATCTTAACCTATTAGGGAGCATATAATCTTGTAATTCAGCTAGCACACAATTAACATAATCAAGCAAGCATACTAAAATCATACAATGCTTAAAAACATCAAACCACCCTTAATCTACAAATCAAGCACATAACTTAATCTAGGGCCGAAAATAAAATCAGAGCTTATGCTCTTACAATTTCCGACTTGTAATACAAATAAACTTCAAATTGAAATCAAATTGAGGAGAATAAGGCCATGGGAGGATTACCTTAGTGAACCCTAAGATTGGTTAGGGTTTGGTCCAAAATTTCTGCTCCTCCCTTGCTCCTAACACAACTGGCCACTCCCTAGGCCTTCCAAAAATTTTTGTCCCTTGGCTGCTGCTCCTCACCAAATCCGGCCTCTAACCCCCTAACTCCTTCAGCTTTTTCTCTTCCTTTTCAGCTCACCCACAACCGGCCAACATGCCAAACAAAGGGGTTCCAAATTTTTCCAGCACCTATTCTTTCCTCCTAGCTGAAATCCGAACTCTCCCTAAGGGATTGTCTCTTGGATTTTTGTTTTTGGTTCTTGTTTTTCTTTGGCAGCTTGGGTTCGGCTTTGGTGCAGAAAAATGGGCAGAATTTGGCTTGGTTTTCTGATTTTTTTTTAATAAAATCAGCACCTATTTATAGAGGTTTTTGGACTTTGCTTAATTGCAAAATAGTTCTCCAAAAAGCAAGTATTAGCACCTTTGGCATGCTAGGTGGCCGGCCAACCTTGGTGAACAAGGAAATAATACTTTCCAAATTTTGGTTAAATCCTTAATGATGTCATAATTAGGAGCTTGGATGATGTCATCCTTATTTTAGGCTTGTTTGCCTTAATTCCTTAAAAATCAGTCCATTGTTCTCCAAAACAGATATTACTAATACTGTGTTACTTAATACACAGTACTATATATTTAATTACAGTCCAAAATTTATCTGTCTTAAAATGGACTGTACGAAAACTTCTCTTTTTGTTTCGAGTCCTTTGGCCCTTAAAAACCTATTTAATGTGCTTAATTTTTCTATGGTGGTTTTAGATTTAATTCTAACTATTTTATCCGTAAAAACGGTTTTTCTTAGTATATGACCTATACTGCTTAACATACTTAAGTTCCGTCATATAGTTGACCTTTTTAGTCAATCTTTGACTTCTCGGGTTAACCTTGACTTTCATGGTCAACTTTGACCTTCATGGTCAACTTTGACTTTTTCGGTCAACGTTGACTTTCTATAAATCATAGAATTTTTCTATCTTTTGAACATAAAAGATCATAGGCTTGACTAAGCAATCATATTTGAGTCTTACGAAGCTATAAGAACTCATGAAATTTAATAAAAACCCTAAGCCGGGCTTTTTCATAAATACCATTATGGTACAAATTACATTTCTATACGAGAAATCATAACGTTGAAATTTCTAGATCTTACAATCTACCCCCCTTATAAATTTTCGTCCTCGAAAATTAGAACAAATCAGGGTAGTTCTTTCTCATATCGTCTTCCAATTCCCAGGTTGCTTCCTCAACCTTATGGTTTCGCCACAATACTTTAACCATGGGAATGGTTTTATTTCTTAGGTCCTTTTCTTCCCGATCCATAATTCGAACTGGCTTCTCCTCATAAGTTAAGTCCGACTGAACTTCCACTAGTTCTTGACTAAACACATGGGAAGGGTCCGATATATACCTTTTTAGCATCGAAACGTGAAAAACATTGTGCATCGAGGCTAATTTTGGCGGTAGGGCAAGCTTATATGCTACTCTTCCAATCCTCTCAAGGATCTCAAATGGTCCCGTATATCTTGGGCTAAGCTTCCCTTTCTTTCCAAACTGCATTACTCCTTTCATAGGAGCAATCTTGATGAAAACGGCATCACCAACTTGAAATTCTAAAGGCCTCCTACGTTTATCGGCATAGCTTTTCTGTCTGCTAAAAGCTATGTCGAGCCTTTGCTTGATCTTCTTGATATCCTCGGAGGTCTTTCTGATGAAGTCCGTGGTTTGCAGCTGTTTTTTACCAACTTCCTACCAATGAATAGGAGATCGACATTTCCTTCCATACAATGCTTCGAATGGAGCCATATCGATCGAAGCATGATAGCTGTTGTTATAGGAGAATTCGATCAATGGCAGCTTCTGGTCCCAATTGCCCTTGAAATCTAGTACACATGACCTCAGCATGTCTTCCAGTGTCTGGATAGTTCGCTCCGATTGACCATCAGTTTGGGGGTGAAATGCCGTACTGAACTTCAATTTCGTCCCCATAGCGTTGTGAACACTGCTCCAAAATCGAGAGGTGAATCGTCCATCACGATCTGAAATGATAGACTTTGGAACTCTATGGAATCTGACGATCTGGAAAACGAAGATCTCAGCTAATTTATCCACTGAAAAGGTGGCCTTAATGGCAATAAAGTGGGCTGATTTGGTTAACCTATCCACGATAACCCAAATCATGTCATTCCCACTTGACGTCCTGGGTAATCCTACTATGAAATCTATAGTAATCTGCTCCCATTTCCATTCAGGAAGCTCTATCTTCTGCAGTTCTCCACCAGGATGTCGATGCTCAGCCTTAACTTTCTGACAAGTTAGGCATTTCGACACGAATTCAACTATCTCATTCTTCATACTGGGCCACCAATAATTTTCTCGGAGGTCTATGTACATCTTGGAAGCCCCTGGATGTACTGAGTATGGCGTCATATGTGCTTCGGACAAAATCTGATTCTTCAAGACCTCGAAGTTGAGAACGCAAATCCTCTCCTTGAAGTAGACGACGCCATCGGCAGAGGTCTTAAACTCATCGCTTTTTCTACCAAAAAGCTGAGTTTTCATCAAAAAGGAATCCTTTTCTTGATGTAACTTAATGGATTCCATCAAATTGGACTTAAGGGTCAGGGAAGATAATTTTCCCGTTAAAATCTCCAAATTAAACTCAGAAATCTCCCTTTGTAGAGGCTTAGGAAATGCTTCAATAGACATCAATATACCTACAGATTTCTTATTTAAGGCGTCTGCTACTTTATTCGCCTTGCCTGGGTGGTAAAGGATCTCGTAATCATAATCCTTTACGAGCTCTAGCCATCTGCGCTGTCTCATGTTGAGCTCCTTCTGCGTGAAGAACTTGAGACTCTGATGGTCAGTATAGATTGCACATTTGTTTCCGTACAAATAATGCCTCCAGATCTTGAGAGCGAAAACTACCGCTGCGAGCTCCAAATCATGAGTGGGATAATTTCTTTCATGAATTTTCAGCTGACGGGATGCGTAAGCCACTACTTTCCCGTTTTGCATCAGCACAGCTCCTAATCCGCTTTTTGATGCATCACTGTAGATGACGAAGTTTCCTGCATCTACATCAGGAATTATCAGTACAGGTGCACTTGTCAGCTTCCTTTTGAGCTCCTGGAAATTTTCCTCACATTTCTGGGTCCAATCAAAATTCTTTCCTTTTCTGGTAAGAGTGGTGAGGGGTGCAGCAATCTTGGAAAATCCCTCTACAAACCGTCTGTAGTATCCAGCAAGTCTAAGAAAGCTCCTTATCTCAGTAACGTTCTTAGGTGCTGGCCATGTACTGACCGCCTCCACCTTTGCAGGGTCTACAGAAATCCCTTCCTTTAACACGACATGACCCAAGAAATGCACTTTTTCCAGCCAAAATTCACATTTTGTGAATTTAGCAAACAGCTGATTCCGTCTCAAAGTTTCCATCACCAACCTAAGGTGATGCTCATGTTCTTCATTGGACCTTGAATAAATTAAAATATCGTCAATAAAGACGATGACGAACTTATCCAGATATTCCTTGAATACACGGTTCATGAGGTCCATGAATGCAGCTGGGGTATTGGTTAACCCAAAGGGCATAACCAAAAACTCATAATGCCCATAACGAGTTCGAAATGCCGTCTTGGAGATATCTGACTCCTTGATCCTAAGCTGATGATAACCTGAATGCAGATCGACCTTCGAAAATACTACTGCTCCTCTGAGTTGATCGAACAGATCATCAATCCTCGGAAGAGGATACTTGTTCTTAATCGTTATCTTATTTAGCTCCCGGTAGTCGATACACATGCGCAACGATCCATCCTTTTTCTTCACAAACAACACTAGCGCTCCCCATGGAGAGTAGCTTTGTTGGATGAATCCCTTGTCAAGTAGTTCCTGCAACTGCACTTGGAGTTCCCTAAGCTCGGCAGGTGCCATCCGGTAGGGTGCTTTCGATATCGGTGCGGTTCCAGGTAATAACTCGATCTCGAATGATATTTCGCACTCGGCGGAAGTCCTGGTAGCTCCTCCGGAAAGACATCCACATATTCCTTTATAATGGGAATATCTTTCGGTGTCAACTCTATTACCCGATCTTTGTCCACCGTGTTAGCTAAATATCCTTGGCAACCATTAGCTAACATTCTCCAAGCCTTCATTGCTGATATTAGTCGGGTCGCTGAGTGGTGAGTCTGTCCGTAGAAGATAAACTCTTCCTCGCCGCAGGGGTTGAACGTAACGCAACGTTTCCGACAGTCAATCCGGGCATTGTATTTTCCTAAGAAGTCCATCCCTAAGATCACATCAAAATCTTGAAGCTTGATTGCGATGATATCTACAAACAATTCTCTATTACAGAGAATGACAGAAGTGTTGCGAGTCCAAAAATTGGACCACAAGATTTCGCCTGATGGCAAGAAGGTTTTGAAAGGCTGCTTCAAAACATCCATCCCTCTTCCTAACTTCTGGACGAACTCCAGAGACACAAAAGCATGCGTAGCACCATAATCAAACAAAGCAACGGCATCATGAGTGGCGATAGAAACCTGACCTGTCACCACATGCGAAGTCCCTGCTTCTGTATCTCCCTTCATGTAAGCGTAGATTCTGGCCTGGGGTTCAGGAGCCTCTAATCTACCTTGAGTGATTGAGGGTCCTTCCAGCCTTGCTTGGACTGCATGTAGTTGGCTGTTGGGGTTCCGGCTTGGATAGGAAGGGTTCTGGCCTTGGTTGTTTAAAGTGCAGTTCTTCGCAAAGTGCCCTTCCTTGCCGCAAAGGAAACAAGCATTAGATCCCAATCTACACATTCCGGGTGTTTCTTTCCACATTTCGCGCCACCGGGAATTCAGCACGGTTTCCCTCATTCCCTCTGGAAATTCTCTTCTGAGGAAAATTCCTCTGTGGTCCTTGACCATGGAAATTTCCTTTCCTCTTGAACTTCCCAAATTGCTTGGAGCCTTGGCCAGGGCTACTCATCGGCCTCTCTGGTTCGCTCAATGCTTGCGGGGCTGCGTCGGCTTAACCACGGCTTTCTCCTCTTTCCTTGCCTTAAAAATCTGAGCCCTTGCCTCCCTATCCTGGTTGATCCAGTACTCTGCTCTTATGGCTCGACTTACGTAGTCAGATACCAGTGTAGGTGGGCTACTGCCAGCACTCACTTGCTTGGCAATGTCGGTACGAAACATTTTCATCATTCGCCTACCTTCTCAGTTTCGTGGGTACCAACTCAGGGCATAGCCGTGCTAACTTTCGAATTTCTTGACTGCTTCCATAACAGTCATTGATCCTTGTTTCAAATTGGAGAACTCGTCTTGCTGGGCTGCAAGGATCTCCCGGTTATAGAACATGTTGTGAAACTCCATAACAAAATCCTGCCAGCTCATGATTGCAACGTCTCGCCGCATCTGCACGGTCATCCACCAGTGCCTTGCGTCCTTTTTCAGAGCAAAGGAAGCACAAAGAACCTTTTCCTGCTCCGAAAGCCTCATAAAATCCAATATAACTTGGATGTCTATCAGCCAATTGTCTGCGCGATCGGATCCATTATTCCTTCAAATTCCGGCGCCTTTATCCGCCTGAATCGCTCGTAAAGCAAATCTTCCCGTACCGGTGGTAGATTCGCTGGATCCCTACTGGTGCTAACGGAACTTTAAAGTTCCGTGGAACCTCTTGTCGAACTCTGGTTGTACTTCGGTACCTGCGGTGCTACCGGGGGTACTCTATCGTGATGCGGGGGAACTTCGTTCACACGCGGTCCTTGGTTCATCTGAGCCAACTGCTCTCGCAGTCTATCCATTTCGCGTTGCTGCTCCAGCAATTGCCGTTGTAAATCTGCAACAACGGTCGCGATATCAGGCTCAGGAGGGTTGACTGGTACCGTCTTACGTGTGCGCACCATTTCTAATTCCTATAAAATCATAAGAAAAGATATTACCATACTATCAATATCTTTTCTTTCATGTAAATTATATCATATTGTACCACAATACTTTGTGTCATAGTAATCGTACTCGATTATAGTCATATTATCGTATCATATTCCATGCATAACATCTCATTCATACGTATCATATTTCATAACATATCATAACATGATTTTCATAATCACATCGTAACATAGCATTTCATTCATGAACTGCCTTTTTATATTTGTACAAAAATACATCATATTTATAACCTCGTAACTACATATCTTATACATACTGTACATACATGGTCAAAAATTTTGGATGGAAGTGTCTACCACTTTACCATCATACAAATGTACAAGCCTATCATCCAAAAAGAATAAGCTAGTACCCATCAGTCTAGCATCAAAAGGTATATATATACAATCGATCTAGTCATAATCTCTACAGTGACTACCGAGGAGGCGTCAGAGTCGGACTCTCCCGTCTCCGTCAGCCAACGGAATCTCCTCCGGATCGTCGTCGAAGTCCTCCTCATCTACCAACCAGCCTGCGTGCTCTAACTCAGGATCTGGCTCCTCATCATCCTCATCATCACTCGATATGTCAATAATCATAGGGTCCTCTGGGTGATCCTCCGGAGCAACGATGGGATCATCGGGGTCGAAGTCGTCAGCCTCCATGTCGTCCTCACGTCCTGAGGTGGCACTCCTGAATCGGGACCGCTGGAATCGGGTCCTCCGGAAAAACTGGGCCCGCCTCGTAACTGGCTCTCCAATCCCTGCATCATCTACAGGCGCCTGATGGCCCTCTGCCATCTCCGGGGCGTGCATCGCCTGAATGATAGTCTCGGCCCCCAAAATCTCGTCTATCATATGCCCGACCGATATGCCAGGCGCAGGCATAGGGACATACGCACGGATCTGAATCGGCAATCCTTCCTAAGGATCACTAATGCCTAAGCTCGGGACTGTGTAGCTCCTGGGGAATGTAAGGCATCATCGACTCCAGAAAACGTCGGCAATAATGACCCATGGTCTCCTGAGGGTATGCGTGCCAGTCAGCGACATAACCAAGGTAGCGGGTATAGTGCATTCCTGATAATCTCAGGATCCCGTAGTAAGTGCCCGCTCCCTCTCCCAGCAACGGTCCATACCTGGTGCCCACAGCCGCACGAAAATGAGCCCATGTGCGACTAGGTAGCTGAGGCTCGCCTATAGTAATCCACCAGATCCGGGCATCTACGTGAAGCACCGGCTAGCTAAAGAGACCTGTAACCGGGCCTCTATGTGGCAGATGTAGAAGATCAACTCCATGTCGTACAACCACGCTGCCACCGGTACTGTACGTCTCGTGCCGTCGAACATAAGCGGACACGACTGAAAGAATGACCTCGTCGCCTCTCGGTCCGCGCCGACTAGGTCCGGGTCCATATCGTCGAGTCTACCATAACATAGGCGCATAATAATTATTTACTATTTAAAATAAAACTCAACTTACAATGATGGTGGCGATGGCAGGCAGACTGTGAAGTGGGATAGCAGGAAACCGCTCTGATACCAACTCTGTAACGACCCGCCTAGCACAGGCCGTTACCGTACATACATACATACATACATACATTAGCGTAAACAGCGGAAATTTTTTTTTTTTTTTATACGGGGTGTATGAATGAGAAACGATATATAAACCGAGCGTATGAAGAAACGAAAAGCGATATAAACAAAGCCATACACAAGGACGATGTACGAATATCGGATATTAAATAATGTACATAAAACGAAACGCGTAGCGGTAAAAATATCCCACATCACTTCACAGTTCACCCTGCCCCGCTCGCCATCTTGTATCAAAAATTGCTGACAGGTTGCTTACCTACAGCATAGACGTAAGACACGTGAGCTTTCGCTCAGCAAGTACAACATAATTATCCGCAATAATTAATAATACAAAACAGAATTCAATCAAGCATAAATAATCAATTCAACTTAACGTAACACATTCATCTAGCGTAACAATTCTCTAACATAACATATTATCTAACATAACATATTATCTAACATAACATATTTATCTACATAACTATTCAATCTTAATCATGCATGAGCCAATTATGCTTCATTATGCTTGCTTATTTCATTCATAACTTATCTTACCATACATGCTTATCTTGCTTATGGGCCCCATAAGTGTACGTACCGGGCGCGCAACTATGGAGTGGTTGGGGCGGCCAGTCCATTTCCAACTCAAACCATAGTCCAACCCGACCTATGAGCGGGTCGGCACGACACAGGCAACTTGCTTGCCATACTTTCTTATCTTATCTTACTCTTATTTAGAATTAGTGAACATGCCTCGTGATGTCACAAATTCATAAGATATAAATCATATCGTAACTTCATGCATCATAGACATATCATAGCATAATCAATTCATAAAACATTCACATAACATCTCATAAACATAACCTAATATCAATCATACATCGCAACATCTACTATAGCATTCATCAATCATACTTGAGTAAGTATACAACAAAAGCCTATGCTGTAGGCGGAGTTGTACTTACCTCAAAATGTATGTCCACTGATAAGCCGCTCCTGCTCGGGCGAGATAGCAGATTATTTCCTGCTATGACAAAGGACATCGTGTCAGGATTCTGAAATCCTAACTTTTAAATTGTTGGTAATCTGTACCAACGTTCCTTTTATTCTTTGTTATATGCCCCCACCTAACTATCTTGAAACATTATTAATGGGTTATTAAGAATAACCCCATAGGTAACCCCTGAGCCAAGGGCCCTAATCCGTAGTCTTAATCTCTTATTGGGTTACGTTGGATAACCCTTGGGCTTCGGGCCCAAACCAATAACTCGGCATCTTTTTCCGGTTATTGCTCACCGAATTTTGTTTTTAAAACTACTTTTAAAAACTTAAGGTTTTTCTTTAAAAATCCTTGAAATCATATGATTAGGTTTTATAAATCATTAAGGGTTGAAAACTGTTATTGGAACAGTTTTAGTGGTCAAATATTGATTTTAAACTACAAAACGGTTAAACACTAAAAACTGCCTTTGAAACAGTTTTTCTGTTTATTTTAGAAAATCCTGTGCAGGAATTTCCGGTTTCCTACACAGTTTTAAAACTCCAATTTTTAATTAGAAATCCAGACCGAATCTGAAAAACTTTTCTTCATGAAAGTTTTAGATCTTAAAATATCCTAAAACTTTCATGTTTTGCTCAAAACCCAGTTCGGAACTTAACTCATTCATTTACCCTGTTCAAGTCACCTGGCCGTGCATAAAAACTGGGCACAGTCAGGCTCGGGTTTCCATAAAAACGAAGGCCGTTGGAGCCTTATTTTTGAAAACTGTCCATGCTACCCTCTAGGAAAAACCTTACTCTACAACTTTCATGTTTTAGGTTTTGCAAGATTCGGCCTCTAAGGGCCTCAAATTTGGGTTTCCAGAAAACTGGGCAGAATGAACCCGAATTGGCAGTTTACTATCTCTTAATCGTTTTCGGTCCTAAAACGAGCACACTACCTCAACCGAACTCAGCGGGAGCCTAAAGTCAATCATACAGCGCCTTTCTAACATCCATTTCTTTTTAAACACAAATTAAAACTCAGCCATGCAAACCATTATTCTTTTCCCAAATAATTAAGGTTTGCAGAAAATTCCAGCTTGCCTAATTACACCAAATCTGCCATTTAACCTAATCAAGCATCCTAACACATACCATAACTTATTAGGGGCATATAATCTTGAAAATCAGCTAGCATACAATCACATACATCAAGCAAGCATATTAAAACATACAATGCTTAAAAACATCAAACCACCTTAATCTACAAATCAAGCACATAACTTAATCTAGGGCCAAAAATAAAATCAGAGCTTATGCTCTTACAATTGCTGACTTGTAATACAAATAAACTTCAAATTGAAATCAAATTGAGGAGAATAAGGCCATGGGAGGATTACCTTAGTGAACCCTAAGATTGGTTAGGGTTTGGTCCAAAATTTCTGCTCCTCCCTTGCTCCTAACACAACCGGCCACTCCCTAAGGCCTTCCAAAAATTTTCTGTCCCTTGGCTGCTGCTCCTCACCAAATCCGGCCTCTAACCCCCTAACTCCTTCAGCTTTTTCTCTTCCTTTTCAGCTCACCCACAACCGGCCAACATGCCAAACAAAGGGGTCCAAATTTTTCCAGCACCTATTCTTTCCTCCTAGCTGAAATCCGAACTCTCCCTAAGGGATTTTCTCTTGGATTTTTGTTTTTGGTTCTTGCTTTTCTTTGGCAGCTTGGGTTCGGCTTTGGTGCAGAAAAATGGGCAGAATTTGGCTTGGTTTTCTGATTTTTTTTGAATAAAATCAGCACCTATTGATTGAGGTTTTTGGACTTTGCTTAATTGCAAAATAGTCCTCCAAAAAGCAAGTATTAGCACCTTTGGCATGCTAGGTGGCCGGCCATCCTTGGTGAACAAGGAAATAATACTTTCCAAATTTTGGTTAAATCCTTAATGATGTCATAATTAGGAGCTTAGATGATGTCATCCTTATTTTAGGCTTGTTTGCCTTAATTCCTTAAAAATCAGTCCATTGTTCTCCAAAACAGATATTACTAATACTGTGTTACTTAATACACAGTATTATATATTTAATTACAGTCCAAAATTTATCTGTCTTAAAATGGACTGTACGAAAACTTCTCTTTTTGTTTCGAGTCCTTTGGCCCTTAAAAACCTATTTAATGTGCTTGATTTTTCTATGGTGGTTTTAGATTTAATTCTAACTATTTTATCCGTAAAAACGGTTTTTCTCAGTATATGACCTATACTGCTTAACATACTTAAGTTCCGTCATATAGTTGACCTTTTTAGTCAATCTTTGACTTCTCGGGTCAACTTTGACTTTCATGGTCAACTTTGACTTTTTCGGTCAATGTTGACTTTCTATAAATCATAGAATTTTTCTATCTTTTGAACATAAAAGATCGTAGGCTTGACTAAGCAATCATATTTGAGTCTTACGAAGCTATAAGAACTCATGAAATTTAATAAAAACCCTAAGCCGGGCTTTTTCATAAATACCATTATGGTACAAATTACATTTCTATACGAGAAATCATAACGTTGGAATTTCTAGATCTTACAAAAGGTTCATTTCTTAGGCCATGTAGTGTTAAACGAAGGGATTTTCGTTGATCCTGCTAAGATAGAGGCGGTTAGTACGTGGCCTAGACAAAAACGTTA
>CM046372.1:2834800-2853200 GCA_025413025.1 Ficus hispida | reverse complement strand
CAGCAATTCTTGTAACTGCACTTGTAGTTCTCTAAGCTCGGCAGGTGCCATACGATAAGGCGCTTTGGATATCGGCGCAGCTCCAGGCAGTAATTCGATTTCGAACGAAATCTCGCGTTCCGGCGGAAGTCCTGGTAAGTCTTTCGGAAAGATATCCACATATTCTTTTATAATGGGAACATCTTCCGGTACCCAACTCCACTTCACAATCTTTATCCACCATGTTAGCTAAATATCCTTGGCAGCCATTAGCTAACATTTTCCAAGCCTTCATCGCTGAAACCAGTTTAGTTGCTGAATTCCGAGATTGCCCGTAGAAATTGAACTCCTCCTTTCGTAAGGGTTGAATGTTACACAGCGTTTTCGGCAGTCGATCCTGCGTCGTATTTGCCTAAGAAATCCATTCCTAAGATCACATCGAAATCCTGTAACTTGATGACGATGAGATCTACAAACAATTCTCGGCCACAGATAGTCACGGAAGCATTTCGTATCCAAGAATTGGACCACAAAATCTCTCCGGACGGCAAAGAGGTTTTGAAGGGCTGATCTAAACTATTCACACCTCTTCCTAACTTCTGGCGAACTCCAGGGATACAAATGAGTGAGTAGCTCCAGAATCAAACAAGGCGATAGCATCATAAGTGGCGATAGAGATCTGACCTGTCACCACATGTGAAGTCCCAGCTTCAGCATCACCCCTGGTGTAAGCATATATCCTGGCTTGAGGTTCAGGAGCCTCTAATCTGCCTTGGGTGATTGAGTTGAGGGTCCTTCAAGCCTAGTTTGGACAGCATGCAACTGGCTGTTGGTGTTTCGACTCGGGTACTGAGGATTCTGGCCTTGGTTGTTTAGATGGCAATTCTTTGCATAATGCCCCTCCTTGCCACACAAATAGCAGGCATTCGACCCCATTCTACAGATTCCCGGATGTTTTCTCCCACACTTGGCGCATGCCGGGTAGTCAGTGTTATTACCCTCATTTCCTTTATTATTCCTCTTCTGAGGGTAATTCTTTTGTTGTCCCTGACCCGAGAAATTTCCCTTTCTCTTGTTCCTCCCAAACTGTTTGGAACCTTGGGCAGGGTTACTGACTTGTCCTTTCGGGGGCGTTTCAAAATTCTGACGGGGCTGTGTCGGCTTTACCACGGCCTTTTCATCCTTCTTTGCCCTGAAGATCTGAGCCCTTGCTTCTTTATCCTGGTTAATCCAGTATTCGGCCCTTATCGCACGACTCACGCAGTCGGATACCAGGGTAGGTGGGCTACTGCCAGCGCTAACTTGCTTGGCGATATCTGTCCGGAACATCTTCATCATCCTTCTAACTTTTTCTGTTTCGTTGGGAACCAGTTCCGGACACAACCGGGCCAACTGTTCAAACTTCTTGACAGCCTCCATTACTGTCATTGATCCCTGTTTCAAACTGGCGAATTCATCTTGTTGGGCTGCCAGAATTTCCCTATTGTAGTACATGGTGCGGAATTCTGTCACAAAATCTTGCCAGCCCATGGCGGTAACATCTCGCCGCATCTGAACAGTCATCCACCAGTGTCTAGCGTCCTTCTTAAGTGCAAAGGAAGCACAGAGAACCTTTTCCTGTTCTGATAATCTCATGAAATCCAAAATGACCTGGATATCAATCAGCCAATTATCTGCTGCAATCGGGTCCATCTGTCCTTCAAATTCAGGCGCCTTCATTCGCCTGAATCTCTCGTATAGTAGATCTTCCCGCACTGGCAGATTCACTGGAACTCCAGCCGGTGCTAAAGGAACCTCAACATTCCGTGGAATCTCTTGTTGCACCTCCGGTTGAGCTTCTGGCACGGGAGGTACCCTATTCTGCTGAAGAGGAACCTCATCAGCCCGAGGTCTCTGGTTCATCTGAATTAATTGTTCTCGCAGTCTATTTGTCTCTTGCTGCTGTTCCAGCAGCTGCCGTTGCAAATTTGCAACATGGTTGCGAGATCCGGCTCGGGCGGATTTTCAGGCACTGCTCGTGTGGACGAACCATTATCTATCTCCTATCAAACCATAAGAAAAGATATTATCATACTAGCAATATCTTTTCTTTCACACTTTATCTTCCATAATTGCAATATATCACGTCATAATATAACATAACATTATCATCATACTATAGCACATAATAACTCGTAACATGCTTTCATAATCGTATCATATCAATCCATACTTAAACTGGCTTTTTGTATTCTTACAAAAAGTACATTTTATTTACAATCTCGTAAATACACTTTGATACACTTTCTGTACATATCGGGTCAAAATTTCGGATGGAAGTGTCTAACACTTTCTCATCATACAATAGTACAAGCCTATAGTCATATAAGCTAGTACATATCAGTCGAAATAAAAGCAAAATACATACACATGATTAGCCTAATCTACAGGCTCGATCGAAACTACGGAGGATGCATCGGAGTCTGAGTCATCATCTCCGTCGTGCAATGGGATCTCCTCGGGGTCCTCATCAAAATCCTCCTCTAGCCAGTCCTCAGGCTCAAACTCTGGCCCTGGCTCCATATCATCCTCATCATCGCTCGATATGTCGATGATTGGGGGGTCCTCTGGCTGAACCTCCGGAAGGACTATAAGGTCATCTGGGTCAGAATCGTGGGCTGCCATATCAGCCTCGGCATCCTGGGGCTGCATCTCCGTACTGGATCTGCTGGTACCTGATCCTCAGGAACAGCCGGACCAGCCTCAAAAATCGGCTCTCCATCCTCAGCATCATCGACTGGAGCTTGCTGACCATCCGCAACCCCAGCGGCCTGCATGGCGTGCATCACAGCCTCAGCCTCCAAAATATCGGCTATCAAGTGCTCTACGGTCGAGCCAGGTACCGGCATAGGGACATACTGCAGGATCTGCTGAGGCAGTCCGTCCCGAAACGTCTGGAGTGCAAACGCCATAGAGTTATCCAAGTCCTGAGGGACATATGGCAACATCTCCTCCTGGAACCGTCGGCAATAATGGCTCATGGACTCTTCTGGGAAGGCATGCCAGACGACTGCGAAACTGAGGTATTGAGAATGATACATCTGTCGATACATCGCCGGGTCACGATGGGGTCCACCTGCCCCCTCATCCAGAATCGGTCCATACCGTGCAACTAACAATGCACGGAAGTGCGCCCAAGTCCGACTCGGCAAAGATCGCTCCCCAATAGTCATCCACCATAGCCGAACATCCACTGCTAGACATCGGCTCGCTAAGGAGACCTGTAGTCGCTCCTCAATATGGCAAAGATGGAAGATCTGCTCCATGTCGTATAGCCATGCTGCTAACGACACCGTCCGTCTAGTGCCATCAAAAAGTAACGGGCGCGACTCGTAAAATGACGCCACCGCACGTCGATCCCCATCTGCTCCAGCGGGATCCATAATGTGAGTCTAACATAACATAATACATAATCAATAATTATTATTCATAAAAATAAAATTACTTACAATGATGGCAGCGACGGCAGGCATACTGTGAAATTGGGTAGCAGGGAACCGCTCTGATACCAACTCTGTAACGACCCGCCTAGCACAGGCCGTTACCATACATACATACATACATACATACGTACTTATTTATTTACGTAAGCAGCGGAAATTTTTTTTTTTATACAGTGCGGATACTTGCAAAATATAACGATGTTTGCATACAACATAATTTACATAATAAGATCAAAACGCGAAGCGGTTAAAATCCCCACATTTCACAGCTTGCTCTGCCCCGCTCGCCACCTTGCACCATCAGTTGCTGGTAGGTTGCTTACCTACAGCATAGCGTAAGTCACGTGAGCTTTCGCTCAGCAAGTACAACTTATATATCCGCAACAATTAAACATAACCCATCATACATAACTTCTCATATCATACATATCATGCTTAACTCATACATAACATCTTGAACTTATCATAACATACATATCATGTTATAACATCGCATAATATATGCATGAACCAATTATGCTCTTATTATGCCATCGTATTCATTCTTAACTTATCTTACTTATGGGCCCCTTATCATGAGTGTACGTACCGGGCGCGCTCTATGGACTTACTCTTGCCATAGCTCAACCCGACCTGACGCGGGTCGGTACGACACAGGCAAGCTTGCTTGCCATCATACTTGCTTTACATGAACTCATAATTATTCTTATTAGTGAACATGCTTCATGATGTCACTATACATAAATCATGCTTTAATTTCATAATCATGAACTGAACATACTTATCATAAACATAACATCTATCATAAACACTATTCATACTTGGGTAAGTATCAACAAGAGCCTATGCTGTAGGCGGAGTTGTACTTACCTTGAGTGCTATGTCCCGAGACTTGTTGATCCACTGCAGGATACCTCAGCAGGCTATTTCCTGCTATATCAGAGGACATAGAGTAAGAATTTAGTTCTTACAGAATGTTGGTAATCAAACCAACATTCTTACCTAGTCATAGTTATATGTTTCCCCCTTTTCTTAAATAAACCCGGATACTTCCTCTGTATCGCGGATACCCCTAAGGTTTAGGGTTTACTACACTTAACGTGTACTTTGATTGGTTACATAAAGTAACCTTGGCTAAACAGCCATCCTTAGTAGCATTGGACTACTGTTCTTAAATCTTGGGCCTACGTTTTCTAAAATATAACTCAATTGGTTATTTCAGATAACCCGAGTTTTTAGGCCCGACTAATCATTTTCACTATTTTATTGGGTTACGTTGGATAACCCTTGGGCTTAGGGCCCAAACCAATAACTCGGAATCTTTTCCCGGTCATGGTTCACTTAACTCAATTAAAAACTCTTTCTTTACTTTGGAAAAACTTAGGATTTTAAGATCATTTGATAAAACTTAGAACGGTCTTTGTAAAAACCATTAAAAATAGAAACTGCCTTTGGAACAGTTTTTCACTGAGAATCAGTCAGTGAATGTGCAGAAACGTCATTTTCCTGCACTGTTTTAGAAGTCCCTGTGCAGGAATTTCTTGTTCACTGCACAGTTTTGAAATCCAATTTTCTATTTAAAAATCAAGGCCGAATTTGAAAAAGTTTTCTTCATGAAAGTTTTAAAGCATTCAAAATCCTAAAACTTTCGTTTTGAACTCGAGACCCAAATCGGTTTCTAACCCGTTCATTTTCCCTGTTAAACTCACCTGGCCGTGCTTAGGGTCTGGGCATGGTCAGGCTCGGTTTTCTTAAAAACGAAGGCCATTGGAGCCTTATTTTCGAAAACTGTCTGCGTTTCCCACTAGGAAAAACCCTTATATACAACTTTTGTGTTTTACGTTTTTCCAAAATCAGCCTCTAAGGGCCTCAAATTTCGGTTTCCAGAAAACTGGGCAGATCTAACCCGAATTGGCAGTTTTCGGTGTTTTCTTGGTTTCTCGTCCTAATTCGTGCACACTACCTCAACCGAACTCAGCGGGAGCCTAGAATCAACATACAAAGCGTTTCTAACGTCCCATTTTAACTCACATGAAGCTCAAACCCGTCCATGCAAGTCAAACAATCAAACTAAATTTTTAAGGTTTCGGTTTGGCTAGTTTTCTTGATTTCTACTCACATAGCATACACATTTCCATCTAACACCCTAACATGCCATTTAAATATTGTTGGGCAGATTTGGGGAAACATACAACCCTTAATTAATCTAGCATACAATCATACTCATAAGCACATATAATTGCACAATTAAGCACTAAACAAAACATAGCTTAATATGCTAAATCAACCACCCCTAACTAATCAAGCACACACACACTAAAAAAAATCTGACCTAAGGGCAGAAATTAAAGGGAGCTTATGCTCATTACAATTTAGCTTGTAATACATTTAAATCTCTAATTTAGAACTTAAATTGAGAGATTTAAGGGCCAAGAAAATTTTTACCTTATTTGTTCCAATATGGGTATGCTTGGCTCAATTTTCTCTCTTCCTTTCCCCTTGGTGCAGCCGGCCCTATGCTCCTCCAATGAGCTTGAAATTTTGCAGCCACCTAGGGATGACTCCTACCAATGCTCCGGCCACTTTTCACACAAAACAGCCACCTCCCCACTTGGTTTCCCCTTCACTTTTCCTTCCACCCTGCTGCTGCCACACAGCCGGCTACTATGGCCAATTTTGGTCTCCAAATTTTCTCCAACTTCTTGGCTTGCTTCCTAGTGAATACCTAACACTCCTAAGACCAATTCCTTGATTTCCCAAGCTTTTTCTTTCTCTTTGGCAGCTCCCTCAAGTTCGGATTTTGGGCTGGAAATTTGACCAAAGTTTAGCTAGTTTTTCTAATTTTTGTGAATAGGATGCACTCCTATTTATAGGCAATTTTGAACTTTTTAAAATTGCAAAATAGTCCTTCAAAGTTCACCATTTAGCACTTAAGGGGGATGAGGTGGCCGGCCATCAATTCTAGAACCAACTAAAAATTCTTTCCAAATTTTCCTTAAATCCTTAAATGATGTCATAAATCAAAAGGTATGTGACATCACCATTAAGGCCTCATTTGGCCTAATTCTTCATTAGACAGTATAACTCAATACTAAACAGATATAGTTGATACTGTGGTCTTTGATTCACAGTACCGGCTATTAAAATGCGGTCCAAAATTTATCTGTCTAATAATGGACTATACGAAAAATTCTCTTTTCGCTTCGAGCCTTTTGGCCTTTAATCTCCTACTCAGTGTGCTTGATTTTTCTATGGTGGTTTTGAATCTAACTTAAACCATTTTATCTGAAAATTTTGGTTTTCCGCAGTATACTTCCTATACCGCTAACCATTTTTCGATATCGTCAAAGAATTGATCTTTCTAGCCAATCTTTGACTTTCTTAGGTCAATGTTGTCTATTCTGACAACGTGGACTCTCTTGGTTAATTTTGACGGTTTTTGGTCAAACTTTGACTTTCTGGTCAAACTTTGACTCTCGGGTCAAACTTTGACTTTCGTAAAAATCATAGCGTTTTCATACCTTTTTCCTCAAAAGGTCGTATGCTCAACTAAGCAATCATTTTTGAGTCTTATAAAAGCATAAGAACTCACAATTCTGAATAAAAACCCTAAACCGGGCTTTTGCATAATTACCTTCACGGTACAATTCAAATTTCTATACAAGAAATTATAACATAGAAAAATTCTAGTTATTACAGTTTTAGAGGGAATGACAAGTGTAACATATAGCTTAGGTGAGCAAGCTTATAGCCTTGCTTGCTTGGCTAGATTAATCAAGTTGGTGTTGACACCTCTTGGCCGGCCATCACAAGGTGAAGACACCTCATGTGTCTAGCTTTGATGAGCCACTCTTAGCCTTGATTAATTGGCCATCTAGAGCTTTCTCAACCGGCCACCTCATTGGACTTGGCAGCAAATATGTTATCTAAGGGAGCTATAAGCAATTCTAGAAAGGAAGGAAATTCTAAATGAATTTCTTTTCCTCTCACCTATATATATGGGAGGTGGTACGTACAAGCATAATCCTTTGGACAATAAACCTTAGATTGGCAGCTCATTCTCTGGTTCTTCTCTTCCTTAAGAGCCGAATAGAAAGTGAGAGGGAAAGCTGAAGACAGATTGGTTTTCGGTTGGTGTTGGTCTAGTGAAAAAGAAAACCTCCAAAACTCTAAGCTAGAAATTATCTTGTGAAGCTTGAGGTAAATCTTTTTAACCTCTAGTGTTCATTCACGTTTTTGTTAAGAGAATTAAGAGTGTGATGTTATGTACAAGTATGATGTTTTGTATAAGCAGATTTCGGTACCATGTTTTATACGTGGTTGATAGTTTTCGGTTTGATATGCTAGTTTCAAGTTAAGTTTTTATACAAGTTTAAGATTTTTGATTTCATAATTATATGAGTAAGATCTGATTGTATGATTATGACATGGTTAGGTAACGTCTGCATGCTTGTCATAAGCTCACGGGGTACCCGTTTGAGGTAGTGTGCACGTTAGTTACCTAAAAACCAAACCGAACAAAAAACTGCCAGTTTCGGGTCAAACTGGACAGTAATTTGGAAAGTGAATTTTGAGGCCCTTAGAGGCCGAATCTTTAAAAAATCAAAACTACAAAGTTGTATAGAAGGGAAAATCCTAGGGTCCAGCATGGACTGTTTTTGAAAATAAGGCCTCTAAGACCTTCGTTTTTACAAAAAACCGAGACCAAAATTAGAATTAATAAAAATGGTCGAAGAATTTTCAAAGGCAGAAACAAGTATGTTAGGGTCAGATTTGGGTCTTAAGTTTAAAACAGAAGTTGTAGGAACCCTCAAGGTTTACAACTTTCATGAAGGAAATGTTTTCAAATTCGAAACAGATTTGTTAGAAAAGGATCAAATTAAAGACTGATTTCAAATACAGTTTGTTTTTAAGAGTTCTAGAGTTTTGAAAAGATGGTAGGATTTTAAAGTTTATGCTATGTTTTTGATATCCTTGTACTGAGATAAGTTAATAACTGGGGTTGTATGATACTATGATAGGATGATTCTCATCCTATGATTTTTTCTGTGAAAACAGGAAAACCACTCGGTTAGGAGAAGCGCTAAATTTGAGATTTAGTATATCTGGTAAGTACAGCTCCGTCTACAGCATAGACTTTCTGTTGTATACTTACCCAAGTATGATGAATGATTGCTATTAGAATGTGATGTAAATGTATGCTAGAATTGTTTGATGCGGTGTTATGATTATTATGATGATATCAAGCTTATGATTATTATGGTGATATCAAGCTTATGATTATTATGATGATATCAAGTTTATGATTATGAGATAAGGCATGTTGTTAAGATATGAGTATGATTTAAGTTTAGTGACATCACGAAGCATGTTCACTAACAAGATCAATTATGAGATCACGAAAAGCAAGTATGATGGCAAGCGAGCTTGTCGTGTCGTACCGACCCGCGTTAGGTCGGGTTGGACTATGGTTTGAGTTGGAAATGGTCTGGCCGCCCCAACCACTCCATAGTTGCGTGCCCGGTACGTACACTTATGTTATGGGGCCCATAAACAAGATAAGTTAAGAATGCATAAGATGGCATAATACGAGCATAATCGGTTCATGCATATATTATGCAATGCTATGATATGTTATGTATGAAATGTTACGATATGATGAGTTAAGTATGAAATGCTATGATATGAGATGCTATGTAAGATTATGATATGTTATGTATGAGATGTTACGATATGATGAGATAAGTAGGAAATGTTATGATATGAGATGCTATGTAAGGCTACGATGAATTATGTTTTGAGTTGTATTGTCACGGATAATTATGTTGTACTTGCTGAGCGAAAGCTCACGTCTTACGTCTATGTTGTAGGTAAGCAACCTACGGGCAGTTGTTGATACAAGATGGCGAGCGTGGCAGGGCGAACTGTGAAATGTGGGATTAATAGCCGCTACACGTTTTGTTCTCTTTATGTATATGATTTAGTATTCCGAACATCGTTATATTATTATGCTTTCCGCTTATCCGCGCCGTATATATATATATATATATATATGGCTAATCGCTCGTACGCGTTACGTATATAAAAAAAAAAAAAAAAACTTTCCGCTACTTAAGCTAAATAAGTAAGAACGTATGTATGTATGTATGGTAACTGCCTGTGCAAGGTGGGTCGTTACAGAGTTGGTATCAGAGCGGTTTCCTGCTATCCAATTTCACAGTATGCCTGCCATCGCCACCATCATTGTAAGTAATTTTATTTTATGAGTACATACTTATTACGTAATTATGTTATGCTAGACGCGACGTTATGGATTCCGCGCATGTAGATGAGGATCGGCGTGTAGTGATGTCGTTCTACGAGTCGCATCCTATGATTTTTGATGGCACTAGACGGACGGTGTCGTTAGCAGCATGGCTATACGACATGGAATTGATTTTCCATCTTTGCCATATCGAGGAGCGACTACAGGTCTCATTAGCCAGTCGATGTCTCGCAGTAGACGTTCGACTTTGGTGGATGACGATAGGAGAGAAAGAAATGCCGAGTCGGACCTGGGCGCATTTCCGTGCATTACTAGTTGCTTGCTACGGACCTGTACTAGATGTGGGGGCAGATGAGCCCTATCGCGATCCTGCGATGTACCGAGATACGCACCACGCCCGATATCTGAGTTTTTCAGTGGTTTGGCACGCTTACCCGCAGGAGCCTATGAGCCACTACTGTCGGAGGTTCCAGGAGGAGTTATTGCCATATGCCCCGCAGGACCTGGCTAACCCGGTGACATTGGCATTGCAGATGTTTCGAGACGGACTGCCTCATCAAATCCGGCAGTATGTTCCTATACTGATGCCTGGCACGACGGTGGGGAACATGATCGATGATATTTTAGAGGCAGAGGCTGTCATGCAGGCCATGCAGGTTGCTGAGGTTGCGGGTGGTCCGCAGGCACCAGTCAATGAGGCTGGGTTGGGAGAGCCGCCTTTCGAGGCTGGTCCAGCATTTCCCGACGACCCGAGCTGATATGGCCGTAAATGAGTTCGATGACTTCCTAGTCACTCTGGAGGATCAGTCTGAGTATCCCCGATCATTGACATTTCTAGCGACGACGAGGAGGATATAGAGCCAGCGCCAGAATTTGAGCATGCGGGCTGGCTAGAGAATGACGATAATATGTTTGATTTTGGCGAGGACCCCGAAGAAATTTTATTTCATAACGGAGCTGAGGAGTCAGATTCCGACACATCCTCGGTGGTTACGATCGAACACCTAGAATAGGCTAACCGTGTATATGTATTTTTGTTTAGTTTACGACTAATATGTATTAGTTTAGGTTTTGTTTCTTTTGACTTTAGGCTTGTACTGTTATATGATGTGAAAGTGTTAGACACTTCCATCCGAAATGCTGGCCATATATGTACAGAGATCGTATCAAATATGAAGTACTTTTTGTAAGAATACAAAAAAAGCCAGTTTAAGTATGAAAAGTTATGATATGATTATGAAAGGCATATTACGAGTTGTATGTGCTATAATACGATGAAAACGTTCTGATATGATACAGTAATAACGTTCTGATGTAACGTAATATGTTATGCTATGATAAGAAAGGTATGAAAGAAAGGTTATTTCTAGTATGATAATATCTTTTCTTATGATTAGATAGGAATTAGAAAATAGTTCGTACTCGTCGTACTGTACCTGTAAATCAGCCAGAACCAGATTTCGCAACCGTTGTAACAAATTTGCAATGGCAGCTGCTGGAACAGCAGCGAGAAACTAATAGATTGCGGGAACAGTTAGCTCAGGTGAACCAAAGACCTCGAGCTGAGGAAGTTCCTCTACAACAGAATAGAGTACCTCCGGAACCAGAAGTTCAACCAGAGGTACAGCCAGAAAACCCACGGAATTTTGGAGTTCCGTTAGCACCTGCTGGAGTTCCAGTAATCATGCAGCCAGTACGGGAAGATTTACTGTACGAAAGATTCAGGCGAATGATGGCACCTGAATTCGAAGGACTAATGGACCCGATAGCTGCGGATAATTGGTTAATCGATATCCAAGTTATCTTAGACTTTATGAGGCTATCGGAACAGGAACAAGTTCTATGTGCTTCCTTCGCACTCAAGAAAGACGCTAGACACTGGTGGAGGACTGTCCAGATGCGTCGAGATGTTGCCACCATGGGCTGGCAAGACTTTGTGACGGAGTTCCGCACCACGTACTTCAACAGGGAAATCCTGGCAGCTCAGCAGGATGAGTTCGCCAGTCTGAAACAAGGGTCAATGACAGTATTAGAGGCTATCAAGAAATTTGATCAGTTAGCCCGGTTGTGTCCAGAGTTGGTTCCCAATGAAACGGAAAAGGTGAGAAGGATGATGAAGATGTTCCGTACTGTAATAACTAGAATTTTTCTATGTTACAATTTCTTGTATAGAAATTTGAATTGTACCGTGAAGGTAGTTATGCAAAAGCCCGGTTTAGGGTTTTTATTTAGAATTGTGAGTTCTTATGCTTTTATAAGATTCAAAAATGATTGCTTAGTTGAGCATACGACCTTTTGAGGAAAAAGGTATAAAAACGCTATGATTTTTGCGAAAGTCAAAGTTTGACCAGAAAGTCAAAGTTTGACCAGAAACCGTCAAGTTGACCAAGAGAGTCCATGTTGACAGGATAGGCAACATTGACCCACGAAAGTCAAAGATTGGCTAGAAAGATCAATTCTTTGACGATATCGAAAAATGGTAAGCAGTATAGGAAATATACTGCGGAAAATCAAATTTTTCAGATAAAATGGTTTAAGTTAGATTCAAGACCACCATAGAAAAATCAAGCACACTAAGTAGGAGATTCAAGGCTAAAAGGCTCGAAACGAAAAGAGAATTTTTCGTATAGTCCATTATTAGACAGATAAATTTTGGACTGCATTTTAATAATCGGTACTGTGAATCAAAGACCACAGTGTCAACTATATCTGTTTAGTATTGAAAGATACTGTCTAATCAAAAATTAGGCCAAATAAGGCCTTAATGGTGATGTCACATTACTTTTGATTTATGACATCATTTTAAGGCTTTAATGAAAAATTGGAAAGTATTTGGTTGGTTCTAGAACAACCATGGCCGGCCACCTCACCCCCCTAATGTGCAATTTGGTGAACTTTGAAGGACTATTTTGCAATTTTGGAAAGCTAAAAAATGCCTATAAATAGGAGTGCTTCCTATTCACAAAAATTAGAAAATCTAGCCAAACTTTGGTCAATTTTCTGCCCAAAAATCCGAACCTTAGGGAGCTGCCAAAGAGAAAGAAAAAGCTTAGAAAATCAAGGAATTGGTCTTAGGAGTGTTAGGCATTCACTAGGAAGTAAGCCAAGAAGTTGGAGAAAATTTGGAGACCATTTGGCCATTGCTGGCCGGTTCTGTGGCAGCAGTAAGGGGGAAGAAAAATTGAAGGGGAAAACATATAGGGAGGTGGCTGATTCTTGTGGGAAGTGGCCGGAGTCTTGGGAGGAGCTGTCCCTAGGTGGCTGGAAAATTTTAGGCTCATTGGGAGGAGTAAGGCCGGCTGCACCAAGGAGAAAGGAAGAGAGAAATTTGAGCCAAGCAAACCCACATTTGGGCTAAGTAAGGTAAAATTTTTCTTGGCCCTTAAATCTCTTAATTCAAGTTCTAAATTAGAGATTTAAGTGTATTACAAGCTGTTTTGTAATGAGCATAAGCTCAATTTAAATTTCTGCTTTAGGTCAGATTTTAGTGTGTGCTTGATTAGTTAGTTAAGGGTGGTTGATTTAGTGTTTTGATTGATGTTTAATTGTGCATTTGTATGTGCTTATGAGTATGATTGTATGTTAGATTAATTAGGGGTTGTATGTTTCCCCAAATCTGCCCAACAACATTTAAATGACATGTTAGGGTGTTAGATTGAAATGTGTATGCTATGTTGGTAGAAATTAAGAAACAAGCAAAATCCAAACCTTAATTAGGGTGATTTTGTTGTTTGATTTACATGATCATATGGGGGCTCATGAAAGTCAATTTGGGATGATAGAAAAACGTTGCATGGTGATTTTAGGCTCCCGCTGAGTTCGGTTGAGGTAGTGTGTGTAATACCTGATTTTTATGTCTGAACGATTCTATGTATAAATTTACATTGAACCGTAAAGGTATTTATGGAAAAAGCCCAGTTAAGGGTTTTTAATTATGTTTTGTGAGTTTTATGGCTTTATAAGACTAAAAATGGTTATGTATTTAAGAAAACGACCTTTTTAAGTAATAAGGAACAAAATCATGAAATTTTGTAAAATGGTCAAAGTTTGACCAAAAACGTCATGGTTGACCAAAAAGTCAACTGTTGACCATGAAAGTCAAAACTTGACAAGAAGGTCACTAATTGACAAGGAAGTCGATGGTTGACCCGAAAAGTTCAAGAAAATGATTGTATGCTTAAATGTTTATCTGTATAAAATTACACCGGGTAAAACCGTGTTTTTACAGATAAAAAGTTATGTTTAAGATATAAGAACCACCCTAGAAAATCAAGCACATTAAGTTAAAGTATAGGGCAAAAGGGTTTTAAGAAATAAGGAAAAATTTCATACCGTCCATTTTTACACGGATGAATTTTGGACTGCAGTTCGGTAAACCAATACTGTGCATAAGTGAATCCAGTATTGAAAATACCTATGATAACTTAAAAATGGACTGCTTAATAGCAAGAAAAAGAGAAAAAGAGCCAAACAAGCTTAAGCCTTGCTTACCTCATTGCCTTTTTGAATTTTGACATCATTAAGTTGGTTTAGGAAAATTGGAAGAAATTAGTTGTCTTCCACCTAGCTTGATGGCCGGCCACATGCCCCCCTAGAAGTCCAATTTCTGATTTTTTTGAGGACTAAATTGTGCAATTACAAGAAATTCACAAACTCTATAAATAGGGGGAGCATTGTTCACAATTTAAGATTGTTAGCCAAACTCTTGCATTTTTGCTCCACAAAATCCGAACTTTGAGTGGAAGAGAAAGGCAAGAAAAATTTGCAAAACCAAGAGTGTGTAGGGCTTAGGGGTGGTCGGATTCAAGTAAGAAACCAAGCAAAAAGTTGGAAAAAAATTTAGTGCCCATTTCCCTAGCAAGGCCGGTTCTAAGGGGGAGGAACCAAGCTTGGATCCAAACCGGGTTTTGGAGTTGGAGGCAGCAGATTTCGTGCCATTTGGTGGCTGGATTTAAGGCAAGAAAGGCAGCAAGTTTGCACTTGCCAATCACCAAAACAGCCGGTGATTTTAGGAGGAGGAAGGAAGAGGAAACCCGAGCTCACCGAGCCAAACCGAGTAAGGTAAAAACCTTAACCAATCAAGTTTTCATTTAAATTTCATATGGAGAAATTTAAATGTATTTAAGCCATGGTTTGTAAGGGTATAAGCCCACTTTCAAGTTCTGCCCTAGCTTGTAAATTATGAGCATGTGCTTGGTTTGTTTAGGTTTAGGATTTGGTGGTTCAATTTTGTGCATGTTGTGTATGTTAGGTGTTTGATTAAATGTTTAGGGTTTTGTAGGATTATGAATGATGTTTAATTTGACTTGCATGTTGAAATCTGAACGTTAGAAACGTCATGCATGACTGATTTAGGCTCCCGCTGAGTTCGGTTGAGGTAGGGTGGACGTTTTAGGATGCAAACGAAATTTTAAACCGAAAACTGCCAACTCGGGTAGAAATTGGCCAGTTTCGGGGAAAACAGTTTTTGAGGCCTCTAGAGGCCGAATCAGGGAAAACTCAAAACATGAAAGTTTTTAAGTAGAGTTTTTCCTAGAGACCAACGTGTACAGTTTTGTAAAATGAGGCTCCAATGGCCTCGGCTTTTACCAAAAACCGTGCCTGAGTGCCCAGGACCCGTGCCTAAAGTGCCCAGGACCCGTGCACGGCCAGGACTAGTTCCACAGGGTTTTTGACCATGAAAACGTCCGAACTAGGTTTTATCCAAAACACGAAAGTTGTAGAACTTTTCAATGTCTAAAACTTTCGTGAAGACAAGTTTTTCAGAATCAGTCTTGATTTTAAGATGAAAATGGATTTCGGAAAACTGTACAGGAATTATGGAAAACTCTGTACAGGATTTATAAATTAACACAGAAAAAGTGTAATTTCATAATTTCACTGCAAATTGACATTGTGAAACTGTTCCAAAGGCAGTTTCTAATAGTCAATAATTTTATAAGTTTCAGTTTAAGGTTTTCAGTTTTAAAGTTAAACAAAAAGGATTTTTATACCAAAAATAAAGGTTTTCTTGTCTAAGAATAAGATTTTAAAAACCAAAGTTAAAAACAAACCGATTAGGGTTACCAAAGTAATCAATTAGGATAACGTAAAAATAAGTAAGGGCCTATAACTAAGGTTATGAAAGAATGTTGGTTATACTACCAACAGTTATAACCTTTACTTTTATTTTATCTCAGAACGTTATACGCGGACGTGTCCCAGCAGAAATTAACTCCACATTGGACACAGCTTTTACAAACAAGGTAAGTACAACTCCGCCTACAGCATAGGCTTGTTGTGAATACTTGCCTAAGTATGATTGCTATTTATGAATGTTACATGCTAAGTGCTATAGAATATCCTAGGAATGCTATGATTTTATATCAATGATAAGTGCTATGATTTTATGTTATGAATGTATGTCATGATGTATGAAATGTCAAGTATGCTATAATTTATAGGAGCATGATTAGGGTTAAGGTATGTTAAGATTAATTAAGTGAAACATCACGATGCATGTTCACTAATTAACAAAAGAAAGGTTAAGCTATGATGGCAAGCAATTGCCTGTGTCGTACCGACCCGCGTCAGGTCGGGTTGAGCTATGGCAAGAGTAAGTCCATAGAGCGCGCCCGGTACGAACACTCATGTTATGGGGCCCATAAGTAAAGATAAGTTAAGAAAGCATAACAAAGC
Organism: Ficus hispida; assembly: GCA_025413025.1. Lineage (NCBI taxonomy): Eukaryota > Viridiplantae > Streptophyta > Magnoliopsida > Rosales > Moraceae > Ficus > Ficus hispida. Next base: position 2,836,796 of record CM046372.1, on the reverse strand, counting down.
ATAAACGATTCATGCATATGTTATGATAAGTCATGATAAGAAATATTATGTTATGGTAAGTTATGTTATGTTACGATAAGTCATGATAAGTTATGTTATGTTACGATAAGTCATGATAAGTCATGATAAGAAATGTTATGTTATGATAAGTCATGATAAGAAATGTTATGTTATGATAAGACATGATAAGAAATGTTATGTTATGATAAGTTATGATAAGGAATGTCATGTTATGATATGTCATGAAATGTTATGTTAGGTTAGATTGTGTTGTGTTTATGTTATTGCGGTATTTAATAGTTGTACTTGCTGAGCGTTAGCTCATTGTCTTACGTCTATGCTGTAGGTAAGCAGCCTAGTAGCAACCCGTGATGCAAGATGGAGGGCGAGGTGTGCTGAACTGTGAAATGTGGGACCAATGCCGCCATGCGTTTTGTTTTGTTATATGATTATTTTATAAGCTTTATTTATGCCTGCACAACGTTTTTAATTAATCAGTATAATTACTTACGCATGTGCAAATATGTTCATACGGCTTATAAAAAAAAATTTATTCCGCTATTTTACGTATAAGTATGTATGCATGTAAGTACGTATGTATGTATGTATGTACGGTAACGGCCTGTGCTAGGCGGGTCGTTACAGAGTTGGTATCAGAGCGGTTCCCTGCGACTAAATTTCACAGTCAGCCTGCCATCGCCGCCATCATTGTAAGTTATATTTTTATTTTCGTATGTTAATATGTATTATGCGATTATGTATGATTAGATTTACGAGTATGGACCCGGCACCCGTAGAGGAGGACCGACGAGCGGTTTCAGCATTCTACGAGTCACGGCCCCTGCTATTTGACGGCACACCCCAGACGGTAGCTTTATCAGTCTGGCTATACGATCTGGAGATGATTTTCCACCTTTGCCACGTAAGGGCACATCTGCACGTCTCGCTGGCTAGCCGATGCCTGGCAGCTGACGCGCGACTGTGGTGGATGACGATCGGCGAGGGGACTTTGCCAGACCGTACGTGGGCACATTTTCGTGTCTGTATGACTGCCCGCTACGGACCAGTGCTGGATGATGGAGCGGATGGGCACTATCGAGATCCCGATATTTATCGGGAAATGCAGCATGAGCGATACTACATTATGGCCGATTACTGGCGAGCGTACCCCCACGAGCCGATGGACCATTACTGTCGGAGGTTCCAGCAGGCTATGTTGCCTCTCATCCCCATGGACATACCAAACCCAGGATTACGGTCTTTAGTGGTCCTGCGGAACGGACTACCTGCACAGATCCGTCAGCACACGCCCATACCGACGCCGATTATGACAGTGGCCCATATGATCGGGTACATTTTAGCCGCGGAGATGCTTGCACAGGATCCACAGGCCGATGCCCATGTAGCGGAGCCTGAGATACCAGGTGACGACGCTGATATGCCGAGCCGGTTTATGAGCCCGAGCCAGCATACGAGCCAGAGCCAGTATATGAGCCGGCCAGCGACCCGGAGGACCCGATACCGTCGACCCGGTACAGGAGCCGATGAGGATGGATATGATGCTGATGAGATTTAGATGCTCCGAGGACCCTCCGATCATCGTTATATCTAGCGATGATGAGGATGATGAGGAGGAGCCTAATCACGAGTCAGGATTCGGAGGATGGCTCGATGAGGGCGACGATTTCGAGGAGAACCCCGAGGAGATCCCAGATGACGATGATGATGATGGCTCCGATGTTTCGGTTGTTACAGTAGCGGAGTTAGATTAGGTTTAGATCACTCGACCGAATATGTATGTTTTTATTTTTAAAACTATATGTACCATCTTATTATTTTTGACAATAGGCTTGTACCTATGTATGATGGTAAAGTGGTAGACACTTCCATCTTGAATTTTTGCGATGTATATATGATGTAAAGAAAATGTAATTATAAATAAAGTAAATATGATGTACTTTTTGTATATATATATAGAAAGGCAGTTAAATGTGAG
>CM046372.1:2803764-2834700 GCA_025413025.1 Ficus hispida | reverse complement strand
TAACGCCAAACAATTGATCAACAAATCGGTTCAGGCTACATCAAGCCCTAGAAAAAGGAAATTAGCTACGCATATTCATTGTTTATGCGCAATTAAATTTAATGAAAGATGAAAAGAAACTAGAAATTGAAATTGAAAAGATGAAGAAATTGTGAAATAAAATAAACCCTCGACTTTTTTTTTTTCTGTTTGTTCTCCGTTTGTTCTCTCCAAAAACTCCCTTCTTCTCCTTTTTTTTTTTTCGAACCCTAAAAAGATATCTTGAACTACTAACTCTCAAAAAAAATGATATCTTGAACTACTCGTTTGAAATTTCTCCTCAAAGAATGATCTCGACAACCAGAAGAATACTTAATTTGTGTGTGCACTTAAACTTTATATCTAAACGTGTGTCTCTCATAAACACCAAACTTGCTCGTGTCGTGTGTGAATGGTCAAAACATTCACACATAAGTAGTGATTCAAACGTGTGTGCACTTAAACTTTATATCTAAACGTGTGTCTCTCATAAACACCAAACTTGCTCGTGTCGTGTGTGAATGGTCAAAAACACTTTTGAATCACTACTTAATTCGGATTATGCAAACGCACACGATTAGAGCCCCTAGGTTCCCTTGGAGATCTATACTTCATCTCTTCCTACATTGATGTACTCACTTCGCTAACAAAGGTCGATAGGACTTTCATGACTTGTAATGTCGGCTTAGGCTTGGGTATGGTAAATTTAGGACAAGTGACTCAAATTGCCATAGCGTGCATTGCCCTTAAAACTTCTCAACACTCACCCAAATTTCTGAAATTAAAACACAAAAATCACCAATCGAACATCACAAATTTGACACTCCCCCAAACTTATTCCTTAAATTATTTTTTATTTCATTTTACTATTTTAGTTTTTTTTTTTTTTTTTTTTTTTTTTTTTTTTTTTTTTACACTTGGGAATTGAACGAGGATAACTTTTATGACAAACATACACTTCAATCACTTTACAAAACCGAATCGCAACCATTAATATACGATTGACATAGTGGTAATGCAAAGCAATTACACAAAACCCACACCTAACCGATAACAACAGAATAACGAACGACAATGCATGCAATGGACTAAGGTAAGGTAACGTGTTTAAGTTGTGAGGCTAATTAAATGGTGCCAAATGAACGGATGTGCATGTATGCATTTAAGGCTCAACACAGGTGACTAAGGATATATATAAAGATTTTGGGTGGCTTGAAAGGCACAATCGATCCAAAGATAGCCTATGTCCTCCCTAAGTCAGCTAATAATTACACCAATTTCAGTCAAGAATCATATAAATCCAAGGTATTTCAGAACAAAAATCAGAATTGCCTACACTCTCCTAGCTAAGCAGTAACACAAAACTGATCATGACTATGTGCGTAAAATTGTGAGCAAAATTAATGCAACTTGAGACACAACAGGAAGATTAATCATATAAATTGCAGCACAAAATTCACATTCCAAAGATTGTCGTCACAAACAAAAATTCATCATTGGATTCAAACTTTCGCTCAAAAAATAACATTTAATTTCAGAGGTTAACACAAAACAAAACATACAAAAATAAACTGACACAAAACAACACAAAACGAAAAAATTCTACGCACCCCCAAACTTAAAATCAACAGTGCCTCACGTTGACTACAAGTAAAAGGAACGAGCAAACTTACAGACCCTCCACATGGTGCTAGCGGCACGATTCAAAAGATACTCGCGGAACGTGAATACACATCGCTTAACTTAACTCAAGACCAAAAATAGAGCGCAAAAGAGAGCCGGTGGTTAGAGTCAGTGCAGCACGGCGGTCGAGGTGGCGGAAAATGCAATTGAATCGATTTAAAACAATGGAATCGAAGGGCTGGTGAAAGAAGCTCCCCGACGCGTCAGCTAGGTGTAAAACACGAGAATAATTGGTGAAACAAACCAAAACACGAGAAAAACTTAAATAAAAACAAAACAAACTTAAACAACTCGGATAACTTCAAAAAAAAATAATAATAATAATAAATAAATAAATAAATATATAAAGGATATGAAAAGGATATGAATTATGTTGCCTGAGCGAGCGCAAGGCTCGCAACCCGTTTCGGCTCATCATCGTGATAGATCTTGAGTCTTTGACCGTTAACCCGAAACGATTCTCCATTGTCTTTTTGAATGTCGATGGCACCGAATGGAGAGACTTTGACAACCACAAACGGCCCACTCCATCTCGACTTTAATTTCCCGGGAAACAACTTCAACCGTGAATTGAATAGCAGAACTTTGTCTCCCGGTTGGAAGTCCCGTCTCAAAATCCGTCGATCATGCCATTTCTTTGTCTTTTGTTTATAGATTTGCACGCTCGTGTATGCCTCGTCACGGATTTCCTCTAGCTTGTTCATGTCAAGCAACCTCTTCTCACCCGCCGCCTTGAGATCGAATTTAACTTTTTGATTGCCCACTTCGCACGATATTTCAACTCTACCGGAAGGTGACATGGTTTCCCATAGACAATACGATACGGAGACATCCCAATTGGCGTTTTAAACGCAGTCCGATATGCCCAAAGTGCATCATCTAATTTGCTCGACCAATCCTTGCGATTTGATTGCACTGTTTTCTCCAAAATGAGCTTGATCTCACGATTGGACACCTTTGCTTGCCCATTTGTCTGAGGGTGATGCGCTAACGCTTTACGATGATGAACACCATACTTTGCCATCAATGCACTAAAAATCTTGTTGCAAAAATGCGTACCTTCGTCACTAATGATGGCGCGAGGCGTGCCGAAGCGAGATAAAATGTTATGCTTGAGGAATTTCACCACAACCCGAGAATCATTCGTTGTAGTTGCCACCGCTTCAACCCACTTCGAGACATAGTCCACTGCTAAGAGAATGTAGAGATTGCCAAAAGATGGTGGGAATGGACCCATGAAGTCTATACCCCAAACGTCGAATATCTCGATCTCCATGATAGACGTCAGCGGTAATTCGTGTTTCCGCGAGATGTTCCCTACACGTTGACAACGATCGCAGCGCTTGACGTACTCGTGAGCATCCCGGAATAATGTGGGCCAATAGAAACCGCATTGCAAAACTTTGGCTGCGGTTCGTTGAGCATCGAAGTGACCACCGGCGGGGGCGTTATGACAATGAAAGAGGATGTCGGAGAAGTCTTCATCGGATATGCATCTTCTAATAATCCCATCCGCACACCTTTTGAACAAAAATGGTTCGTCCCACAATAAGTCCGAATGTCCCTCAAGAATTTCTTCTTTTGATGATATTTAACATCCGGTGGGATCACTTCACCAACAAAATAATTCACGATGTCGACAAACCATGGGAGCTTTATATCCACCACAAACAATTGCTCATCAGGGAAGGACTCGGCGATGTTAGGAAATTTCTTATTTTCTTCTTTACTTTCAAGGCGGGATAAATGATCGGCGACTACGTTCTCAACCCCCTTCTTGTCTCGAATCTCCATATCGAACTCTTGCAGCAATAGGACCCATCGGATGAGACGAGGCTTGGCGTCCTTTTTGTCAAACAAATAGCGAATCGCTGCGTGATCGGTGTAGACAACAACTTTACTCCCGATGATGTAGGCCCTGAACTTGTCGCACGAATACACCACTGCTAGCATCTCTTTTTCAGTTGTGGTGTAATTCATTTGTGCGTCATTTAACGTGCGGCTCGAGTAGTAAATCATGCGAAAAATTTTCTCCTTTCTCTGCCCAAGAACGGCCCCCACAACAAAATCGCTGGCGTCACACATGATTTCAAAAGGAAGGCTCCAATCCGGAGTGGTGAGAATAGGTGCTTTCGTCAATGTTTCCTTAAGAATGATAAACGCCTTCAAACTGTTGGGATCTAAATGTGCCCTAAGGATAGAAAATCAATGTTATGGATTTTCTGTAAATATGACATTTTGATATTAATAAGAGGAGGTTATTCATGTTTAATAAGTTGTGTCCTATTTACTTTCATTTGTTGATTGTATGTTTGAGCAAACATAAAATACTCCTTGACTGTTAGTAATATATCAGATTACCATATGTGTACGAGGTATACATAGAAGACATGGTAATTTGATAACAGTCAAAATAAATAGTGATGCGAATAAGATTGCACATCCAAGCGTATATGACGGGGAAGTAACAAGCGGGATTGGGGGAACTCAGGGGCAGCGGCCACGTGATCCATTAGGCTTGCCAAGTGGACCAATTACGAGACTTAGAGCCAAACGATTTAAAGAAGCATTGAATGGGCTGATTCAAGAAGTGTGCACTCAAGTAAATTTGTGGAAGCCCATTGAGCTTGGACCATGTTATCATCAGAAGAGCATCACCATGATTGGAGTTCTAGAAGATCCTAATCAAAATCAAGCTTAATTTTCAGCATGGCTACTTTCCGTTTTTAGTGTGTTAGGTCTGAGTTTGCTTGGATACAATTTATTTATTTCTTTCCTTATTTAGGCGTCACTTTGGTGTAATGGCTGATAATAAAGCCAAATTTGACACATAATATTTCCTTTCACGTTTTAGGCATAAATAGGAAGAGTAGGTCAGTTTTCCTAATTTGTTTTTATTTCTTTTGGAATAAATCCGAATTTATTAGAACATAATTTAGGAAAAGGAAAACCTAATTGTATTCAGCAGCCTATAAAAAGGTCTGCTTTGGAAGCTAAGGCACTTTTTGGAGAATTCAGAAAAAAGTGAGAATTTGTGTGTTCTTGCATTCTTGAAAAGACTTTTGAACTTATCAAGTTATTCTTGTGGCGTTCAACAGCCAAACTTATCATCTAGGTTCTTGAGACGTTCTTGAGAGTCTTGGTGTGGCGTTTGTCAATATCCGAAGTCTTGGTTCTTATTTCGCTAGGTAACGGGTCAAGGCTCAAACAAGCTTGCGTCTGGAAGGTCTTCGGGGTTTGAATCAACATTTGGTGTCGGGTTTCGTTGTTTCATCGGATCAGTTGGTATCAGAGCTTAGGCTCCAAGGCAAGTTTGAAAATTATCCTTTGATTGTTTTTCAGTGTTCTTCTTCTGTTTTGATTTTCAAAAAAAAAAAAAAAAAACGTAAAAAAAAAAAAAAAAGATTGTTGTTCAAAAAAAAAAATTCCGAAAATCAGCGTCTGACTAGGTTATTTCGTATTACTGCTGGGGAATTAAGAAGCACAAAAAAAAAAAAAATTGGAGAAAAAAAAGGTGTCTGACTAGGGTTGTCTCTTGTTTCTGCTGGGAGTACTCATTTGGGATTAGCACTCATTTGCTTCGATTCAGACCATTTGTCGGTTAAAAAAAAAAATCTGAATTATCAACAAGTATCATAATTCATTACTGTAATTCGTTTGGTTTGACCTAGCATCAAATACCTTAGAACCATCTCTGTTATTTTTAATCGCTTCCACCAGTTCTTTGGAATTACCGATTGAATCTTTTGATTTGTTTTGGTTGTTTCTCTCATCGAATTGCTGCTTGAATCCTGATTGTTCTTGAGTCTGATTAAGAATCAAAGAAGGCACAACGAGTGGAAAAAGGCAAGAGTGGAGAGAACATAAGAGGGTTAAAAGCCAATTGAGTGACAAACACGAGAGTCACAAATCATTCTTGAGTGAAACACGTGAGCGAGGGCTTGAGAGGATCCTAACCTCATTTTGCAGGTTCTAAAAATGTCTCGCAATCAAGAAGAAAACTCAGCCGAAGAGGCACAACAACCAACAATTCCGAACCTACAAGTACAGGCCTTGTTAGGGGAGATGAGACGGATGATGAGGACTGAATTAGAACAAATTCATGAGAGAATGGATAGGTTGGAAGAAGAGTCAACTCAGGAGCGGCCGCGAAATGCGCCTGTTAGACAACCATATAGGCGAGTGCAACAAGGAGTGCAATGGGGAGATATTGACGATGAAGAGGAGATGGAGGAGTTAGAAGAACCACCCATGAATCAGGGCAGGCATGGGCGTGGTTATGGGTTTAGAGAAGCTAGGAATCGGATAGATAATCACTTGGGTAGTATTAAGATGAAGATTCCGTCTTTCCAAGGAAAATCAGATCCCGACACATACCTTGAGTGGGAGAAGAAAATGGAGTTTGTGTTTGACTGCCACAACTACTCTGAAATCAAGAAGGTAAAACTAGCTGTGGTTGAATTTGCAGATTATGCTATTACTTGGTGGGATCAACTTGTTTTCAACAGGAGACGGCATGGAGAACGACCAATAGAGACGTGGGAGGAGATGAAAACAGTGATGAGAAAACGATTCGTTCCAACTCATTATTACAGGAGTTGTATAAGAAGTTGCAAGGCCTTAGGCAAGGGAGTTGGAGTGTAGAGGATTATTATAAGGAGATGGAGGTTGTCATGATCCGAGCTAATGTAGACGAGGATCGAGAGGCTACAATGGCTAGGTTTCTAATGGGACTAAACCGAGAGATCCATGATCGGGTTGAGATGCATCACTACGTCGAGTTAGAAGACATGGTACATATGGCCATCAAGGTGGAGCAGCAACTTAAGAGAGGGGGTGGTACGCGTGCAGGTCAACACTCGGGTTCCAACCCTTGGAGACCAAGTACAGCCAGGAAGGAAGAGAAACCACAAATGTCTTCAACTCACAAGTACAAATCCGAGCCGAAGTCTGAAAACCCCAACCAGATTTCTAAAGGTAAAACGGATCTCTCTACTTCTAGAAACCGTGACATTAAGTGTTTCAAGTGTCAAGGCAGGGGTCACATAGCCAGCGAGTGCCCAAATAAAAGGTTGATGGTGATAAATGCTCAAGGAGAGATTGAGACAGAAGATGAACAAGAAGATGAAGTCGATGAAATGCCACCTCTTGAGGACGCTTATGAAGGGCAGTTCGCAGTGGAAGGAGAGTCATTAGTGGCAAGGCGAGCACTTAGTGCACAGTTTAAAGAGGAAGAAACCAACCAGCGCGAGAATTTGTTCCATACTCGGTGTTTTGTGAATAACAAGGTTTGCAGCGTTATTATTGATGGGGAAGCTGCACCAACGTGGCTAGCACTGAGTTAGTGGAGAAATTGGCGTTACATACCTTGAAGCATCCACGACCGTACCGGTTACAGTGGCTAAACAATTGCGGGGAAGTCAAGGTAACTAGGCAAGTGATGGTAGCGTTTTCCATTGGCAAGTATGAAGATGAAGTGCTTTGCGACGTGGTACCTATGCACGCATGTCATATTCTATTAGGCCGACCTTGGCAGTACGATCGGCGAGTCACACATGATGGATTCACCAATAGGTACTCCTTCATCATCAAAAAACAGCCCATATCACTTGTTCCATTAACTCCAAAACAAGTTCTTAAAGACCAACTGAAGATGCAAAGAGCAAGTGAAAAGAGAAAAGAAAAAGAGAGAGAGGCCGAGGCTGAGAAGAAAGAAAAAGAAAAGAGGGAAAAGAGAAAGCCAAAACGAAAAAGAGAGTGAGAGGGAAAAGGAGAGACTTACAGCCTTGTTGAGTGTAGGAGAGCAAAAATACAATTTCATTGCAACAAAAAGTGAGATCAAGAGAGCATTAATTTCACATCAGCCCCTTATAGTACTCATGTACAAGGAGGCCCTTTTGTGTACTAATGATCTTGCCGGTTCATTGCCGAGCAATGTTGAATCTCTTTTGCAGGATTTTGATGATGTCTTTCCCGAGGAGCTGCCTTCCGGCTTACCACCAATTCGAGGAATTGAACATCAAATTGATTTCATACCCGGTGCGACAATTCCAAATCGACCAGCCTATAGAAGTAATCCCGAGGAAACGAAGGAACTTCAACGGCAAGTCCATGAGCTGATGGAAAAGGGGTATGTTAGGGAGAGCATGAGTCCTTGTGCGGTTCCAGTTATACTAGTGCCTAAGAAGGATGGAACTTGGAGGATGTGTGTTGATTGCCGAGCCATCAATAACATTACGGTAAAGTATCGACACCCTATTCCTCGATTAGACGATATGCTTGACGAATTGCACGGGTCTTGTGTATTTTCTAAAATTGATCTTAGAAGCGGATATCACCAAATTAGGATGAAAGAAGGGGATGAGTGGAAAACTGCATTTAAAACAAAATATGGTTTGTATGAATGGTTGGTTATGCCTTTTGGATTAACTAATGCACCAAGTACCTTCATGAGACTTATGAACCATGTTTTGCGTGCTTTCATTGGCAAATTTGTAGTTGTCTACTTTGACGATATCCTAATTTATAGCAAAAATTTGAGCGATCATGTTGAACACTTAAGACTCGTTTTAGACGTTTTAAGGAGTGAAAGATTATTTGCTAATCTCAAGAAATGCACCTTTTGCACGGATAAGCTTGTGTTTCTTGGATTTGTTGTAAGTCCGAAAGGAATCGAGGTGGACGAGGAAAAGGTGAAGGCAATTCAGGATTGGCCAACACCTACTTCAGTGAACCAGATAAGGAGCTTTCATGGATTGGCTAGTTTTTACAGGCGTTTTGTTCGAGATTTAAGTAGCATTGCTGCACCGTTGACCGAAGTCATCAAAAAGAACGTCCAGTTTAAGTGGAGAGAGGAGCAAGAGAAGGCATTCAACCTCATAAAAGAAAAATTGACTAATACACCTTTACTTGTTCTTCCTAACTTTACTAAAACGTTTGAAATTGAGTGTGATGCTTCAGGAATAGGTATTGGAGGCGTACTAATGCAAGAAGGAAGACCGGTTGCATACTTTAGTGAGAAATTGAGTGGGGCAGCCCTAAACTATCCCACTTAGATAAAGAATTGTATGCGTTGGTTCGAACTTTAGAGACTTAGCAACACTACCTTTGGCCGAAAGAGTTTGTGATTCATACGGATCATGAATCTTTGAAGCATTTAAAGGGGCAGCACAAGTTGAGCCGTCGCCATGCAAAATGGGTGGAGTTCATCGAGACATTTCCGTATGTGATCAAATACAAGCAAGGTAAAGAAAACGTAGTTGCCGATGCCCTATCTCGCAGGTACACTTTACTTTCAACTCTTGATGTTAAACTGCTAGGATTTGAGTACATTAAGGACCTGTATGCAATGGATTCTGATTTCGGTGATCTGTTTAAAAATTGCACAATGGGGGCGTTTGGGAAGTTTTTTTTGCATGATGGGTTCTTGTTTCGAGAAAATAAATTGTGTGTTCCACATTCATCTTTGCGTGAACTACTCGTTAGGGAAGCTCATGGGGGAGGTTTGATGGGACATTTTGGAGTAGCTAAGACTTTAGGTGTGTTGCATGAGCATTTCTTTTGGCCGCATATGAAACGGGATGTGGAGAGGATCTGTTCGAGATGTGTTACCTGTAAGCAAGCTAAGTCTAGGCAGCAACCGCATGGATTGTACACACCACTTCCTATTCCTAGTGCACCTTGGGTCGATATCTCAATGGATTTTGTTTTGGGATTACCTAGGACTAAGAGGGGAAGAGACTCAGTTTTTGTGGTTGTCGATAGATTCTCTAAGATGGCACACTTTATTGCTTGTCATAAGACCGATGATGCCTCACATATAGCCGATTTGTTTTTCAAGGAGATTGTTAGATTGCATGGCATGCCTAGGACTATCGTTTCTGATCGGGATGCAAAGTTCTTAAGTTACTTTTGGAAGACTTTGTGGGAGAAGTTGGGAACTAAGCTTTTGTTTTCCACTACTAGTTACCCACAAACTGATGGTCAAACTGAAGTAGTGAATAGGACTTTGTCGACATTATTGCGTGCTATCATACAAAAGAATTTGAAAACGTGGGAAGATTGTTTGCCGCATGTTGAATTTGCTTATAATCGATGTGTCCATTCAGCAACTAAGTTTTCTCCGTTTGAGATTGTTTATGGATTTAATCCATTGACTCCTTTGGATTTAATTCCTTTGCCTTTGAGTGAACGTGTTAACTTAGATGGCGAGAAGAAAGCTGATTTTGTTAAGCAGATTCAGGAGAAAGCAAAGCAACACATAGAACAGCGGACAGAACAATATGTCAAGCAAGCCAACAAGGGACGCAAGAAGGTTATTTTTGAACCGGGGGATTGGGTTTGGCTACACATGAGGAAGGAACGATTCCCAGTGCAACGGCGTTCAAAACTACTGCCGAGGGGTGATGGCCCATTTCAAGTATTGAAACGCATCAATGACAATGCCTACAAGCTTGAATTGCCAGGTGAGTATGGAGTTAGTGCGAGCTCTAATGTTTCTGATTTATCTCCTTTTGATGTAGGTGACGATTTGAGGGCAAATCATCGTCAAGAGGGGGAGAATGATGCGAATAAGATTGCACATCCAAGCGTATATGACGGGGAAGTAACAAGCGGGATTGGGGGAACTCAGGGGCAGCGGCCACGTGATCCATTAGGCTTGCCAAGTGGACCAATTACGAGACTTAGAGCCAAACGATTTAAAGAAGCATTGAATGGGCTGATTCAAGAAGTGTGCACTCAAGTAAATTCGTGGAAGCCCATTGAGCTTGGACCATGTTATCATCAGAAGAGCATCACCATGATTGGAGTTCTAGAAGATCCTGATCAAAATCAAGCTTAATTTTCAGCATGGCTACTTTCCGTTTTTAGTGTGTTAGGTCTGAGTTTGCTTGGATACAAATTTATTTATTTCTTTCCTTATTTAGGCGTCACTTTGGTGTAATGGCTGATAATAAAGCCAAATTTGACACATAATATTTCCTTTCACGTTTTAGGCATTAAATAGGAAGAGTAGGTCAGTTTTCCTAATTTGTTTTTATTTCTTTTGGAATAAATCCGAATTTATTAGAACATAATTTAGGAAAAGGAAAACCTAATTGTATTCAGCAGCCTATAAAAAGGTCTGCTTTGGAAGCTAAGGCACTTTTTGGAGAATTCAGAAAAAAGTGAGAATTTGTGTGTTCTTGCATTCTTGAAAAGACTTTTGAACTTATCAAGTTATTCTTGTGGCGTTCAACAGCCAAACTTATCATCTAGGTTCTTGAGACGTTCTTGAGAGTCTTGGTGTGGCGTTTGTCAATATCCGAAGTCTTGGTTCTTATTTCGCTAGGTAACGGGTCAAGGCTCAAACAAGCTTGCGTCTGGAAGGTCTTCGGGGTTTGAATCAACATTTGGTGTCGGGTTTCGTTGGTTCATCGGCGAGGTTCATATCAAATAGTCCGCAATCGATGGAATGAGATTTAGGGATCTTATTCATGATAAGATTGTACAGGTTGTCTACTTCCTTGGAGGGATGGTTTGTCTTGACCATCGGATTGGTTCCGAGTGGAAACTTTAATGTATACCAGTATTGAGGTATGACATTGGACTGGACCTAAAGTGTTAATTGATTCGGTTTAATAATTCCGTTTATAAGAATCAATGAAGCTTTGATTATCATCCTGTATTAATCTTAATCCTGAAATGATTACTTGAGTTCGTATCCATGACTTATGTACTTTAATGCACTACAGGTGAGACACTGTTAATTTATGGTCAATATACTTGTGTTTTGGGTGCATGACTTATGGATAGAGAAATCAAGATTCATAGATATGGAATCCATAGCTATCTTAACGATAGTACATGTTATCTACTTAAAGGCATTATTCGGGGATTGAAAGATAGTATAACAAGATCTTGGCCATCGGTTTACTTTGTGTTCTCTGATGGTTTACCAATTGTATGGTTTTACAATTGGTGGTTCTTTCAATGGAGAATAATGGAACTTTAAGTTAAAATGATTGAAAAGGTAAAACGGAAAAGGTCCTTAATTCAATCATGGATAACATATGGGGATTAAACAAGCGATGAATAAATCATGGAAGAAGCACTGTGTGAGAGAGCTTTCGTAATACGGTATGTAAACAGGAGTTCAGCTTCAAACTTTTAGTGGAATAGTTTTGAAGTTGATAATTGATGAATAATTAGTCTGGGATTAATTTTTCACAATTATAGGAGCCTCTTTACATATTTCCATCGGGTCCCTCTACTAGCTCATATAGTTCTAAATAGCGTCTCGGGATTTGTTCCTAAAGAGATCGGTAAATTTAAACGGAATTTTGTAATGTCTATTAAGACATGGTACTCTCTAACATGCAATCCGGAAAAGGATTGCACATGTAGGATTTGTGTAGACAAATAATATGATTTGTCAACACGTGATTGGTTAACTTGAATATTGGAAATAAGATTGTGTTTGAATTATTTAATTTTGGAAAACAAAATTTTTCTCTCCTAATCTAAAAGAGGTGCACGGTTTTAGATAGGTGGAGAGAAGAAAATTTTGTTTCAAAATTGTTCAAATATATTCCTAACATTAAATTATTAATTGATTTAAATAATGGAGATTATTTGTTGAATTTTTTTTTCTCTTTAAATATGGTGCACGGATTTTTGAGGAAGAAAAAAAATTCAAATATTCCATTTATTTAAATTAATTAATATGGTTGATGTTTGTGGAAAATATTAATTCAAATGAGTGAATCTTATTTAAATTCAAAAAGGGTTTAAAAGAAATTTGAATCTAGATAGGACTAGGATCTTTTCACTAGTCTAGATTCTTGATTTAAAATTTGAACCACCAATCTAGATTTATCCTAAAGTGGCCGAATTTTTTGGAGGAGATTTCCTCTTAAAAAAACGTTTCTAGGTTCAATGAATCTAGCCCTAAAGTTGTATGATCTTTTGGTTCAAAATTTATCCAGAAAAATAATTATTAATTATTTTTCAAGAAGGAATTAAATTTTGAAAAGGATTAGACTTCTATATAAAGGCTAGGAATTCTTGAGAAACTAATTTTTGATAATTTTCAAAGGGAAAACGTTTTTGTGAGTGAAAGAAAAAATAATTTGGGTTTCTTCTACTTCACAAAAATTCGGCTATCTTGTGAGAAAGAAAAAGAGAGAAAATTCCATTGATTCAAAATTGTGAGGAAGGTTAAACCGAGTGATAATTTTCATAGGAGGTTAACCGGTTCCTGTTTTGTAGTTTTGAAGAAAGAAGTTGGATCGTATTCTCAACGAGGAACATCGGAATTGAGAAGGAGGGATCTAGACTTCGGAAAGCATTACTGATCAATTGGATTCATAGAACGTGTGCCCACACACACTCTGAGACGTGGAACTCGAGAATAGTAGAGAAGACACGTTGGTCAAATGCTCTAGTGATTCCGGAATCCGAGAAATAAGGTACGCTTGATCATGAATTTAATTTATTGTTATATGCATCATGAGATTCTTTTCGAAACGGCATAAAAAAAAATTTTAAAACTTCCGCTGCGCCGTAACTCCGATATCGGATCCGTTTTTTCCAACAATTGGTATCAGAGACTACTCATGATTATGCATATAACATAAATTATTTGATCAAATAAATTTCTCTCTATGCATTAATGAAATATTTTAGAGAGTTGGCACTCTAGGTTTTATTTTGTGTATGTTAAATATATTATGAATAGATGTATGATTGAATGCTTTATATTAGTTTTATAATATATGATGCTTGTTCAATTTTGCCGGTCATGATTCCATAGAGGTTAGAATTTGTATCTAAGTTTTTCAAGTGTAATAGATGCGGTCTATTATCACCGCTAGGTCATTCTTTCAATTCCTAGAATTTTTGTAAGCCGGAAACGGCATAGGAATTTTTTTGTAAAATTCGGGATACAATGGATTCGAGGAGATTGAAGATAAACGAAGGTATGTAAATTTTCAAAGGATGTGATTTTGTGTTTTTTGTTATTTTCAATAAAAAAAAAACGTTTTTTAATAAAAAATAATAAAAAAATCACAAAATTTTTTTGAAAATTTAATTCTCCAATGATATGTGATCTTGATAATTTGAAAATTAAAATTAAAAATTTAAATTTAAATTTAATGGATATTATTATGAATTTTAAAATTTTGATATTTAAATTTGAAATTTGAAATTTCAAATTTTTTTTGAATTTTAAAATTTAATAAACCGGATTTTATTTAAATTTTGATATTTTGTAATTTTTATTAAAATTAAAAATCACATAGAATCTTTTTGAAATTTGAATTTTAAATTTAAATTGAAAAAGATGTGATATTGGAGAAAGAAGACACATTGAAGAAGGATACAAGGCATGGATCTACAAATGAAGGCCGATATATGTTTCGGTTAATTTTTGTAAATTTTGCAATTTTCTTTTCTCTAGGATGGAATCATGATCCACGGCTATTTACATATTTTGCAAACCATGGATGATGTGTTGCTAGATTAATATGTTATACTATTTCGTGATGTATTGATAACATGCCATATAGACTAGGGAGTGCCATTCAATAAATATTGTTTATGCATGAAAAACAAAAACCCAAATTTAAAAGATTGAGTGGGAGAAGGTTTTATATACTAAGACCTACGGTCTCCATCGTTGGTCCAATAGTTACGCATGGTAGTGCCTACTACTCGGTTTTGACCCGAGAATTCCCTTCGGATAGGTATCTTACCTAGAGCGCACACTGATTTGGATTTCTGAGAGGATAACAATTTTGGACATATTTTATGTTTAGATCACCCCTCGGTGGCGGATGTAAAATATGGATTCAAAATTGGAAACGATGGTTATACACTCATGCTACTTTATTTATTAATCCTCCCTCGAGGCTCTGATATATAAAGTAGTGGCCAAATAAACGATAGTTAATATATATTTAATGGAGTTTGCTCCGTGGACGAATATGTATTAATCGGATGGGATCCGTGTTCTTAGCTAGTTATTCTATGACTACCCCTCGGTAGCTTAGAAAGCAGAAGCTAGGAATTATCGTTGTAAGGTATGTGTTTTAAGGGTTTTACACATGAACATTTAGATTGCATTTAGATCTTTATGTTTCATTACAAAATCATATTTTATAAATTGATAGGATGTTTGCTTGTACTTATTACATGTTTTCTTATTATAGATCAAAATGTCGAGCCCTTTATCTGTGATACTTACGCAAAACAAATTAACTGGCGAAAATTTTAATGACTGGAAAAGGAACTTGCTTATCGTCCTAAACTTTGAGAAACACAGTTTTGTCCTAACCCAACCAAGACCACCTATGCCTGCGATCGATGCTCCTGATAGGGAATTTGTAGCGCTTGAGCGCTGGGACAATTCCAACCTAAGTGCTATGTATTATATTCGGGCGAGCATGTCTAACGTGCTCCAGAAACAGCATGAGGAACATCGAACTGCTAGGCAGATCATGGATAACTTGGAGGAGATGTTTGGTGAACAAACTATCCAGGCTAAAACCGATGCTATCAAAGGTCTCATGAACTGTAGGCAGAAGGTTGGAACTCCCATTAAGGAGCACATGATGAAAGTCATGGCTTATTTGTCTGAGGCTCAGACAAATGGGGCTGAGATCGATACTGCAACTCAATTGGTTATGGTTTTCCAAACCTTATCCAAGGATTTCGATTTGTTTCAGGCATCTTACAACCTTAACCGGAAGGAGATGTCTTTAACGGAATTGATGAAAGAGTTGCAAGCTTTTGAGAACATTTTTAAGGGTTCTGGATCTAAGGCTGAGGCAAATGTGGCTGAACCTAGTTCGCCTGCTCCTAATCCTAAAAGGAAGAAGGAAAAGGGGAAGAACAAGGGAAATGCACCTGTTTCTAAGAAGTCTACCAAGACTAAGAAGCGAAAGGTGGATCCCAAAAAGGTTAAGTGCTTTCACTGTGGGAAGAAAGGACATTTCAAGAAGGATTGCCGAGAATACCTGGCTTTGAAAAAGCAGAAATGTAATTTCAATGTCCTGTATCTTGAAGGTTGTTTAGTGGAAGAATCTAAGGACAATTGGGTTATAGATTCTGGAGCCACTAAACATGTTTGTATTTCTCTGCAGGGGTTCAAGGTAACGAGAAGTCTGCGTAAGGAGAACTTCACGTTAAGAACCGGTGATGGGACGTTAGTGCGAGCTGAAGCAGTGGGAGAAGTGCATCTTTATTTTGATGAATTTAGGTTTATTGTTTTGAGACATTGTTTTTATGTTCCTAGTTTTAAGAGGAACCTAATTTCGGTAGCTTGTTTGATTAAAGATTCTTATTCAGTTTCTTTTAATAATAAAGTTGTTATTAGGAAAAACAATTCTCTTATCTGTAATGGATGGATGCATGGAAATCTTTATTTTATCAAACCTAAGATGCACTCACTGCTTGATACAGAATTAGAAAAGAACTCTAAAAGACTTAAGTCTTCTCACTCTAACAAATCATATCTTTGGCATTTACGACTTGGTCACATAAGCCTTAACAGAATTCAAAGGATGGTAAAGGAGGAAAGCCTTGACTTGTATGAGGTTGAACCTTAGCCACAATGTGAATCCTGTTTGGAGGGTAAGATGACTAAACGGCACTTTGCTGCTAAGGATAGTCGTGTCGAGGAACTTTTAGAACTTGTGCATACGGATGTTTGTGGTCCCATGAACATAGAAGCACGTGATGGGTATGAGTATTATATCACTTTTATTGATGATTACTCAAGGTATGGATATGTCTATTTAATGACCCGCAAAAGCGAAGCCTTTGACAAGTTCAAAGAATTTCGGGCTGAAGCGGAGAAGCAATTAGGAAAGTCCATTAAGACACTTCGATCGGATCGAGGTGGGGAATACCTATCGGATGAGTTCTTAGGATATTTGATAGAGAATGGGATACAATCCCAGTTAACTGCACCTGGTACTCCTCAACAGAATGGTGTAGCTGAGAGAAGAAATAGGACCCTATTGGATATGGTCCGGTCTATGACGAGTTATTCCACATTACCTTTGTCATTTTAGGGACACGCCATACAAACTGCATGCTATCTTCTGAATAACATTCCCTCCAAATCGGTTCCTAAAACTCCTTACGAGTTATGGATGAGTAGGAAACCTAATTTGAATCATATTCGAATTTGGGGTTGTCCGGCACACGTCCTGGATAAGGAAGCGAAGAAATTGGAGTCACGATCAGAAGTATGCTTGTTTGTTGGCTATCCAAAAGGGACAAAAGGTGGTCTGTTCTATAATCCGAAGCAAAATAAAGTCTTTGTTTCTACACATGCAACATTCCTGGAGGAAAGTTATATGGAAGACTTTAAACCACGTAGCAAAGTGGTGCTTGAGGAGATAACTTCGGATTTGGAAATTCCTAAAGTCACAGAAAACCCTGTGGAAAAAACACTAGAGAATCAACAACCACGGGAGCTTCGTCGTAGTGGGAGGATTATCAGGGAACCTGAAAGGTACATGTTCAATGATGAAGTTTTTGAAGCAGAATCCATAGAACATGTTGATGATCCGGCTACGTATAAAGAAGCTATGGAGGATGTTGATTCTAGTCTTTGGCAAAAGGCTATGAACACCGAGATGGAATCTATGGATTCCAATGGGGTCTGGAAACTTGTAGACTTACCCCAAGGCATAAAACCGATTGGGTGTAAGTGGGTATACAAGAGGAAAAGAGGTGTGGATGGGAAAGTGGAAACTTTCAAGGCAAGACTTGTAGCAAAGGGCTATACGCAGAAAGAAGGAATCGATTATGAAGAAACCTTCTCACCTGTAGCAATGCTCAAGTCAATCAGCATTCTTTTATCCATTGCGGCTGCTCTCGATTATGATATCTGGCAAATGGATGTCAAGACAGCTTTCTTGAATGGCTCTCTTGAGGAAGATATCTATATGATACAACCAGACGGGTTCAAGGCAAAGGGCCAAGAAGATAAGGTATGCAAGTTGCTTAAATCCATTTATGGATTAAAGCAAGCATCTCGTTCTTGGAATATTAGGTTTGATCGAGCAATCAAAACCTATGGATTCGAACAAAACATTGATGAACCATGTGTTTATAAATGTATCAAGAACGAGAAAGTGGTTTTCCTAGTACTTTATGTGGATGATATATTGCTTATTGGAAACGATGTGGCAATGTTATCATCTGTCAAAGTTTGGTTAGCCAAACAGTTTGACATGAAGGACTTAGGAGAAGCTAGTTATGTTCTTGGAATTCAACTCTTTAGAGATAGAAAGAACAAAACGATAGCACTCTCCCAAGCTTCATACATTGATAAAGTACTTGAAAAGTTTTCTATGAAAGATTCCAAGAAAGGTGCCCAACCTTTCAGGATTGGAATCAAGCTTTCTAGAGATGACTGTCCCAAGACATCGGAAGAAAGGGAGCGTATGAAAATTGTACCTTATGCATCTGCGGTAGGTAGTCTAATGTACGCTATGTTATGCACAAGGCCTGACATTTGTTTTGCAGTTGGTATGGTAAGTCGATATCAGTCGAATCCAGGACCGAACCATTGGGCTGCGGTCAAGCATATACTCAAGTATCTACGGAGAACGAGGGATTATATGCTAGTGTATTCCGGTCAGGACCTTGTTCCTATAGGATACACAGATTCTGATTTTCAATCAGATTAGGATTCAAGGAAATCGACTTCAGGTTCTGTCTTTACCCTTGGAGGTGGTGCCGTTGTGTGGAGGAGTATTAAGCAATCTTGCATTGCTGACTCGACCATGGAAGCCGAGTATGTGGCAGCCAGTGAGGCATCAAAGGAAGCGGTATGGCTCCGCAGGTTCCTTAGTGACCTTGAGGTCGTTCCTGGTATGGATAAATCTATGGTGCTTTACTGTGATAACAGTGCAGCAGTAGCTAATACCAAGGATCCTAGGCATCATAAGAGGAGTAAGCACATTGACCGAAAATATCACATCATCAGAGGCTTTGTTGAGAGTGGAAATGTGACGGTTTGCAAAATCGCATCAGAGGACAATCTTGCTAACCTGTTCACGAAGACTTTGTTGGCCAGAAGATTCGTAGAACACGTTGAAGGCATGGGATGCGTAATATGTCACATTTACTCGCTTAGGGCAAGTGGGAGATTGTTGGGATCCAAATGTGCCCTAAGGATAGAAAATCAATGTTATGGATTTTCTGTAAATATGACATTTTGATATTAATAAGAGGAGGTTATTCATGTTTAATAAGTTGTGTCCTATTTACTTTCATTTGTTGATTGTATGTTTGAGCAAACATAAAATACTCCTTGACTGTTAGTAATATATCAGATTACCATATGTGTACGGGGTATACATAGAAGACATGGTAATTTGATAACAGTCAAAATAAATAGTCCGCAATCGATGGAATGAGATTTGGGGATCTTATTCATGATAAGATTGTACAGGTTGTCTACTTCCTTGGAGGGATGGTTTGTCTTGACCATCGGATTGGTTCCGAGTGGAAACTTTAATGTATACCAGTATTGAGGTATGACATTGGACTGGACCTAAAGTGTTAATTGATTCGGTTTAATAATTCCGTTTATAAGAATCAATGAAGCTTTGATTATCATCCTGTATTAATCTTAATCCTGAAATGATTACTTGAGTTCGTATCCATGACTTATGTACTTTAATGCACTACAGGTGAGACACTGTTAATTTATGGTCAATATACTTGTGTTTTGGGTGCATGACTTATGGATAGAGAAATCAAGATTCATAGATATGGAATCCATAGCTATCTTAACGATAGTACATGTTATCTACTTAAAGGCATTATTCGGGGATTGAAAGATAGTATAACAAGATCTTGGCTATCGGTTTACTTTGTGTTCTCTGATGGTTTACCAATTGTATGGTTTTACAATTGGTGGTTCTTTCAATGGAGAATAATGGAACTTTAAGTTAAAATGATTGAAAAGGTAAAACGGAAAAGGTCCTTAATTCAATCATGGATAACATATGGGGATTAAACAAGCGATGAATAAATCATGGAAGAAGCACTGCGTGAGAGAGCTTTCGTAATACGATATGTAAACAGGAGTTCAGCTTCAAACTTTTAGTGGAATAGTTTTGAAGTTGATAATTGATGAATAATTAGTCTGGGATTAATTTTTCACAATTATAGGAGCCTCTTTACATATTTCCATCGGGTCCCTCTACTAGCTCATATAGTTCTAAATAGCGTCTCGGGATTTGTTCCTAAAGAGATCGGTAAATTTAAATGGAATTTTGTAATGTCTATTAAGACATGGTACTCTCTAACATGCAATCCGGAAAAGGATTGGACATGTAGGATTTGTGTAGAAAAATAATATGATTTGTCAACACGTGATTGGTTAACTTGAATTTTGGAAATAAGATTGTGTTTGAATTATTTAATTTTGGAAAACAAAATTTTTCTCTCCTAATCTAAAAGAGGTGCACGGTTTTAGATAGGTGGAGAGAAGAAAATTTTGTTTCAAAATTGTTCAAATATATTCCTAACATTAAATTATTAATTGATTTAAATAATGGAGATTATTTGATGATTTTTTTTTTCTCTTTAAATATGGTGCACGGATTTTTGAGGAAGAAAAAAAATTCAAATATTCCATTTATTTAAATTAATTAATATGGTTGATGTTTGTGAAAAATATTAATTCAAATTAGTGAATCTTATTTAAATTCAAAAAGGGTTTAAAAGAAATTTGAATCTAGATAGGACTAGGATCTTTTCACTAGTCTAGATTCTTGATTTAAAATTTGAACCACCAATCTAGATTTATCCTAAAGTGGCCGAATTTTTTTGGAGGAGATTTCCTCTTAAAAAAACGTTTCTAGGTTCAATGAATCTAGCCCTAAAGTTGTATGATCTTTTGGTTCAAAATTTATCCAGAAAAATAATTATTAATTATTTTTCAAGAAGGAATTAAATTTTGAAAAGGATTAGACTTCTATATAAAGGCTAGGAATTCTTGAGAAACTAATTTTTGATAATTTTCAAAGGGGAAAACGTTTTTGTGAGTGAAAGAAAAAATAATTTGGGTTTCTTCTACTTCACAAAAATTCGGCTATCTTGTGAGAAAGAAAAAGAGAGAAAATTCCATTGATTCAAAATTGTGAGGAAGGTTAAACCGAGTGATAATTTTCATAGGAGGTTAACCGGTTCCTGTTTTGTAGTTTTGAAGAAAGAAGTTGGATCGTATTCTCAACGAGGAACATCGGAATTGAGAAGGAGGGATCTAGACTTCGGAAAGCATTACCGATCAATTGGATTCATAGAACGTGTGCCCACACACACTCTGAGACGTGAAACTCGAGAATAGTAGAGAAGATACGTTGGTCAAACGCTCTAGTGATTCCGGAATCCGAGAAATAAGGTACGCTTGATCATGAATTTAATTTATTGTTATATGCATCATGAGATTC
Organism: Ficus hispida; assembly: GCA_025413025.1. Lineage (NCBI taxonomy): Eukaryota > Viridiplantae > Streptophyta > Magnoliopsida > Rosales > Moraceae > Ficus > Ficus hispida. The sequence goes on along the minus strand of CM046372.1, from coordinate 2,813,536 downwards.
TTTTCGAAACGGCATAAAAAAAAATTTTAAAACTTCCGCTCCGCCGTAACTCCGATATCGGATCCGTTTTTTCCAACACAAACATGTGTCATCGAAGTTAAAGGCTGCCTCTTTTTCCAACAAGTTGCATAATGGCTTAACAATATTTGAAAAATCTTTAATGAACTTTCGGTAGAAATCGGCGTGCCCCAAAAAGCTACGAATCCCTTTGACATTCGTTGGAGGTGGCAATTTCTCTATTGTCTCTATCTTCGCACGGTCGACTTCCAACCCACTCGCCGACACTCGATGTCCCAGAACGATCCCGTGACAGACCATGAAGTGGCATTTTTCCCAGTTGAGGACTAAATTGGTGTCGACACACCGCTATAGAACTCGAGTCAAATTAAGCAAACACACCTCAAAAGAAGACCCAAATACAGAAAAGTCGTCCATGAAAATCTCCATGATGTCCTCTACCATGTCCGCAAACAACGCCATCATACACCTTTGAAACGTGGCGGGTGCATTACACAACCCGAAAGGCATCCGGTGGAACGCAAAAGTACCGTATGGACACGTGAAGGTTGTCTTCTCCTGGTCCTCGGGGGCGATGGCAATCTGATTGTACCCGGAGTAACCATCCAAAAAGCAATAATATTCATGTCCGGCCAACCTGTCAAGCATCTGATCGATAAAAGGCAACGGAAAATGATCCTTGCGAGTGGCATCATTTAACTTTCTGTAATCCATACACACACGCCACCCCGTAGCCACTCGAGTTGGGATTATCTCGTTGTTCTCATTGACTACCACAGTCATTCCGCCCTTTTTAGGCACAACCTGCACCGGACTTACCCAAGAACTGTCAGAAATCGCATAGATGATGCCGGCATTCAATAGCTTCAAAACTTCTTTGCGGACCACTTCTTTCATCACCGGATTCAGCCGGCGTTGATGTTCAATTGACGGTTTGAATTGATCCTGCATTAAAATCTTATGCATACATACCGCTGGACTAATGCCTCTAATGTCAGAGACCGACCATGCGAATGCGGACTTGTATTTCGTCAACACCCCAACTAACTCAACCTTTTCAGCCTCGGAAAGAGAAGATGAAATAATCACCAGCTTTGTGGAATTTGCACCCAAAAAGGCATACCTGAGGTGGTCCGGTAATTGCTTCAACACTAGTCCATCATTGGAAGTAGTCTCCACACCTGAAGGTACTTGGAGAATGTCTTCTATCAGCCCCTTTTTATTTTCTACAACCTCAGTGGTGTCTAGTGCATAAACACTCTCAATTACACCCTCGTCCGTGGTCTCAAATGTAACTCCCACATCAGCGGTATAAAGTGAAGCATTGAGGCTCCTTTCCAAATGATCTTCTCGCACTGTGTTGAGAAAAAATTTCTCCGTACATGGTGCAACAACATCCACCATATTGCACGAAGGATTGACGGTGGGAAACGTCATGGCGCTGCTAATGTTGAACTTGATCTCCTCGCCATTCACTCTCAACGAGAGCTTGCCATCATGAACATCGATAAGTGCTTTTCCCGTCGCCAAGAAAGGACGTCCCAAAATAATCGGAATTTCCTTATCTTCCTCCATGTCAAGGACAACGAAATCGACTGGAAAAATAAATTTATCCACCTTGACAAGGACATCTTCAATAACGCCCTTGGGATATGAAATAGATCGATCGGCCATCTGAAGTGAAATCGTCGTCGGTGTTATCTCTGTAACGCCCCCAAAATCTACGTAGGGCCAACTACGTAAAAGTGGGTCGTTACCACACTTGCTTAACTTAAATCATTGTTTTACCGAAAATTTCAAGATAAATTTTTTTTTCTTCTTTTAAAACTTTAAATTTTATTTTAAAATCATAACTCGAAACTCAACTTGAATTAACTTGTACTGACGGGTAAACTTCATCATGTCTACCCCTTTTACTTGTTATGCCGATTATAAGGTTACCATGACCTTTTAAATCGGACCTTGGAAACATTACATCACATCCATATACAACATCATACTTAAAAACATTTGCGGAAAATATTGCGTAGTGGTATCCCACACCGCCCTTCACTCGCTGCATCGTCTCCATGGCCCATCAAATAATGCTGCAGGCGTCTTACCTACAGTATGAAATATACAAATGAGCTTTCGCCCAGCAAGTACAAACATGATCTCACAAAAATCTTTTCAAACATCAAGTAACATATCAATCATCATGTAGTTTATGCATGATCCGATTATGTCCAATTATAAATCTTTTAGGCACTTTTACTCATTATCTTGATTACATGTGGGCCCCTAGTGTCCGTACCAAAAGCGCGCAACCTCCAGACAAAGCTAGGGTTTGCAAGGCCCTAACAGTTCTGGGAATCATAACGTGACCCTCACGCATCAACGAGAGGTAAATGTCACCACTGGTTTTGAACATGTAGCCTCCTCGATCACGGGAGGTTGGTACGACACCTTACTTGATTTATCTTACCATGTAGTTCAATATTAGTGAACATGCTTCATGATGTCACAAGGTCAAATCCAAATTTAACATTTGCCATATCATGGCATTCTTGAAAACATGACATTTTTAAAACCATGACATTTTAGAAAACATGGCATAATATGTAACATGTCATAGCATCACATCATTACATGGCATCTCATATCATAACATAGCATAGCATCACATAGCATAGCATTATAACATAGCATAACATTATAGCATAGCATAACATAGCATAGCATGTATACTTGGAAAATATCTTTTATTATTTTCCATACTGCAGGTGAGGTTTGTACTTACCTCTTTTACTATGTCCTACGTAAAGCTGCTCCTCTTCCGGGTAGCCGCAGGCTTCCTCCTGCTTGATGAAGGACATAGGTAAGGGTCTAATTAGTATTGTGGAATGTTGGTGACCATACCAACATGCCTACGAAATTCTAGCTGTAAGTCTCCCTTATAACTTATGATGACTTACTTGGTTACTTAAGGTAACCTTGGGTATTAATCCCAATCATATATGAATAGGGTTAGGTATCATCCTAACCTTGGCCTATGCCTTGTCATTTTTAATTTTAATCCTTTTTGGGTTTTAAGATCAAACTCAATTTTTATACCTTGTTGGGTTACCTTGAGTAACCCTTGAGGTAGTCAAACTTAGTTCAATTATCCTAAGTCAACTTTGGGCTTTGGACTCCATCCCGTAACTCGGGTATCCTTCCCGGTTACCGTCCATCATTGTTTTGTTACCAAAAGTAAGATAACTTTTGAATCCAAAAACTTGTTTTTCTCTTTGCTTTGGAAAAACTTAGTTCTCTTTGTTCAAAAATTCTAGTTTAACTTTGAAAAATTGTAATTCTTTGAGAAAGGTTTGTAAAAATTATTAACTGTTGAAAACTGCCTTTGGAGTAGTTTCCCACAGTCAAAACATTGGTGTTGGTGCAAAAATACAGTTTTCCTGTATTGTTTTAGAAAATCCTGTGCAGGAATTTCTTGTTTCCTGCACACTCTATAGAAATCCGTGTCAGTTTAAAAATCTGAATTGAATTTAAAAAAGTTGTCTTCACGAAAGTTTTAGATCTTGAAAAATTCTAAAACTTTCGTGTTTTACGAAAAGTCCAGTTCTGCTTGGATTCGTACCAGTTTTAATTTGAAACTGGCTGACCCTGTAAACTGGGTCTGGGCAAACTAGCCATGGGTTTTTGTAAAAACGGAGGCCATTGGAGCCTCAATTTGGAAAACTGTCTGCGTTACCCACAAGGAAAAATCATTCTGAACAACTTTCATGTTTTGAGTTTTACCTATTTCGGCCTCTAAAGGCCTCAAATTTCACTTTTCCCGAAACTGGCCAGTTTCTACCCGAAATGGCAGTTTTCGGTTGTTAAGTCCGGTTTACGTCCTATTTCGCGGATTCTAACTCGACCGACCACTTCGGGAGCTTACACAGCAAACATGCAGCGTTTCTAACGTCCAACATATTCAATCATGCTAACCTAACGTGTCCATGCAGCCCTAAACCGAATCTCCCAAACCTAGGGTTGCATGGTCTAAACTTAGCACATACCAAACCATTCATGCCATACTTGGCTAGCACTAGCAACCTAGCATAATTGCCACAACCGGCTTGCACATAAAAACAGGGCACATACAATTCATCATCCATCTAACATGCACCCTAATATTCAATCAAGCATAAACATAACCAAACCACAATTGAGACCTTAGCACCCTAATCAAGCACATAACTTATTGCATGGCATAAGAAAATGAGCTTATGCTCTTACATCCCAAACATGGAAATACACTTAAATTTCCCAAATTTAAGCTCAAATTAGAAAGGTTTAAGGTCATAAGGTTTACCTCTAGGGTTTGGAAGTTGGTTCACAAGCTTGGATTCCAATTTTTTCCTTACTCCCCCTTGGCTGCCATTGCAGCCGATTCTCCTCCCCCAAATGGGTTCCAATTTTCGGCCATTCCTCATGAAAAACAACCACATAAATATCTAGTTTCAATCTCAATAGAAAAACTTAAGGGTTTAGAGATTTACCTAGATCAATCCAAGAGATTGGCTTGATTGATTCCAATTTTTCTCTCCCTTTTTCCTTGGCTCCACACAACCGGCCTCCCCTCCAATTGGGTTCCAAAAATTTTGGCCAATTAAATTGAGCCTCACACACTCACATAAGGTCTGGCCATTACCAAAAATCCAGCCAACCATTTTTTTTTTCTCTTCCTAGGGTCGGTTTTGGTGGAGAAAATGGGTGAGGGAAAATTTTGCCATAGTTTGGCTTGTTTTTCTAATTTTTTTGAGCTGAAATCCGCCCCCCCTTGGCCCTATTTATAGCTGATTTTGAACTTTCAAAATTGCTAAAAAGTCCTTGAATTTGGATTTAATTATTTTTCCAAAATTGCACTTTAGTCCTTGAAGCAAAAATATTTGCACTTTGACCCCTACAAGTGTTGGCCGGCCATTGCATGCCTTGGAGCCCAAGTTTTGCTTACCTCATCATGATGACATCATCTTGATGACATCATGTGCTTACCTCATGCTTACATCATCATATTTTCCAAAATTTGCACTTTTGCCCCAAAAGTGAAAATTCTTACAAAAATGCCCCCTAGGTGGCCGGCCATTATGGTGCTTAGGTGGCAAAGATTTCTTTCCACAATTTCCTTAAATCAAAATGATGTCATAATTCTAAGATAGGGTGATGTCACCATAAGGCCTTGTTTGGCTACTTTTTGAAAAAGCAGTCCAATCTTAATCTAACACAGATAAATCCAATACTGTGTTCACTAATACACAGTACAATTCAGTACTGTTATACTTGTCTGCAGTCCAAAATTTATCTGCGTAAAAATGGACTGTAAAAATTTTCTTCTTATTTCTGAAAGTCATTAGGACTTTGATATCCAACTTAGTGTGCTTGATTTTTCTAGGGTGGTCTCAAAGCTTATTCCAGCTATCTTGTCCAAAAGATAATTTTCGCAGTATATTTCTCATACTGCTTATCCTATTATGGTACAGTCATACCTTTGACTGTTCTTGGTCAACTTTGACTTTTTGGTCAAACTTTGACCAACATGAAATCATGAAATTTTGTCATGCCGTTTTTCTCAAAACGCCCATACCAGGTTAAGTAATCTATCGTTGAGTCTCGTAGCTAGTTAACCGAGAGCTCAAACTTATACTGTTATTTCATTCCAATCTTGATCCAGACTTAGGTTTTCCTTATTTCTAAGGAAATCTAGAGTCATCAAAATTTCGGATATTACAATCTCCCCCACATTTAACTTCCGAAAGATGGGCATCGGCATCAAGTTTATACTCGCACCCAAATCACACAACGCCCTATTAATGGTTAAATCACCGATGATACATGGAATCGTGAAACTTCCGGGATCCTTAAGCTTCTCAGGGAGCTTCTTCCGAATTATTGCGCTGCACTCCTCAATCAACTTCACTGTTTCATAGTCCTCCAATTTACGCTTTTTTAACATAATCTCCTTCATGAACTTAGCGTAGTTGGGCATTTGCTCAAGTGCTTCGGCAAACGGGATGTTGATATGTATCCTTTTAAAAATGTTCAAGAACTTCTCAAACTTTTCATCCAAGTTCTTTCTTTGAAATCTCTGAGGATAGGGGAGAGGACGAAAGATGCGAGGAGGATTATCCGGGAAGGTGATCGAGCCCGGTGTCACTTTTGGTCTTTCCTTAGGCGCAACCACTTCTTGCCTTGGAATTTCAGCCCCCAACTCTTCTTGTACCACATCTTCTTCGGCCACTTCTTTCTTTTTCTCATCTACCAATTGTCTCCCACTTCGCAAAGTAACCGCATTGCAATCCCGTGGGTTCTTCTCTGTGTCCGCTGGAAATGAAGTTGACGGTCCTCCCTTCATCATGTTTGCCATCTGACTAATCTGATTTTCCATAGACTTCATTGTAGCACCCATGTGAGTCATGTGAGTCTCCAAACCATTCAACCGATTGTCTTGTTGATCCATTCTGTTCTTGGCCTCGGAAACAAATGACTTCAAAAGGCCATCCAAGTCAGGTGACATTCCGGCTGCCGGCTTGGGTTCCATGGGAGGATTCAATGCGTTCTTTGGATTGCTATAGGAGAAGTTCTCGTGATTTCTCAACCCGGGATGATAGTATGGAGGGAGATTGTTATTGGGGCGAAAATTGTAGTTCCTATTGACATAGTTGCACTGCTCATCCTGAGTCTCTGAGGAACTCCCACTTCGCGCCATCATCGCCATCTCAGAATCTTGTGGCACCTTAACACTCGCGTTGCTCATGTTCTTGATTTGATTGGAGATCATAGAGAGCTGAGCCATGAGCTGAGTAGTCTGATCCACATCAATCATTCCAGCGCTCTTCCTCACTACACCTCGCTCATTACTCCACTGACAACTGTTCATAGCCATGTCCTCGAAGAGAGTAATTAACTGTGTCGGAGTCTTAGCAAGAATCGACCCCCCTGCCGACGCATCAATAGTTGACTTAGTCGAAGCATTCAGCCCGTTATAAAACACTTGAACTTGAAACCAGTCATCAAACCCATGCTGCGGACACTTACGCAGAAGGTCCTTGAAGCGCTCCCAAGCCTCATAAAACTGCTCGTAGTCAAACTGTCGAAATTGAGCGATTTCAGCCCGCAACTGAGATGTCTTCAAAGGAGGAAAATACTTGATCAAGAATTTTTCAGCCAATTCTTCCCACGAAGCAATACTATTCGGAGTTTGAGATTGCAGCCAAGACCGAGCTCTATCTCGCAGAGAAAATGGGAATAAGCGAGTCCGAATAACCGCAGGATCGACCCCATTCATCTTAACCGTGTCACTGATTTCGAGAAATGTAGACAAGTGAGCGTGTGGATCCTCGTGTGGCAAACCCCCAAATTGATTCTGTTGCACCATCGAAATTAGAGCTGGTTTCAATTCAAAATTGTTGGCGTTGATCGTTTGACGCTGAATACCCGAGTAATCCCCTGTGACAGTTGGCTTGTAGTAGTCACGAAGCATCCTCTGATTATTGTCGGGCTGATTAGCCACTTGTTGATTATTATTCGCTTCCATGTCGACGAGTCTCGTGCGTTGCTGCTTCCTAAGTGTTCGAACAGCCCGTTCGATCTCAAGATCAAGAGGGATTAACTCCGCCGATTGACTCCTACGCATGCACTACAAAACAAAAAGAAATAAAAACAAATTAAAAACTAAATAAAAAAAAAGAATAAACAAAAATAAAATGTTTGAATTAGAACTGATTTTCTTTTCCACAATATCAATTCACTAAAACTAAACCGTTAAGTCCCCGACAACGGCGCCAAAAACTTGTTGCTCGATTTATTTATAACAAATTAATGCTTGCAAGTGCACAAATCGACAAGTAATAAAGTGGATGATTAAGTCCGAATATCGTTCCCACAGAGACTAAGATTTAAAATCAACGAACTAATTACCATGTACCAAGAATATCAATTCTATCCAAACGACCGAATAATCAGATTAAATTGCTAAGAGAATTAAATAAATAACTGAAATTAAATTAACAATAAATAAAAGCATAAAACAACTAACAACTTAGAGAAATTAATATGATAAAAACCTAGGGCACCGATTTCATCGTCACCTATTGTTGATCCCTTGTAATGGGTTTCAACCTAACTAATCTAATCACTCATAAGCCTTGGATAAATATAATTCTGCCTCTTCTCTCGATGATCACAGAAATTGAGTCAAACCTATCGACTAGAATCTCTTCTTAATCATAGGAATTAACCCTCATTATGAACACCCAATAAACTCCATCAAATCCCATCTCTCGATGTAAATCCTTAAGAATCTAATGGCTCACCAATCGATACCTAACTCTCGTTATTGAATCAATTAGCCTATTTGTGTCTAACTCCCAATTAATTGAATCCTCACCTCTCAGTTACTAACTCGCAATAATCTTGTAGAAATATTATAGTAGTCGCTGCAGTCAATCACGATAATAATCATAAACAAAATAATTTAAACACAAAATAAATGAATAGAAAAGAAAAGCTTTAAATAATAACGCCAAACAATTGATCAACAAATCGGTTCAGGCTACATCAAGCCCTAGAAAAAGGAAATTAGCTACGCATATTCATTGTTTATGCGCAATTAAATTTAATGAAAGATGAAAAGAAACTAGAAATTGAAATTGAAAAGATGAAAGAAATTGTGAAATAAAATAAACCCTCGACTTTTTTTTTTCTGTTTGTTCTCCGTTTGTTCTCTCCAAAAACTCCCTTCTTCTCCTTTTTTTTTTTTCGAACCCTAAAAAGATTCTATTTATAACCAAGGATCGAAATATTTGAATTTTAAATTTCAAATTTGGAGAATTAAAACGAATCTTGCGTAATCCCGCATTGGCGCCTAGGCCCTCTTTTTTCTGCGCCTAGGCCCTAAACTGGTTTTCACGATTTGTGCCTAGGCCCTCTTTTTTCTGCACCTAGGCCCTAAACTGGGACGACAGAAATCTCTTTTGGCGCCTAGGCGCTTCTGAAATTGCACCTACACGCTTTACTCTCGGGTTTTTGTACTGAAAAACTTTAATTCAAGCGCCTAGGCGCCATAAAATTGATGCGTAGGCGCCCAATACTCTTCAAAACTCAATCTTCACACCAAAGCATCCTAAATGCTCCATTTTAGCTCCAATCGATTTCCCGACGCGTCGACTCTGTGATTCCTGCTGTTGGAAGTTTGCTTTCAACGTGTTTTCTGAACATTTTCTTCTGGATCCGCTAGAAAGCCTTCTCTGGAATTGTTGGATATGTGAATACTCCCAAAATATGCTCTGATGCGATCTATCATGAAATAAACCTGCTTCGCTACTCACTAGAGACAAAAACGTTAAAACACAACGAAAACTTGAGGAATAACAAAGAAATTCAAGAATAATGATGATATTTGAGTGTGCAAAAATGCACACTCATCATTGACCTCCAAGATTTTGTACTGATAAAGTAACTGAATAAAAATTTTATATGTCATCAAGACTTATCCACTAAGTACTCATACTGAAATAGATGATCTATTTAAATTTCATCTGTAAGAAGTTAGACAATCTAATTTTTATCTGACTAAAAAGTATCCTTGATACTAGATTTTTATATGCAGATAAATCCTATCTAGGACACTCTAAGACAGTTAATTCCTATACTGTTAAAACTGTTGAAATATTATATTTGATTATTTGATAACTTTTATACACATGCATTAATTGGTCACTTTTTACTATTC
>CM046372.1:2791264-2798764 GCA_025413025.1 Ficus hispida | reverse complement strand
TTTCTTTTGAGCTGGACCACTTGCAGCTTCCTTATCCTTCTTCTTTTTCTTGTTCTTGTCCTTAGATGTACTTGCCAAGTGAGCACTTTCAGTCTTCTCTTGCTTTAGCCTTTCTTCCTCTTGCACACAATGAGAAATGAGCTCATTCAGAGTCCATTTGTCCTTTTGGCAGTTGTAACTGACCTTAAATTGACTGAATTGTCTAGGAAGCAAAATCAAAACTAAATGCACAAGCAAATCCTCAGATAGCTCTAACTTTAGTGTCTTTAATTTTGAAGCAAGATGAGATATCTCCATGATGTACTCCCTTATATTTCCTTTTCCTTTATACCTCATTGAAATCAAGCTCGCCAAAAGCGTACTTGTTTCAGCCTTATCGTTTTTAGCAAAACGCTTTTCAATTTCCTCAAGGAACTCCTTGGCAGTATTAACCTTTTCGGACACAACGCCCCTAACGGCTGCCGAAATTTCACGCTTTATGATCATGAGACTCATGCGATTTAAACGATCCCACCTTTCCATATCCCATTTTTCCTCAGTGGAACTTATGCCCGTAAGGTCAGCAGGTCATTCAATCCTTAGCGCAAGGTCTAGATCTATGCACCCGAGAACTATCATGACGTTCTCTTTCCAATCCTTGAAGTTGGTCCTATTTAGCATGGGGATGGAATTGACATTAGCAGATATAGTAGAAGCAGATGCACTAACTGAACAAAGAACACAACAAGCAAAATAACATGTTCACATAAGAATCCATATCATACAATCAATAAATTCAAATAATGGTTAATCCCATCACAAGATACCTAGCACAACATTAATATTTAGTCTTTGGACAGAAATATTAACTTGTAAGTGGTACTCTTGGCGTAGTAATCAAATATTGACAATAAATCATATCAAACAATAGGTCAATCTTTGGATCAAATTATTATTCACATGGTATACCTTATAATTGCAATACCCGAAATTTTGATAACTTGAGAGTTCCGTAGGAACAATGAAATCCTAAGTCTGAATCATGATCAGAGTTGAATAATAGTACATGTTTGAGTTCTCGTTTAAATTAGTTATGAGACTCAATAAGCAGTTTGCTTAGTCATGCATGTGACCCTTGAGGAAAAAGGGAAGAAAAAAAATCCTATGATTTCATGTTGGTTAAAATTTGACCGAAAAAGTCAAAGTTGACCAAAAAGTCAAAGGTTGACCAGGAAGGTCAAACAGATGAAGGTGCTGAGAGATGATAAGCAGTATGGGAATTATACTGTGGAAAAACCTTCATTACGGACGAATAAGTAAGCATAAGCTATGAGACCACTCTAGAAAAATCAAGCACACTAAGTATGGTATTAAGGGCAAGAAAGGTTCTAAGAAATAAGAAAGAAAATTTATACAGTTCATTTTTTTTCACAGATAAATTTTGGACTGTAGTACAGTGTACAATACTGTTATTAATTAATAACAGTATTAGAAATATCTGTGTTAGCATAAAAATGGACTGCATATTAAGTATCAAGCCAAACAAGGGCTTATGATGTCATCACCTTATCATGGATTTATGACATCATTATTGATTAAAGAAAAGTGAGAAAAAAATCCTTGGATGACAACTAGCATATATGGCCGGTTACTTGAGGGACTAAAATGCAGATATTTTTGTCCATAGGGGCCAAAGTGTAATTTTAAGAAATTACCATGATGATGTAAGCAAGGTGACATAAGCAAGATGAGGTAAGCAAACTTGGTCTCCAAGCATTTCTTATGGCTGGCCACCTATAAGGAAAAATGGGCAAATATTTTGTCCTTTAGGGACTAAAATGCAAATTTAAGAAAAGGTGATGTAAGCAAGTGATGTCACTAGGGTGATGTAAGCAATTTCTTGGCCACCAAGGACCCCTAATGGCCGGCCACCTAGCATGCAAAAAGTGTAAAAAGTTGGTTTTTGGAGGACTATTTTGCAATTAAGCAAAGTTTCAAAAACCTCTATAAATAGGTGCCCATTTTATTCAAAAAAATCAGAAAATTGAGCCAAGTTCTGCCCATTTTCCTGCCCAAAAGCCGAACCCAAATCTGCCAAAGGAAAACAAGAACCAAAAACAAAAATCCAAGAGACAATCCCTTAGAGATGTTCGGATTTCAGTTTCGGAAGCAAGAATAGGTGCTGGAAATTTTATGGACCCTTTGTTTGGCATGTTGGCCGGTTGTGGGTGAGCTGAAAAGGAAGAGAAAAAGCTGAAGGAGTGGTCGGATTTTGGTGGGAAACAACAACCCAAGGACAGAAATTTTTCGGGTAACTCTTAGGAGGAGGCCGGTTAGGTTATGGGCAGCCATGGGAAGATTCATTTCTTGAATCTTGAGGTAATTCTCTCCACCCTCTAATTACGTTTTGGTTCAAGTTTATGTGTATTTACAGCATTGGATGTAAGAGCATAAGCTCATCTTTTAGTGCTTGATTATGCTTGATTAGGGTTGGTGGTCTCTAGTTTATGGTCTTGATGCATGTTTACAATTATGCCTACTAAGTGTTTGTTATAAGTCCCCATAGGTTTGAATATGAATCTTTGATTATGTGCATGATGGATTGGAACATTAGAAACGATTGCATGTGTGATCTTAAGCTCCCGCTGTGGTCGGTTGAGGTAGGGTGCGCGTTTTAGGACAAGAAACGAATTTAAGAACCGAAACTGCCAGTCTCGGGTCAAGACTGGGCAGTGTTCTGGAAATGATAATTTGAGGCCCTTAGAGGCCGAATTTGAAGAAACTCAAAACTACAAAGTTGTAGATAATGGTTTTTCCTAGAGGACAATGATGAAAGTTTTTCAAAATAAGGCTCCAAAGGCCTCGGTTTTTATGAAAATATGAGCCTGACCGTGCCCAGGATTTATGTACGGCCAGGTGAGTTCAACGAAGAATAAAAGCATGTTAAAGTCCGAAATGGGTTTTCCTCAAAACATGAAAGTTGTAGTATTATCCGAGATCTACAATGTTTATGAAGAAAGTTTTATCAAATTCGGAACATATTTTAAAGTAAAAATTAGATTCTAAAAACTGTGCAGGAAACAGAAATTCCAGCACAAGATTTTCAGAAAAATAGTACATGAGCAGGAAATTCCTGCTCATGCTCAAGATTTTCTAAAATAATACAGGAAAACGGTGTTTTTCACTAACCCCAATGTTTTGACTGTGAGAACTGTTCCAATGGCAGTTTTCAGTCCTTAATAAATTTTATAAGTCAAGCAAAGGGTTTTTAAATCGAATTCAACAATTTTTCCAAGACAAAGGAAAAATGGATTTTTAAAGCCAAAGACAAGTAGCAAGATAGTAACGGATGGTAACCAGAAAGGATACCCGAGTTGTTGGGCTTGACCCCTAAAGCCCAAGTTTGACCATAGAAGGTTGACTTTGGTTGACCAAGTTTGACCAAGGTTCATCACCTAAAGGGTTACCCAACATAACCCAGTAAGGTACCAAGATTATGATAAACTAAGATTTAGGGTTATTTGTAATAACCCAATGGATTATGAATCAAGAATGTTAAGTCATGTGCCCAAGGTTAGGATAGTAACCTAACCCTACCTGTATGGATGTGGGCTTAGCAATGAGGTTACTTATTGTAACCAAGTAATATATGTTGTATAGGAGGGGACATATAACTAAAGCTATGAACGCATGTTGGTTAGGTCATCAACATTTAACGATTATGATTTATGGTAAGATAAAAGGTGTATAACTTTTATCTTACATCCTGTTTGGAAACAGGAATATGACATGTTATTGTGCCTCGATGGAACGATAGACCAAGAGCGTAGGACGAGAGGTAAGTACAAACCTCAGCTACAGTATGGGAAATAGTAAACTATTTTCAAATATATGACTTGATACCATGTTATGCTATGCAATGCTATGTTATGCTATGCAATGCCATGTTATGCTATGCTATGTCATGCTATGTTATGATACTAAGTTATGCCATGTCTAGTCTCATGTGCATCAAGATTATTAAGATCACACGTAAAGATTCTTAGTCTTGGAAATATAACAAGACTAAGACTAAACCAAGTCAAGTAAGGTGTCGTACCAACCTCCTGTTGATGCAGGAGGATCATGTATCTTACAAGTTCAAGTTTATGATTATCAACCTCTCGTTGATGCGTGAGGGTAAAGTGATAATCAACCTTCCGTTGATGCGTGAAGGGTTATGTTCATGTTTTCCAGAATTGTTAAGGGCCTTGCAAACCCTGACATTCTGAGGCTTGCGCGGTTTTGGTACGTACACTAGGGGCCCACATGTTAAGCAAGATAATAAGTTCAAGTGCATAAAAGATTCATAATTGGACATAATTGGTTCATGCATAAGTTGTGCAATATTTCTTGTGCTTTGTGAGATTATGTTTGTACTTGCTGGGCAAAAGCTCATCAGTATATTCCATACTGTAGGTAAATGCTTGCAGCTTTACTGGGTGGGCCATGGAGATGATACTGCAAGTGAAGGGCGGTATGGGATACCACTACGCAAGTTTTTCCATAAATTGTTTAAATTATCAAGTTGTATATATATGTTTTAAGGAATATGTACAATGTTATATATGCAATGTTTTTAAGTCGTGATTTTAAAATAAAGTTTAAAGAAAAGAAAAAAAAATTTATTCTGAAATTTTTGTAAGGTTAAGTATTTAAAACTAAGGTTAAGTTAAGCAAGCATGGTAACGGCCCACGTTTACGTAGTTGGCCCTACGTGGACGGCCGGGGCGTTACAGTTTGGTATCAGAGCGGTATCCTGCCAGCCTACTTCACTTTGCTTCGTATCGTTTCTGCAAGTGCCCAAGTAAGTTAAGTTATTTTCCTTTATTAGAATTAGTTAAGATATTGCTTATGTAATGAGCATATCTCATCAATGGTCACACAAGGACGATACGCATGATACTTTTAATTTTATGGGATGCATATCCTAAAATTACCATGATAAGTATGTGATGGATAAGCTTATGAGTTGATATGAAGAGATCATGATAAGTTATGATGTTTCCAAGATAGGACATGATAAGATATGAATGAAAGAATGGGTATTCGAAATGTGAGGAATAAGGAACTAGAATTAAAAGATGGTTCGCCGTTCGTACGAACGAACCGAATGTTTGCAAGAGCCTAATCTTGCAACTGTAGTAGTTAAGTTATGATCGTTAGAATAGCACTAAGAAATGAATAGGCTTTAAGATCATATAGCCTATCGCCTCATCTCATGTATAGTGATAGTAAGGGACTTTTCCTTCTAAGGAATGGATCAATACCATGGAAATTAAGTTTCCTGATTGTGAAACTTTTGCCCCATAAGAGTATTATTAGATATGGGAAAATTTTTGATGATGACTATGAGTCTGTCATTGAAATTAATGAGGTTGAGATTGATAGCAACAACCTTGAAGTCGACATATAATGATTTGACCAAGGTCGACTATGTACAATCCTTTAAGTAATGAAAATTATGCAATGATGGGAAGTTTTAGATATTCCTTAGAGATATGATTATGCCTTTGTGCTATAAAGGAAATGCTGAAGGCACAAGAGAAATTTCTACTGGCTAACAAGTAGCTAGTTGATTTAAGGATACCTTTCACTGCATCACTCGAACAGTAATATGTTTTCAATAATACTATTTATTATTGTTTTCTATGAAAAGAAGATTCAAAGAAGTTATTTTATGTATGGTGCTTGATCTTATGCTTATTAGAACCAACTCACGTTATGTTATGTTATGGGCCAAATCCTTAAGGAATAAAGTTCCAAGAAAGGGGCCACCATGAAAAGTAAAGGGCCGAAAACCTTGAGGAACAAAGTTCCAAGAAAGGGGCCATCATGAAAAGAAAAAGGGTTCTAATAGCACAAGATTAACATTGTACAAGAGGGTCCTCAGCTTCAGTTAAATTGAAAGAAAAATATTTTCAATATAATATATTCACTGAGCCCTCAATTACAGTTAAAGAAAAGTATCTTAAATATAAGATACAACATACTTTTCAGCATGGAAAAGCTATATGATATAATATGCTTTTCAAATATGGCAAGTTATATGATATACATGCTAAGAAATTTATGTAAATAGTTCTTGTGATGCAGTGAGAAAGAATGAAAGTATGATGATAAGGATATGAAAGTATGCATGAAAGCATGAAAGTATGAGGATAAAAATTATGATGATGTAGAAATAAGATTATGGTTCCATATAAGAGACATGATCCTATTAAAAGTATTAAAATAGGAACATGAACAAGTTACTATGGATTGATAGTGGATTTAAAGAAAAGCCACTTAGAAGTATGCGAATTTTCGAGGACGAAAATCTTTTAAGGAGGGTAGATTGTAATACCCGAAATTTTGATGACTTGGGAGTTCCGTATGAACATTGAAATCCTAAGTCTGAATCATGATCAGAGTTGAATAATAGTACATGTTTGAGTTCTCGTTTAAATTAGTTATGAGACTCAATAAGCAGTTTGCTTAGTCATGCATGTGACCTTGAGGAAAAGGAAAGAAAAAAATCCTATGATTTCATGTTGGTTAAAATTTGACCGAAAAAGTCAAAGTTGACCAAAAAGTCAAAGTTTGACCAGGAAGGTCAAATAGATGAAGGTGCTGAGAGATGATAAGCAGTATGGGAATTATACTGTGGAAAAACCTTCATTACGGACGAATAAGTAAGCATAAGCTATGAGACCACTCTAGAAAAATCAAGCACACTAAGTATGGTATTAAGGGCAAGAAATGTTCTAAGAAATAAGAAAAAATTTTTATACAGTTTATTTTTTTTCACAGATAAATTTTGGACTGTAGTACAGTGTACAATACTGTTATTAGTTAATAACAGTATTGAAAATATCTGTGTTAGCATAAAAAATGGACTGCATATTAAGTATCAAGCCAAATAAGGCCTTATGATGTCATCACCTTATCATAGATTTATGACATCATTATTGATTAAAGAAAAGTGAGAAAAAAATCCTTGGATGACACCTAGCATATATGGCCGGTTACTTGAGGGACTAAAATGCAGATATTTTTGTCCATAGGGGCCAAAGTGTAATTTTAAGAAATTACCATGATGATGTAAGCAAGGTGACATAAGCATGATGAGGTAAGCAAACTTGGTCTCCAAGCATTTCTTATGGCCGGCCACCTATAAGGAAAAATGGGCAAATATTTTGTCCTTTTGGGACTAAAATGCAAATTTAAGAAAAGGTGATGTAAGTAAGTGATGTCACTAGGGTGATGTAAGCAATTTCTTGGCACCAAGGACCCCTAATGGCGGCCACCTAGCATGCAAAAAGTGCAAAAAGTTGGTTTTTGGAGGACTATTTTGCAATTAAGCAAAGTTTCAAAACCTCTATAAATAGGTGCCCATTTTATTCAAAAAAATCAGAAAATTGAGCCAAGTTCTGCCCATTTTCCCTGCCCAAAAGCCGAACCCAAATATGCCAAAGGAAAACAAGAACCAAAAACAAAAAT
>CM046372.1:2772878-2791164 GCA_025413025.1 Ficus hispida | reverse complement strand
CTTGCTTACCTCATTACCTTTTTGAATTTTGACATCATTAAGTTGGTTTAAGAAATTTGGAAGTAATTAGTTGTCTTCCACCTAGCTTCATGGCCGGCCACATGCCCCCCTAAATGTCCAAATTCTGATTTTTTTGAGGACTAAATTGTGCAATTACAAGAAATTCACAAACTCTATAAATAGGGGGAGCATTGTTCACATTTGGCAATTGTTAGCCAAACTCTTGCAATTTTGTTCCACAAAAACCGAACTTAGGGTGGAAGAGAAAGGCAAGAAAATTTTGCAAAACCAAGAGTGTGTAGGGCTTAGGGGTGGTCGGATTCAAGTAGGAAACCAAGCAAAAAGTTGGAAAAAATTTTAGTGCCCATTTCCCTAGCAAGGCCGGTTCTAGGGGGGGAGGAATCAAGCTTGGATCCAAACCGGGTTTTGGAGTTGGAAGCAGCCGGATTTTAGTGCCATTTGGTGGTTGGATTTAAGGCAAGAAAGGCAGCAAGTTTGCACTTGCCAATCACCAAAACAGCCGGTGATTTGAGGAGGAGGAAGGAAGTGGAAATCTTAGCTCACGAGCCAAACCGAGTAAGGTAAAAACCTTAACCAATCAAGTTTTCATTTAAATTTCATATGGAGAAATTTAAATGTATTTAAGCCATGGTTTGTAAGGGTATAAGCCCACTTTCAAGTTCTGCCCTAGCTTGTAAATTATGAGTATGTGCTTGATTTGTTTAGGTTTAGGATTTGGTGGTTCAATTTTGTGCATGTTGTGTATGTTAGGTGTTTGATTAAATGTTTAGGGTTTTGTAGGATATGAATGATGTTCAATTTGACTTGCATGTTGAAATCTGAATGTTAGAAACGTCATGCATGTCTGATTTAGGCTCCCGCTGAGTTCGGTTGAGGCAGGGTGGACGTTTTAGGATGCAAACGAAATTTTAAACCGAAAACTGCCAACTCGGGTAGAAATTGGCCAGTTTCGGGGAAAACAGTTTTTGAGGCCTCTAGAGGCCGAATCAGGGAAAACTCAAAACATGAAAGTTTTTAAGTAGAGTTTTTCCTAGAGATCATCGTGGACAGTTTTGTAAAATGAGGCTCCAATGGCCTCGGTTTTTATCAAAAACCGTGCCTGAGTGCCCAGGACCCGTGCCTAAAGTGCCCAGGACCCGTGCACGGCCAGGACTAGTTCCACAGGGTTTTTGACCACGAAAACGTCCGAACTAGGTTTTATCCAAAACACGAAAGTTGTAGAACTTTTCAATGTATAAAACTTTCGTGAAGACAAGTTTTTCAGAATCAGTCTTAATTTTAAGATGAAAATGGATTTCGGAAAACTGTACAGGAATTATGGAAAACTCTGTACAGGATTTATAAATTAACACAGAAAAAGTGTAATTTCATAATTTCACTGCAAATTGACATTGTGAAACTGTTCCAAAGGCAGTTTCTAATAGTCAATAATTTTATAAGTTTCAGTTTAAGGTTTTCAGTTTTAAAGTTAAACAAAAAGGATTTTTATACCAAAAATAAAGGTTTTCTTTTCTAAGAATAAGATTTTAAAAACCAAAGTTAAAAACAAACCAAATAGGGTTACCAAAGTAACCAATTAGGATAACGTAAAAATAAGTAAGGGCCTATAACTAAGGTTATGAAAGAATGTTGGTTATACTACCAACAGTTCTAACCCTTACATTCATTTTATCTCAGAACGTTATACGCGGAAGTGTCCCAGCGGAATTTAACTCCACATTGGACACAGCTTTTACAAACAAGGTAAGTACAACTCCGCCTACAGCATAGGCTTGTTGTGAATACTTGCCAAAGTATGTTTGCTATTTATGAATGCTACATGCTATATACTAAGTGCTATAGAATATCCTAGGAATGCTATGATTATATATGAATGATAAGTGCTATGATTTTATGTTATGAATGTATGTCATGATGTATGAAATGTCAAGTATGCTATGATTTATAGGAACATGATTAGGGTTAAGATATGTTAAGATTAATTGAGTGAAACATCACGATGCATGTTCACTAATTAACAAAAGAAAGATTAAGCTATGATGGCAAGCAATTGCCTGTGTCGTACCGACCCACGTCAGGTCGGGTTGAGCTATGGCAAGTGTAAGCCCATAGAGCGCGCCCGGTACGAACACTCATGTTATGGGGCCCATAAGTAAAGATAAGTTAAGAAAGCATAACAAAGCATAAACGATTCATGCATATGTTATGATAAGTCATGATAAGAAATGTTATGTTCTGATAGGTCATGATAAGGAATGTTATGTTATGATTTGTCATGAAATATTATGTTAGGTTAGATCGTGTTGTGTTTACGTTATTGCGGTATTTAATAGTTGTACTTGCTGAGCGTTAGTTCATTGTCTTACGTCTATGCTGTAGGTAAGCAGCCTAGTAGCAACCCGTGATGCAAGATGGAGGGCGAGGTGTGCTGAGCTGTGAAATGTGGGACCAATGCCGCCATGCGTTTTGTTTTGTTATATGATTATTTTATAAGCTTTATTTATGCCTGCACAACGTTTTTAATTAATCAGTATAATTACTTACGCATGTGCAAATATGTTCATATGGCTTATAAAAAAAAAAAAAATTATTCCGCTATTTTACGTATAAGTATGTATGCATGTAAGTACGTATGTATGTATGTATGTACGGTAACGGTCTGTGCTAGGTGGGTCGTTACAAGCATATCTTTGGGCCCCTTACTTAACATAAGTGTACGTACCGTGACGCGCAACCATGGAGTGGTTGGGTGGCCAGCTCAATCCAACTCAAATCATGGACCAAACCCGACCTAGGAGTGGGTTGGTACGACACAAGGAAATCTTGCTTGCCAAGCATACTTGCAAACTTACATTAATTCCTTAAGACTTATTTTTGTCTTAAAACATATTTAAGAAATCATTTCATACTTGAAACTTGATCTTAGTCTTAGCATATGAATTATCATAAGTGAGCATGCTTCATGATGCCATAACATAAATCATAAATCATATGCATCACATAACTACATAAGTTTTAAACAAAACATGCAAGTAGCAAAACAAATAGCTTATGCTATAGACGGAGTTGTACTTACTGGTTAGGCTATATCCTGTGTTTTGTTGTTCCAAATCAGGTTGCAATAACAGGTTACTTCCCTGTTTTCAAAAACGACGTAAGATAAGAGTCATCTTATCTTACCATAAACTTTTACATTTAAAGCTGGTATCCTTAACCAGCATTCCTTAGTAATCTTAGTTGTATGTCTCCTACATACTACATCATAACTCATTGGGTTACTAAGTGTAACCCTAGGGCTCATGACCTAAATTAAATCAAACAACATCTTGTTCGATTATTTAATGAACTTTGGGTTTAAGGCCCTATTTGTATTTAGTATCATATTAGGTTACTATTAGTAACCTTAGGTATAAGCCCACGTCATATGTATATCAAAATCCTATTGGGCTACTAAGGCCCAATTTTTAACATCATGTCCTACTAGGTTATTATTGGTAACCATGGGTTTTAGGCCCAACCCAATAACTTGGTAACCTATTCGATTACTAATGGTCATCATCTTGTTACTATGTTTGAATATAATTTTGGCCCGAATAAGGATTAGTAACCAATCCAATGACCATTTATCTTACTATGGTTACCTTATTACTTGGCCCAATTCATTTATTTATTTTTCCTTACTAGACTTGGTTTAATTAACCATTTTATAAACTGTTTTTATAAAACTGTCTAAGTCTAGAGGAATTTACTGAAAACAGTCCCATTAATCCAACTAATAGTGTATGTACAGGAATTGCCTGTTCCTGTACTGTTTTGAAAATCCTGTGTAGAAATTTCTTGTTCTTTGCATAGTTTTTAGAATCTAGTTATATCTTAAGATCCGTTTTGAATCTGAAAAACTATTCTCCACAAAAGTTTTAGATCTTGAAAAATTCTACAACTTTTATTGTTTGCTAAAAACCCAGTTCAGCCTCTAACCTTCTCTTTTTCCTGGTTGAACCTGCCTAGCCGTGCACAGGTTCTAGGCACGACTAGGTTCGGATTATAGTGAAAACAGAAGACATTGGAGCCTTATTTTTAAAAATTGTCAATGCTGTCCCCTAGGATTTTTCATTTTCTACAACTTTTCAGTCTTAACTTTCCTCAAATTCGGCCTCTAAAGGCCTCAAAATACTGTTTCCAGATCATTGCCCAGTCTTGATCCGAGACTGACAGTTTCTATGTTTCTTACGTAAAATTACGCATACACTACCTCAAATGGTTAAAACCGTGAGTCTACATCAAGCATGTAGCACGTTACGTAATGTTTCCATTATCATGCATTCAATTTCATTCATAAAATTATTCATATAAACCGATATGGTAAATATTTACCAACTAGGGTTTTTAGGGTTTCCTCTAACCCTTCTTGTATCAATCATCAACATTGACATAATCAATCATACCATACATCTTCTTGAGTGTATGGAGACATACTACAAATATCTACTAGGCATTCATACATACCACACATATTTTAACACATAAAATCATAACTATAAACCAAACCATAAATCAAAACCACTAACCACTACTAGAATATATGGATAGCACGACGGAAATTCAACGACCGTTTTTAAAAAAACCATCGTCGTAAATTTGAAAAAACACGGAGCTAGAAAGCAACAAAACAACCATCGTGGAAGGACGAGATTCCACGACGGTTTTAAATAACCGTCGTGGAAGCTCCTAGATTCCACGACGGTTAAAAAAAACCATCGTGGAATCTCGGAGCTTCCATAACGGTTAACAATAACCGTCGTGGAAACTAGGAGCTTCCACGATGGTTTTTGTGAACCGTCGTGGAAGCTCTATGCTTCCACGACGGTCGTGGTTGGTCCCCAAGCGCGCGGCCGCGTGACTGGGCCGCTCAGGCACGCGCTTGGCTCGGGCAGGAATGAGGCATGGCATTCCACGACGGTCTTTTGACCGTCGTGGTTGGTCCCCAAGCGTGCGGCCGCGCGCCTGGGCCATGCGGGCGTGCACCTGGGCAGCATAGGCGCACGCCGAGGTCGCGCAGGCTCGCGTCTGTGCGCTTCTTGGACATCCTTCCACGACGGTCAAAAGACCATCGTGGTAACTTTTTATACCACGACAGTTTTTAAAAAAACCGTCATCGTATCCGTTCCACGAAATTTTAAAAATAACCCGAGAAGCATGTGCGCTTGCATGTTATCCAAATTTTACGTCCTACATGAATAAAATCAAATGAAAGACCTTATTTCATACACTTTCTCTCTCTAATTTTCGATACATCTATCCCCTCTCTCCCTCTTTGCTTGCCTTGCATCCTTCATTTACAACGGAATTTTTGGCCTCGCATACTCCATTCTCTCTCAAATTTTCGGTAATTTACTCAACTTTCTCTCTCAAATTTTCGGCAACTCCACTTTCTCCCTCTTTGTTTGCCTTGCACCCTCCATTCTCTCCCAAATTTTTGGTAACTCACTCAACTTTCTCTCTCAAATTTTTGGTAACTCCCTCAACTTTCTCTCTCAAATTTTCAGCAACTTCACTTTCTCCCTATTTGTTTGCCTTGCATCCTCCATTCTCTCTCAAATTTTCGGTAACTCACTCAACTTTCTCTCTCAAATTTTTGGTAACTCCCTCAACTTTCTCTCTCAAATTTTCGGCAACTCCACTTTCTTCCTCTTTGTTTGCCTTGCACCTCCATTCTCTCTCAAATTTTTGGTAACTCCACTTTCTCCCTCTTTGTTTAAGAACCGTCGTGGTAGCACGGCTACCAAGACGGTTTAAGAACTGTCATGGTAGCACGGCTACCACGACGGTTACAAAACCATCGTCGTAGCCGTGCTACCATGACGATTCTTAAACCGTCGTGGTATCATAGATAGCAGTCGGTCCTAAGACTGTCGTGTAATCCGAGATACCACGACGGTTCTAAAACCGTCGTGGAATCCATATATTTACCACGACTGTGGATTCCACGACGGTTTTTAAACCGTTATGGAAGTGTTACCACGACAGTTTTTAACCGTCGTGGAATCTGGTTTCTGTAGTAGTGAACCCTAATTAAGCACAAATCTAAGCTAAAAATAAAATGAGCTTATGCTTTTACATTCCCACATGAAATACACATAAATCTTGAATCAATAACTTAATTGGATAGCTTAAAGGTTTTAGAAGGTTACCTTTAAGCTTGAAGAAAGGTTCTAAGTCTTAAATCATACTTTCTTTCTTGCTTTGGTTCCACCACAAATCCGACCACCCTATCTCTTTTCTTCCTTTTTTTTTTCTCTCTCTCTCTCTCTTTCTCTCTTTGGGGTTTGGTTTTTAGGGAAAAGCGAGGTGAAAATGAGGCATGGTTTTGGGGTAGAATCACATAAAATGATCCAAAACCTCTCCCCCCTCCCCCCATCACCTATTTATAGGCAAAAATTAATTTCTTTTCTAGATTTATTTTTATTTCTAAAATTACATATTAGTCCTTAAGAGAAAAATAGTTGCCCAAAAACCCATGAGATGGCCGGCAATTGGAGTGCCTTGGAGGCCAAGTTTCTAATTCTTTCTTAATTTTTCAAAAAATCCATAAATCATGTAATTATCCAATGATGAGGTGTCCCCCCTATTGGGCCTTGTTTGGCTTGCCTCCTAAAATGCAGTCTATTTTTATACTAATAGAGATATTGCAAATACTGTTTTTAGTAATAACAGTAATGTCATACTGGACTGTAGTCTAGAATTCATCTGCATATTATTGGACTGCGTATAATTTTTTCTTATGACTTAAAGCTACTTAGCCCTTATTATCCTACATAATGTGCTAAATTTTTCTATAGTAGTCTTGAGCTTTATTCTTACTATTATATCTATGAAGACGGTTTTTTGCAGTATAATTCCTATACTGCTTGTTATAATGCAGTACTGTCATATTCATACCTTTGACTTTTCTTGGTTAAACTTTGATCAACAGAAAATCATTAATTTTGATTCTACCTTTTTTCTCAAAAGACCTTATGCTTGTCTAAGTAAGCTATTATTGAGTCTTATAAAGCTATAAGGACTCACACAAAATCTGAGAAAAATCAGATCAGGCATTTCGTACATACTTACATAGTACATATTAAATTCCTTAAAAAGAAATCCTAATTTCATAAAACGTTAATTATTACACTCTCTCCCTCCGCTAGGAACCGAAGCCAAAAAAAAAAGAGAGAGAGTAAGGGTCGGTTTTTTTTAAGAAGAAGAGTGAGGAGGGAATTCTTAATCCAAGACCTAAAGCCATTCTCAAGACTTAAAGTTAACCCTCCTAAATCCTTTAAGCAATTCAATTAAGTTGTGATTCAAAAGTTTAAGTGTATTTCATGTTAGGTATGTAAGAGCATAAGCTCACCTTTTATTTTTCATGCAATAGCCTAGATTGCTTGATATGTGCTTGATTAGGGTTTAGTGGTCTTGATTTATGATTGGGTGCATGTTTGTGATACTATGTATTAGAAATTATGTGGTATGTATGAATGCCTATTATGCATTTGTAATATGTCCCCACATACTCCAGAAGAGGTATTTTATGAATGATAATGATGATGATGATGTATGATGAATGCAGGGTTAAAAATTAACCCAAAACCCTAATTTGGTAAAGGTTACCATTTGGGTTTGTAAGGATCGAAAACCAATGTATGATGATAGAAACCATACATAACATACTGTTGTTTGTCATAGGCTCATGGTTTTAACCGTTTGATGTAGGATGTAAGTAATTTTACGTAAAAATCAACCAAAGTTGAAAACTGCTAGTTTCAGATTAAACTGGACAGCAATCGAGAAATGGAATTTTGAGGCCTTTAGAGGCTGAATTTGGAAAAGGTTAAAACCACAAAATTGTAGAAAATTGAAAACCCTAGGGGACAACATGGACAGATTTTGAAAAGTAAGCTTCAAAGGCTTCTGTTTTTATAAAAGTCTGAACCTGGTCTACCTAGACCCTATGCACGGCCATGCAGTTTCAACAAGGAAAAATGATAGGTTAAAAGAAGAATTATTGAGGTCTATAACTTTCATGAAGAAAACTTTTTCAAATTCAAAATAGCTTTTAAGATAAAACTGAATCTTAAAAACTGAGCAGGAAACAAGAAATTCCTGCACAGGATTTTCGAAACAGTGCATAAAGAGGCAATTCCTGCACATGCACTAATAACTGAAATTATGGAATTGCTTTCAAAGATTGCTTTCAGAATTTGGTAGTTTTTGTTTAAAAGTTACAGTTTTATTAAAATACGGTTTTAAGGGATTAAAGTTTTACAAAAGACTTTTAAAAGAAAAATTAGACAGTCTTGTTAACAAAAGAGAAAAATAATTATAGGGGCCAAAAATTATTTTGAAAACATAATAACAAAATGATGACTATTAGTAATCGGATAGGATACCCAAGCTATTGAGTTGGGCCTAAAACCCATGGTTACCAATAGTAACCTAATAGAGTATTACTGTAAAAGTAATTGGGCCTTAGTAACCTAATAGGGTATTAGTCTAAATATGATTGGGCTTATACCTAGGGTTACTAATAGTAACCTGATAAGATACTATTTAAGTATAATTGGGCCTTGTACCCAAGGTTGCATTAAGTAATCAAACAAGATACTGTTTGATTGTAGTTGGGTCATGTGCCCTAGGATTACATTTAGTAATCGAATAAGATATCATTGTAGTATGTGGGGGATAGGTAACTAAGGTTACTAATGAATATTGGTTAGGAAACCAGCATTGAATGTAATGATTTATGGTAAGATAGGATGATCCATATCTTACATCCTTTTTGGAAACAGGAAAATAACATGTTGTTGTAACCTGTTGGAGCAACAAACCCAGGACGTAGCATAACCTGTAAGTACAACTCTGCCTACAACATAGGCGAAAAATGTTTTTACTGCTTGTATGTTTTCAAGATCATGCATACATGTTGAGGTGCATATGATCTATACTTTATTATTGTGGCATCATGAAGCATGCTCACTAATGATAAATCACTTGGTAAGAATGAGAACCCAGTTTCAAGTAAGAAAATGTTTTAAAAGACTTTTTTCGAGAAGAACGCTATTTTCAAGGAATTGTTTTCAAGAATAAGTTAAGGAAATGTTTTCAAGTCTAATGGCAAGCAAGTTGCCTCGTGTCATACCGACCTGCTACGAGGGCGGGTTTGGTCCATGATTTGAGTTGGATTGGACTGGCTGCCCCAACCACTCCATGACTGCATACCACGATACATACACTCATGTTAATTAAGGGGCCAAAAAAAACGTGCTAACCTAAGACATCATAATGAAAGCATAATTGGTTCATGCATTATTTTTATTACGAAATGTTTTAAGGATTAAAATTTGTACTTGTTGAGCGAAAGCTCACGACTTATGTTTATGCTGTAGGTAAGCAACCTATTGGCAATACTTGATATAAGATGGTGGGGGCTTGGCACGGTTAACTGTGAAACTTGGGATGGATACCGCTATGCGTTTAGAATTATAATACTTGTATTTGTTATGCTGTATATATATGGAAACAAGTTTGATACTCAAGTACTCAATTAAGAAAATGTATATATATATATGTTTGTATATATATATATGTAAATATGTGATGAGTTAGATTTTCAGTTGTCAAGTTGTTTTAAAAAAATATGTATTCCATATATCCGCCGAGTTAAACAAGTTAAGTAATTATGTAAGATAAGTATGGTAACGACCTATATTAGGCAGGTCGTTACAACTCAAATGTATTATATAGATTATCAAGAGACGTTTGCACCGGTTGAAAAAATAATACTGTACAAGTTTCTTTATAAAAAAATGTCGTTCTTAATAGGGACTTGGAGGAAGATGTCTACATGGAAATACCACCTGGCTTTGACGAAGAAGGGAAGAATGGCAAAGTCTGCAAATTGAGGAACTCATTGTACGGTTTGAAACAATCACGAAGAGCATGGTTTGATCGGTTCACCCAGGCAATTTGAAGACAAGGGTATAAGCAGGCTCAAATGGATCACACATTATTCTATAAACAACTGAATGGAAAGGTTACTATTCTTATAGTCTATGTTGATGACATAATTTTAACAAGACACAACGTGACCAAGATGGAAAGATGAAAGTAGGGTTTGGCTGCTAAATTCGAAATGAAGGATTTGGGCTACTTGAGGTACTTCCTTAGCATGGAGGTTTCAAGAAAAAAGATGGGGATCTCTATGTAACAATGGAAATATGTTTTAGATCTCTTGGAATAAACCAGTATGATGGGATGCAAACCAATGGAGACACCAATTGATCCAAATATGAAGCATGATATTCAAGAAGATAGTGATTCGATAGATCGAGGAAGATATGAACGACTTGTTCGTAGACTAATTTATCTCTCACATACAAGGTCGACATCGCATTTGTAGTGAGTTGTGTTCATCAATTCATGCATGCACCAACAGAGGAACACATAGAAGCCGCGTGTAGAATTCTGAAGTATTTGAAAGGTACTCTAGGCAAATAAATTTTCTTCAAGAAAAATAATGGAAGGGGCATAGAAGTGTATGCAGACATTGATTGGGTAGGAGCCGTTGATGATAAGAGGTCTTCTTTTGGATATTGATCTTTATTTGGGGAAACCTAGTCACTTGGAGGAGCAAAAACCAAACTGTTGTCACAACAAGTAATGTCGAAGCAGAGCTGAGATCAGTGGCTCATGGAATGTGTGAGGTATTGTGGTTAAAAAATCTACTAGAAGAGTTGAATGTGGTGGTGAAACTTACTTCGAGAGTTTATTATGACAATAAGGCACCGGTCAACATCTCACACAACCCGGTTCATCATGATAAAACAAAACATGCTGAGATGGACAGGCATTTTATCAAGAAGAGGATCGAAGATGGCATCATTTACATGACATATGTTCCTACCTCGGATCTAACAGCCGAAGTTCTTACTAAAGGACTATCAAGTATTGTTTGAGAGACTAATAGACAAGCTGGGCATGTTTAATCTGTACAGCCCAGCTTGAGGGGGAGTGTTAGCAAGCTTATTGTTTGCATTTTATTAGTTTGAGATTAGAAAATATTTTTCCTATCCTTTAGGAAAGTAGCTACAGCTTCCACGATGGTTTTCGGAAACCGTACTCTGCTCCATGTTTTTATCTAACTTTCTATGACCGTTTTTAAAAAACTTTTGTAGTAGTGCAGTTTTCGGTTTAAAATGGCCAGTAATCTGGAAATAGAATTTTGAGGCCCTTAGAGGCCAAATTTGGAAAAGATTAAAACTACAAAGTTGTAGAAAATTGAAAATCCAAGGGTGTATTACAAACGGTTTTTAAAAATAAGGCTCCAAAGATCTCTGTTTTTATAAAATTCCAAACCTAGTCATGCCCAGACTCTGTGCACGGCCAGGCAGGTTCAACAAGGAAAAAGAGTAGGTTAAAGGTAGAATGTGGTTTTGAGCAATGAACGAAAGTTGTAGCGTTTTGCAAGATCTAAAACTTTTGTGAAGAAAACTTTTTCAAAATCGAATTAAATTTTTAAATAAAACTGGATCTTAATAACTGAGCAGGAAATAAGAAATTCTTGTATAATATTTTCAAAACAGTACATGAATAGGCAATTCTTGTACATGCACTAATAACTGGAATTATAGTACTATTTTCAGCAAACTCTTCCAAACTTAGACAGTTTTATTAAAAACAGTTTATAAAATGGTTAATCAAACAAAGTCTAGTAAAGAAAAGAAATAAATAAACAAATCAGGCCAAGTAATAGTAAGATATATGGTCATCGGATAGGTTACTAAATTTATTGGGCTAAAGATTATTTTAAAACATATTAACAAAATGATAACCATTAGTAACCGGATAGGATACCAAGTTAATGGGTTGGGCCTAAAGCCCATGGTTACAAATAGTAACCTAATAAGGCATGACTTTAAAAGTAATTGGGTCTTAGTAACCCAATAGGGTTTTAATCTAAATATAACTTGGGTTTATACCTAGGGTTACTAATAGTAACCTAATAAGATACTAGGTATGATTGGGCCTTGAACCCAAAGTTCATTAATAATTCAAACAAGATACTGTTTAATGAAAATTGGGTCATATGCTCTAGAGTTACACTTAGTAACCAAATAAGCTATCATGGTAGTGTTTGGAGACATGTAACTAGGGTTACTAATGAACGCTAGTTAAGGATACCGGGATTGAATGTAATGATTTATGGTAAGATAAGATGACCCTTATCTTACGTCTTTTTTTTGAAAACAGGGTAGTAACCTGTTGTTGCAACCTGATTTGGAGCAACAAAATCTAGGACGTAACCTGTAACAATGAGAACCCAATTTCAAGTAAGAAACTATTTTAAAAGACTATTTTCGAGAAGAAAACTATTTTCAAGGAATTGTTTTTAAGAAGAAAACTATTTTTAAGAAATTGTTTTCAAGAACAAGTTAAGGAAAAGTTTTCAAGTATGATGGCAAGCAAGTTGCCTCGTGTCGTACCGACCTACCACGAGGGCGGGTTTGGTTCATGGTTTGAGTTGAACTAGGCTAGCCATCCTAACCACTCCATGACTACGCGCCATGGTACGTACACTTATGTTAAGTAAGGGCCCTAAAAGTGTGCTAACCTAAGACAGCATAATGAAAGCATAATTGATTCATGCATTGTTCTATTATAAAATGTTGTGTGAAAGCTCACGACTTATGTTTATGCTGTAAGTTAGCAACCTATCGGCAATACTTGATACAAGATGGTGGGGCTTGGCACGGCTAGTGGTGAAACGTGGGATGTGGACCGCTTCGCGTATTGAATTATAATACTTATCTTCGTTATGCTATATATATGTATATTGAAGTATGTTTGATACTCAAGTACTTAAGTAAGAAAACGTACACATATGTATATATGTGTATATATATATATATATGTAAATATGTTATGAGATAGATTTCCGTTTTAAGTGGTTTAAAAAATATATATATATATATTCCGTATTTCTGCCAAGTGATATGTAATAACCGAAGTTTTGAATAGACTCGTGATTCCTTATATATATAAAGACTCAATAATAGTTTGTTTAGTCAAACATGACGCCTTGTGAGAAAAGGGCAGGATAAGAACTATGATTTCTATTCTGGTCAAAGTTTGACCAGGTGACTTTAGGTTTGACTGAGACGGTCCTGTTGTGTAATCAACAGTATGGAAATTGTAACGCCCCGGCAGTCCACGTAGGGCCGACTACGTAAATGTGAGCCGTTACCATGCTTGCTTAACTTAAACCTTAGTCTTAAATACTTATCCTTACAGAAAATTTCAGAATAAATTTTTTTTCTTTAAATTTTATTTTAAAATCACAACTTAAAAAATCACATATGTAACATGGTACATATTCCTTAAAACATATATATACAACTTGATAATTTAAACAGTTTGCGAAAAAACTTGTGTAGTGGTATCCCATACCGCCCTTCACTTGCTGCATCGTCTCCATGGCCCACCAAGTAAAGCTGTAGGCATTTACTTACAGTATGGAATATACTGATGAGCTTTCGCCCAGCAAGTACAAATATAATCTCACAAAAACATAAGAAATATCATACAACTTATGCATGAACCAATTATGTCCAATTATGAATATTTTATGATCAATTATTGACGGGGACTTATTATCTTGCTTAACATATGGGCCCCTTGTGTACGTACCAAAAGCATGCAATCCTCAGAACGTCAGGGTATGCAAGGCCTTAACAATTCTGGAAACATAAACATAACCTTTCACGCATCAACGGAAGGTTGATTATCATTATACCCTCACGTATCAACAAGAGGTTGATAATCATAAACTTGAACTTGAAACATACATGATCCTCCCATATCAACAGGAGGTTGGTACGACCCTTTACTTGTCTTGGTTTAGTCTTAGTCTTGTTATATTTCCACGACTAAGAATCTTTGCGTGTGATCTTATTAGTCAGGATGCATATGAGACTAGACATGGCATAACCATAAATTCATGGCATAACTTGATATATCATGGTATAACATGGGATATACTTAAACATAGCATACATGAAAACATGTCATACTTGAAAATAGCTTACTATTTTCCATACTGTAGGTGAGGTTTGTACTTACCTGGTATTGTGTGTCTTAGGTTTCGTTGATCCAAATTAGGTCACAACAACAAGTTTCGTCCTGCTATTTAAAAAAACATAGGATAAGGATCCTATAAATCATAATCATAAAATGTTGGTAACCTAACCAACATCCCTGAGAAACCTTATTTATATGTCCCCCCCACATCTATTTATGAAATCTAGTTCGGTTACTTACCGTAACCCTAGGGCCCAAGGCCCAATCCATACTTAAATAATATCGTGTTAAAATACTAATCTTACTAAGGTCTAATTACTTTAGAGTAACACCCTATTAGATTACTAGCGGTAATCATAGGATAAGGCCCAACCCGATAACTCGGTATCCTAACTGGTTACTAAAGGTTATCTCTAATAAAAACTGTATCTCAATAAAATTATAACTTTTACGCAAAGACAGTTAAAAACTGTCAAACTTTGAAAGCAAAACCATAAAAACAGTTTCTTAATTTAAGTATTAATGCATGTGCAGGAATTTCCTGCTTTGGCACTGTTATTTGAAAATCCTGTGCAGGAGTTTCCTAATACATGCACAGTTTTGGAAAATCAGGTTTTATCATAAAATCTGTTTAAAATCTGAGAAAACTTTCTTCATGAAAGTTTTAGATCTTGAAATATATTACAACTTTGATTCTTTACACAAAACCCAGTTCTACCTTTAACTAATCCGTTTTCCTTGTTGAAGTCTCCAAGCCGTGAGCACAAGTCTAACCTGCCCAGGAGTTTCTAGTCTCGGATTTTAATAAAAACAGAGGCCTTTGGAGCCTAGTTTTTAAAATCTGTCCGTGTTGTCTACTAGGAAAACCCCTTCTCTACAATTTTCATGTTTTAAGCTTTTCCAATTTCGGCCTCTAAGGGCCTCAAAACTGTATTTCCAGAAAACTGTCCAGTTTTACCCGAACTGGCAGTTTCTTGCTTAAGTCTATTTTTACGTTCAATTTATGCTCACACTTCCTCAAACGGTCATAATCGTGAGCCTACGACAATCATGCAGTGCTTTCTAATGTTCATTCCATCATCATACATCCATACAATTCATATACAAACCCTTGGATATTTTGCATCAAAATTAGGGTTTATAAGAATGGGTTTGAAAAATCATGCATCAATCATGCTATTAACCTAATTCAAACCACAACATACATAACCTACAACCCTTAGGCAGATTTAGGGACATATAACTACCTCATAGAACATTCATGCAAAACCCTAAATCATACTATCAATCACATAACCATGCATAGCTTGAAAATCAAAACCACTTACCTACATAATCAAGCAGAAAACCCATAATCTAAACTAGGGCTTGAAAATAAATTGAGCTTATGCTCTTACAAATCCAACATTGAAATACATTTAAATTTCCAAATTGAATGCTGAATTGAAAAGCTTAGGAGCCAAAGAAGATTACTTAGCCAATCTTAAAGATTGGTGCTAGAATCTTGAACCACATCTTTTCTCTTGGCTCCCTACCACAACCGGCCTCCCTAGGCTTTGTGGGTTCCAAAATTTTCGGCCAACCTTGGTGGGTGATTCTCCAATTTTCCGACCACCACTTGTCCTTTAATTTCTCTTTTCTTTTTCTTCCTCTAGGATTCGGATTTTAGGGTGATAATGGGAGAAGAAATTTTGGCATAGTCTAGAGGTGTTTTCTCATTTTTTTGAAGCCAATTCCGCCCCCCTGGTCCTATTTATAGGTGATTTGAACTTTTCAAAATTACCAAAAAGTCCTTGAACTAGGATTTATTTTTATTTCTAAATTGCATTCTAGTCCTTAATAGCAAAATATTTGCTCAAATACCCCTACATGTGGCCGGCCATTATGGGTCCTTGGAGGCCAAGTTTCTTACTTACATCATCATGACATCATCATGCTTACATCATGCTTACTTTTCTAAAAATTGCACTTTGGTCCCTAAGAATAAAATATTTACAATTTAGTCCCTATGGGTGATCAGCTAAAATAGAGTCACTTGGCTTCCAATTCATGCATAATCATCCACTTGATTCCAAAAATCCCTTCATATGATTTTGCAATCCATTTCCTTACTAACTTAGAAAATATCAATACTGTTTCTCACCCAAAACAGTATTATTATACTGGACTACAGTCCAGAATTCATCTGCATAAAATTGGACTTCGTATAAATTTTTCTTATGACTTAGAGCTACTTAGCCCTTAGTGCTCCAAATATTGTGCTTGACTTTTCTACGGTGGTCTCATAGCTTATTCTTGCTCATTCGTTCGTAATGATGGTTTTCCGCAGTATAATTTTCATACTGTTAATCACACTGCAGTACCGCTTCAGTCAAACATAAAGTCAACCTGGTCAAACTTTGACCGGCATAAAATCATAAATTCCTATTTTGTCCTTTTTCTCAAAAGGCCTCATGCTTGGCTACGCAGACTATTATTGAGTCTCATAGCTAATTAAACGAGAACTCAAACATATACTGATATTTAACTCCAATTGTGAGCTTCATATCAACATACAAGAGTTAGACTTAGATTTTCCTTGTCTAAAAGGAAATCATAGGTTCATCATAAATTTCGGGTATTACATTCTACCCTCCTTAAAAGATTTTCGTCTTCGAAAATTCGTATACTTCTAGGTGGCTTTTTCTTAAAATCCACCACAAATCCATAATGGTTTGTTCATGTTCCCATTTTAATACTTTTAATAGGATCATGTCTCTTATATAGAACCATAATCTTATTTCTATATCATCATAATTCTTATCCTCATACTTTCATGCTTTCATGTATACTTTCATATCCTTATCATCATACTTTCATTCTTTCACACTGTATCACAAGAACTATCTATATAAATTTCTTAGCAAGTATATCATATAACTTGCCATATTTGAAAAGCATATTATATCATATAGCTTTTCCATGCTTGAAAAGTATATTGTATCTTATATTTAAGATACTTTTCTTTAACTGTAATTGAGGGCTCAGTGAATATATCATATTGAAAATATTTTTCTTTCAATTTAGCTGAAGCTGAGGACCCTCTGGTACAATGTTAATCTTGTGCTATTAGAACCCTTTTACTTTTCATGATGGCCCCTTTCTTGGAACATTGTTCCTCAAGGTTTTTGGCCTAAAACATAACATAACATAACATAATGTGAGTTGGTTCTAATAAGCATAAGATTAAGCATCATACATAAAATAACTTCTTTGAATCTTTTTTTTTCCAAGTTAATCATGGAAAACAATAATAAATAGTATTATTGAAAACATATTACTGTTTGACTGATGCAGTGAAAGGTATCCTTAAATCAACTAGCTACTTGTTAGCCAGTAGAAATTTCTCTTGTGCCTTTAGCATTTCCTTGGAACCATAGCTAGAGGGAGGCCAGTTGTGGTGCCAAGGAGAAAGGAGAAAAAGTTTGGAGCCAAACAAACTCATTCTCACTTTGATTAAGGTATAATTCTCTTGGACCCTAAAGCTTTCAATTCAAGCTTTAAATTAAGGATTTAAGTGTATTTCCAATGGGTTTGTAAGAGCATAAGCTCACTTTAAATTTTTGCCCTAGATTAGATTATAATTATGTGCTTGATTAGGAATTAAGGGTAGTTTGATTATAAGTTTTGATTATGCTTATGTTTGTTGTTTAATAGGGTTGCATGATAGAATATTTAGTGAGTTATATGTTCCCCCAAATCTGTTTATGCATGCTGTAAAAAGTATGTTAGGGTGCTAGAATGAATGTGCATGCAATGGTTTGAAGAAAATCTAAAACCAATGCAAACCCTAATCCTATGTGATGCAATTTGGTGATTGACTTGCATGGACGTGTTTGGGCTTCATGTAAGTTAAATTGGGACGTTAAAAAAACGTTGTATGTTGATCCTAGGCTCCCGCTGTGGTCGGTTGAGGTAGTGTGCACGAATTAGGGCGAGAAACTAATAAAAGAATGAAAACTGCCAATTCGGGTTCAAGCTGGCCAGTTTTCTGGAAAGCCAGTTTTGAGGCCCTTAGAGGCTGATTTTGGGAAAACCTAAAACATGAAAGTTGTAGAGTAGGATTTTTCTTAGAAGAAAACGCAGATAGTTTTTCAAAATAAGGCTCCAA
>CM046372.1:2743452-2772778 GCA_025413025.1 Ficus hispida | reverse complement strand
GAAAAATCTAGGTATTACACAAGTTATATTGGATTTTATGAGGCTTTCGGAGCAGGAAAAGGTTCTTTGTGCTTCCTTTGCTCTGAAAAAGGATGCAAGGCACTGGTGGATGACCGTGCAGATGCGGCGAGATGTTGCAATCATGAGCTGGCAGGATTTTGTCATGGAGTTTCGCAACATGTTCTATAACCGGGAGATCCTTGCAGCCCAGCAAGACGAGTTCTCCAATCTGAAACAAGGATCAATGACTGTTATGGAAGCAGTCAAGAAATTCGAACAGTTAGCACGGCTATGCCCTGAGTTGGTACCCAACGAAACTGAGAAGGTCAGGCGAATGATGAAAATGTTTCGTACCGACAGTGCCAAGCAAGTGAGTGCTAGCAGTAGCCCACCTACACTGGTATCTGACTGCGTAAGTCGAGTCATAAGAGCAGAGTACTGGATCAGGGAGGCAAGGGCTCAGATTTTTAAGGCAAGGAAAGAGGAGAAAGCCGTGGTTAAACCGATGCAGCCCCGCCAAGGTCAGGAGTCGAACCAGAAAGGCCAGATAAGTAGCCCTGGCCAAGGCTCCAAGCAATTTGGGAAGTTCAAGAGGAAAGGAAATTTCCCTGGTCAAGGACCACAGAGGAATTTTCCTCAGAAGAGAATTTCCAGAGGGAATGAGGGAAACCGTGCTGAATTCCCGGTGTGCGCGAAATGTGGAAAGAAACACCCGGGAATGTGTAGATTGGGATCCAATGCTTGTTTCCTTTGCGGCAAGGAAGGGCATTTTGCGAGGAACTGCACTTTAAACAACCAAGGCCAGAACCCTTCCTATCCAAGCCGGAACCCCAACAACCAACTACATGCAGTCCAAGTAAGGCTGGAAGGACCCTCGATCACTCAAGGTAGATTAGAGGCTCCTGAACCCCAGGCCAGAATCTACGCTTACACGAAGGGAGATGCAGAAGCAGGGACTTCGCATGTGGTGACAGGTCAGGTTTCTATCGCCACTCATGATGCTGTTGCTTTGTTTGATTCTGGTGCTACGCATTCTTTTGTGTCTCTGGAGTTCGTCCAGAAGTTAGGAAGAGGGATGGATGTTTTGAAGCAGCCTTTCAAAACCTTCTTGCCATCAGGCAAAATCTTGTGGTCCAATTTTTTGATTCGCAACACTTCTGTCATTCTCTGTAATAGAGAATTGTTTGTAGATCTCATCGCAATCAAGCTTCAAGATTTCGATGTGATCTTAGGGATGGACTTCTTAGGAAAATACAACGCCCGGATTGACTGTCGAAAACGTTGCGTTGCGTTCAAACCCTGCGGCGAGGAAGAGTTTATCTTCTACGGACAGACTCACCACTCAGCGACCCGACTAATATCAGCAATGAAGGCTTGGAGAATGTTAGCTAATGGTTGTCAAGGATATTTTGCTAACATGGTGGACAAAGATCGGGTAATAGAGTTGACACCGAAAGATATTCCCATTATAAAGGAATATGTGGATGTCTTTCCGGAGGAGCTACCAGGACTTCCGCCGGAGCGCGAAATATCATTCGAGATCGAGTTATTACCTGGAACCGCACCGATATCGAAAACACCCTACCGGATGGTACCTGCCGAGCTTAGGGAACTCCAAGTGCAGTTGCAGGAACTACTTGACAAGGGATTCATCCGACAAAGCTACTCTCCATGGGGAGCGCCAGTGTTGTTTGAGAAGAAAAAGGATGGATCTTTGTGCATGTGTATCGACTACCGGGAGCTAAACAAGATAACGATCAAGAATAAGTATCCTCTTCCGAGGATTGATGATCTGTTCGATCAACTCAGAGGAGCAGTAGTATTTTCGAAGGTCGATCTACGTTCAGGTTATAATCAGCTTAGGATCAAGGAGTCAGATATCTCCAAGACGCCTTTCGAACTCGTTATGGGCATTATGAGTTTTTGGTTGTGTCCTTTGGATTAACCAATGCCCCAGCTGCATTCATGGACCTCATGAACCGTGTATTCAAGGAATACCTGGATAAGTTCGTCATCGTCTTTATTGACGATATTTTAATTTATTCAAGGTCCAACGAAGAACATGAGCATCACCTTAGGTTGGTGATGGAAACTTTGAGACGGAATCAGCTGTTTGCTAAATTCACAAAATGTGAATTTTGGCTGGAAAAAGTGCATTTCTTGGGTCATGTCGTGTTAAAGGAAGGGATTTCCATAGACCCTGCAAAAGTGGAGGCGGTCAGCACATGGCCAGCACCTAAAAACGTTACAGAGATAAGGAGCTTTCTTGGACTTGCTGGATACTACAGACGGTTTGTAGAGGGATTTTTCAAGATTGCTACACCCCTCACCACTCTTACCAGAAAAGGAAAGAATTTTGATTGGACCTAGAAATGTGAGGAAAATTTCCAGGAGCTCAAAAGGAAGCTGACAAGTGCACCTGTACTGATAATTCCTGATGTAGATGCAGGAAACTTCGTCATCTACAGCGATGCATCAAAAAGCGGATTAGGAGCTGTGCTGATGCAAAACGGGAAAGTAGTGGCTTACGCATCCCGTCAGCTGAAAATTCACGAAAGAAATTATCCCACTCATGATTTGGAGCTCGCAGCGGTAGTTTTTGCTCTCAAGATCTGGAGGCATTATTTGTACGGAAACAAATGTGCAATCTATACTGACCATCAGAGTCTCAAGTACATCTTCACGCAGAAGGAGCTCAACATGAGACAGCGCAAATGGCTAGAGCTCGTAAAGGATTATGATTGCGAGATCCTTTACCACCCAGGCAAGGCGAATAAAGTAGCAGACGCCTTAAGTAGGAAATCTGTAGGCATGTTGATGTCTATTGAAGCATTTCCTAAGCCTCTACAAAGGGAGATTTCTGAGTTTAATTTGGAGATTTTAACGGGGAAATTATCTTCCCTGACCCTTAAGTCCAATTTGATGGAATCCATTAAGTTACATCAAGAAAAGGATTCCTTTTTGATGAAAACTCAGCTTTTTGGTAGAAAAAGTGATGAGTTTAAGACCTCTGCCGATGGCGTCGTCTACTTCAAGGAGAGGATTTGCGTTCCCAACTTCGAGGTCTTGAAGAATCAGATTTTGCCCGAAGCGCATATGACGCCATACTCAGTACATCCAGGAGCTTCAAAGATTTACAAAGACCTTCATGAGAATTATTGGTGGCCCAGTATGAAGAATGAGATAGCTGAATTCGTGTCGAAATGCCTAACTTGTCAGAAAGTTAAGGCTGAGCATCGACATCCTGGTGGAGAACTGCAGAAGATAGAGCTTCCTGAATGGAAATGGGAGCAGATTACTATGGATTTCATAGTAGGATTACCCAGGACGTCAAGTGGGAATGACATGATTTGGGTTATCGTGGATAGGTTAATCAAATCAGCCCACTTTATTGGCATTAAGGCCACCTTTTCAGTGGAGAAACTAGCTGAGATCTTCGTTTTCCAGATCGTCAGATTCCATGGAGTTCCAAAGTCGATCATTTCAGATCGTGATGGACGATTCACCTCTCGATTTTGGAGCAGTGTTCACAACGCTATGGGGACAAAATTGAAGTTCAGTACGGCATTTCACCCCCAAACTGACGGTCAATCGGAGCGAACTATCCAGACACTAGAAGACATGCTGAGGTCATGTGTACTAGATTTCAAGGGCAATTGGGACCAGAAGCTGCCTTTGATCGAATTCTCCTATAACAACAGCTATCATGCTTTGATCGATATGGCTCCATTCGAAGCATTGTATGGAAGGAAATGTCGATCTCCTATTCATTGGCAGGAAGTTGGTCAGAAACAGCTGCAAACCACAGACTTCATCAGAAAGACCTCCGGGGATATCAAGAAGATCAAGCAAAGGCTCGACATAGCTTTTAGCAGACAGAAAAGCTATGCCGATAAACGTAGGAGGCCTTTAGAATTTCAAGTTGGTGATGCTGTTTTCATCAAGATTGCTCCTATGAAAGGAGTAATGCGGTTTGGAAAGAAAGGGAAGCTTAGCCCAAGATATACGGGACCATTTGAGATCCTTGAGAGGATTGGAAAAGTAGCCTACAAGCTTGCCCTGCCACCAGAACTAGCATCGATGCATAATGTTTTTCACGTTTTGATGCTAAAAAGGTATATATCGGACCCTTCCCATGTGCTTAGTCAAGAACCAGTGGAGGTTCAGACGGACTTGACTTACGAGGAGAAGCCAGTTCGAATTCTGGATCGGGAAGAAAAGGTCCTAAGGATTAAAACCATTCCCATGGTCAAAGTATTGTGGCGAAACCACAAGGTTGAGGAAGCAACCTGGGAATTGGAGGACGACATGAGAAAGAATTACCCCGGTTTGTTCTAATTTTCGAGGACGAAAATTTATAAGGGGGTAGATTGTAAGATCTAGAAATTTCAACGTTATGATTTCTCGTATAGAAATGTAATTTGTACCATAATGGTATTTATGAAAAAGCCCGGCTTAGGGTTTTTATTAAATTTCATGAGTTCTTATAGCTTCGTAAGACTCAAATATGATTGCTTAGTCAAGCCTATGATCTTTTATGTTCAAAAGATAGAAAAATTCTATGATTTATAGAAAGTCAACGTTGACCGAAAAAGTCAAAGTTGACCATGAAGGTCAAAGTTGACCACGAAAAGTTGACCCGAGAAGTCAAAGATTGACTAAAAAGGTCAACTATATGACGGAACTTAAGTATGTTAAGCAGTATAGGTCATATACTGAGAAAAACAGTTTTTACGGATAAAATAGTTAGAATTAAATCTAAAACCACCATAGAAAAATCAAGCACATTAAATAGGTTTTTAAGGGCCAAAGGACTCGAAACAAAAAGAGAAGTTTTCGTACAGTCCATTTTAAGACAGATAAATTTTGGACTCTAGTTAAATATATAATACTGTGTATTAAGTAACACCGTATTAGTAATATCTGTTTTGGAGAAAAATGGACTGATTTTAAGGAATTAAGGCAAACAAGCCTTAAATAAGGATGACATCATCTAAGCTCCTAATTATGACATCATTAAGGATTTAATTAAATTTTGGAAAGTATTATTTCCTTGTTCACCAAGGATGGCCGGCCACCTAGCATGCCAAAGGTGCTAATAGTTGGTTTTTGGAGGACTATTTTGCAATTAAGCAAAGTTTCAAAACCTCTATAAATAGGTGCTGATTTTATTCAAAAAAATCAGAAAAACCAAGCCAAATTCTGCCCATTTCTCTGACCAAAACCGAACCCAAGCTGCCAAAGAAAAACAAGAACCAAAAACAAAAATCCAAGAGCCAATCCCTTAGGGAGAGTTCGGATTTCAGCTAGGAGGAAAGAAAGGGTGCTGGAAAATTTGGAACCCATTTGTTTGGCATGTTGGCTGGTTGTGGGTGAGCTGAAAAGGAAGAGAAAAAGCTGAAGGAGTTAGGGGGTTAGAGGCCGGATTTGGTGGGGAGCAGCAGCCAAGGGACAGAAAATTTTTGGAAGGCCTTAGGGAGTGGCCGGTTGTGTTAGGAGCAAGGGAGGAGCAGAAATTTTTGGACCAAACCCTAACCAATCTTAGGGTTCACTAAGGTAATCCTCCCATGGCCTTATTCTCCTTAATTTGATTTCAATTTGAAGTTTATTTGTATTACAAGTCAGAAATTGTAAGAGCATAAGCTCTAAGTAATTTTCGGCCCTAGTTAGATTATGTGCTTGATTTAGTATTTAAGGGTGGTTTGATGTTTTAATTATGGTATGATTTAAGTATGCTTGCTTGATGTATGTGGATTGTATGCTAGCTGATTTTCAAGATTTTATGCCCCTAATAGGTTAAGATATGAGCTAGAATGATGATTAGGTTAAATGGAAGATTTGATTTAAATTGTGCAAGATTAATTTTC
Organism: Ficus hispida; assembly: GCA_025413025.1. Lineage (NCBI taxonomy): Eukaryota > Viridiplantae > Streptophyta > Magnoliopsida > Rosales > Moraceae > Ficus > Ficus hispida. Next base: position 2,766,911 of record CM046372.1, on the reverse strand, counting down.
TGCAAACCCTATTTATTTGGGAAAAGAATAATGGTTTGCATAGCTGAGTTTTAATTTGTGTTTAAAAAGAAATTGACGTTAGAAAGGCGCTGTATGATTGACTTTAGGCTCCCGCTGAGTTCGGTTGAGGTAGTGTGCTCGTTTTAGAACCGAAAACGATTAAGAGATAGTAAAATGCCAATTCGGGTTCATTCTGCCCAGTTTTCTGGAAACTCAAATTTGAGGCCCTTAGAGGCCGAATCTTGCAAAACCTAAAACATGAAAGTTGTAGAGTAAGGTTTTTCCTAGAGGGTAACGTGGACAGTTTTCAAAACTAAGGCTCCAACAGCCTTCGTTTTTATGGAAACCCGAGCCTGACTGTGCCCAGTTTTTATGCACGGCCAGGTGAATTGAACAGGGTAAATGAATGAGTTAAGTTCCGAACTGGGTTTTGAGCAAAACATGAAAGTTTTAGGATATTTAAAGATCTAAAACTTTCATGAATAAAAGTTTTTCAGATTCGGTCTCGATTTCTAATTAAAAATTGGAGTTTTAAAACTGTGTAGGAAACCGGAAATTCCTGCATAGGATTTTCTAAAATAAACATAAAAACTGTTTCAAAGGCAGTTTTTAGTGTTTAATCATTTTGTAGTTTAAAACCAATATTTGACCACTAAAACTGTTCCAATAACAGTTTTCAACCCTTAACGATTTATAAAACCTAATCATATGATTTCAAGGATTTTTAAAGAAAAACCTTAAGTTTTTAAAAGTAGTTTTAAAAACAAAATTCGGTGAGCAATAACCGGAAAAAGATGCCGAGTTATTGGTTTGGGCCCGAAGCCCAAGGGTTATCCAACATAACCTAATAAGAGATTAAGACTACGGATTAGGGCCCTTGGCTCAGGGGTTACCTATGGGGTTATTCTTAATAACCCATTAATAATGTTTCAAGATAGTTAGGTGGGGGCATATAACAAAGAATAAAAGGAACGTTGGTACAGATTACCAACAATTTAAAAGTTAGGATTTCAGAATCCTGACACGATGTCCTTTGTCATAGCAGGAAATAATCTGCTATCTCGCCCTGATCAGGAGCGGCTTATCAGTGGACATACATTTTGAGGTAAGTACAACTCCGCCTACAGCATAGGCTTTTGTTGTATACTTACTCAAGTATGATTGATGAATGCTATAGTAGATGTTGCGATGTATGATTGATATTAGGTTATGTTTATGAGATGTTATGTGAATGTTTTATGAATTGATTATGCTATGATATGTCTATGATGCATGAAGTTACGATATGATTTATATCTTATGAATTTGTGACATCACGAGGCATGTTCACTAATTCTAAATAAGAGTAAGACAAGATAAGAAAGTATGGCAAGCAAGTTGCCTGTGTCGTGCCGACCCGCTCAGAGGTCGGGTTGGACTATGGTTTGAGTTGGAAATGGACTGGTCGCCCCAACCACTCCATAGTTGCGCGCCCGGTACGTACACTTATGGGGCCCATAAGCAAGATAAGCATGTATGGTAAGGTAAGTTATGAATGAAATAAGCAAGCATAATGAAGCATAATTGGCTCATGCATGATTAAGATTGAATAGGTTATGTCAGATAAATATGTTATGTCAGATGAATATGTTATGTTAGATAAATATGTTATGTTAGATGAATATGTTATGTTAGATGAATGTGTTACGTTAAGTTGAATTGATTATGTTATGCTTAATTGAATTCTGTTTTGTATTATTAATTATTACGGATAATTATGTTGTACTTGCTGAGCGAAAGCTCACGTGTCTTACGTCTATGCTGTAGGTAAGCAACCTGTCAGCAATTTTTGATACAAGATGGCGAGCGGGGCAGGGTGAACTATGAAGTGATGTGGGATATTTTTACCGCTACGCGTTTCGTTTTATGTACATTATTTAATATCCGATATTCGTACATCGTCCTTGTGTATGGCTTTGTTTATATCGCTTTTCGTTTCGTTCATACGCTCGGGTTTATATATCGTTTCTCGTTCATACACCCCGTATAAAAAAAAAAAAAATTTCCGCTGTTTATGCTAAGTATGTATGTATGTATGTATGTACGGTAACGGCCTGTGCTAGGCGGGTCGTTACATACTGCCTCCTCCGAAGCTAGTTCAACACCGTCTCCCTTCACACAAGTCCAACTCAATCTCCTCCAAAAACTCCTCATTCAAGCCACATCGGTTCAATCTGGTCCTAACACAGTTGGAACAGGGAACACTATATACAGAGGTACGATATCACTTACCTTTGGCACATTCAAATCCCTCTCGAACATATGGATTGTTGACTCCGGGGCATCTGACCACATGACTGGGAATAAGGATCTCCTTTCCTCATTCGAACCATGCCACAAACCCATTACAATTCGAGTCGTCGACGGTTCATGTTCACGGGTTGTAGGATTTGGCACCGTTTGAAAGATAAATCTGAAACCTCCCAGATATTCACAAATTTCCATGCCATGATTAAAAATCAATTTCACACAAATATTCAGATTTTCAGATCCAATAATGCTCGAGATTTCTTCAATGCCATTCTTGGCCTGTACCTTCAAACTCATGGTATTATCCATCAAAGTTTGTGTGTCGATACTTCACAGCAAAATGGAATTGTTGAAAGGAAAAACCGCCATCTTCATGAGGTTGCCGAATCCTTGCTATTTGATTCAAATGTTCCAAAACATTTTTGGGGTGATGTCATTCTTACAGCCACATACCTCATCAATAGGATGCCCTCTCGAGTTCTCAAATTCAAAACACCCTGCCAAAACTTCATTGAGTCATTTCCAAAGTCCTCACACCTGCTTAGCAATATTCCTCTAAAAATATTTGGTTGTGTTGCTTTTGTCCATATTCATTCACAACATAAGGGCAAGCTCGATCCAAGGGACCAAATGTATCTTTCTCGAGTATTCTCCAACCAAAAAGGGATATAAATGTTACTGTACTCACACCAAGAAATTTTTCAATTCCATGGATGTGAAGTTTGTTGAGGATCAGCCATTTTCTCCCAATTCCGAGATTCAGGGGGAGAATAGTCAAGAACCTCAAAAGTAGGATCTCATAGGACCCATAGGATCTGAACCTCCTATTATAGAGTCAGTCGAACCTCCCATCATAGAGTCAGCTGAACCTCTCATCATTAAGTCAGTCGAACCTCTCCTTAAGTTAGCCACACTTCCACAACACCGACGGGAAATTTAGGTGTACACCAGAAGAAACCGAGTGCAATCTCAGCCTCAGATACAGCTTGAACAAACTCAGCATGACCAATCACCTGTCTCGATTTCAAACTCGAAAGAAAACTCAGAAGGTAAGGAAATATCTGTTCCCATATCTTTTCCTGATAAAATTGCTGACTTGGATGTTCCTATAGCAATAAGGAAAGGAGTCAGAACCTGTACCCAGCATCCTCTTCATAAACATGTGTCATATGCCAGGTTATCCCCAAAGTTCAAAGACTTTGTGTCACAGATTGACCTGGTACAGATTCCCTCATCCATCCATAAAGCTCTCAGGATACCGGAATGGAAGGCTGCCACATTGGAAGAAATTTGTAATACCTAGTTATTTAACGATTATGATTCTTTGTACAAAAAAAATTCAAATTGTACCTTAAGAATATTAATGAAAAAGCCCGGTTAAGGGTTTTTATAATGTTTTGTGAGTTTTTATGACTTTAAACGACTCAAAAATAATTTCTAGGACAAGAAAACGTCCTTTTAGGTAAAAAGGAATGAAAATGGCCAAAAATGTATGTTGGTCAAAGTTTGACCAAAAACGTCGACGGTTGACCAAAAAAGTCAACTGTTGACCACGGGAGTCAAATCTTGGCAAGAAAGTCACCTGTCGACAAGAAAGTCAATGGTGGACGAGAAAGCCAATGATTGACCCCAAAAAGTTAAAGAAAAGATGGTACGAGTAAAATCGCCGCAGTATAGAATTATACTGTATAGGCCGTTTTTACTGATAAAATGATATGTTTAGAACTTAAAACCACCATAGAAAGACAAGCACATTAAGTAGAATTAAAGGGCAAAAGGGTTTTAAGAAATAAGGAAATTTTTATACAGTTTGTTTTCACACAGATAAATTTTGGACTGCCGTTCGGTAAACTAATACTGTGCATAAGTGAATCCAGTATTAGAAATACCTGTGTTAAAACATTAATGGACTGTATAATAAGTTAAAAAGCCAAACAAGCTTAAGAAAAGCTTGCATCACCTAACTTTATTTTAATGACATCATTAAATGATTTAAGGAAAATTTTGGAAAGAATTTGGCCAAAAATCAGCCACAATGGCCGGCCACATGTCCCCCCTAAAGTCCAATTTCTGAAATTTTTGAGGACTAAGTTGTGCAATTTCAAGAAATTCCAACCTCTATAAATAGGTGAGTTTGCTATTGAAAAAAATTAGAAAACTTAGCCAAACTTTGCCAAATTTTCTCCACCAAAAATCCGAACTTCAACAAGAGAGAAAGGAAGGAAATTTTACAAAACCAAGTGTGTTTTAAGCCTAGGGATAGTCGGTTTTACCTTAGAGAGCAAGCAAGGAAGTTTGAAAAAAATTGGAACCCATATCTAGGCCAAGGGCCGGTTGTGTGGGGCAAGAGGAAAGCAAGAGAGAAAAGTTGAATCCAAAGGGGGATTTAGAGTTTTGAGTGTTGGTTTCCACTTAGAACATCAATTAAGAGCACTAGAGCATTTGGTGCACAAGTTGGCCAAAGGACCGGCTGTTGGAGAGGGAAAAAGGGGAGCCAAGAGCCAATCCAAAAATTCGGATCCAAGGTGAGGTAAAATTCCAAATTCTTGAGCTTTCATTTAAATTTCAATTGGAGAAATTTAAATGTATTTAAGCATGTGTTGTAATGAGCATAAGCTCACTTTAATTTTCTGCCCTAAATTAAGATTATAGGCTATGTGCTTGTTATGGTTAGGATTTATGGTTTGGTGGTTATGATTTTTGCATGCTAGATGTTTGTGAATTGGTTAGGGTTTATGTACATTATGTTTGATGCTAAATTTGATTTGCATGTTGAATATTGGACATTAGAAAACGCTGCATGACCACTTTCTAGGCTCCCGCTGAGTTCAGTTGAGGTAGGGTGAACGTTTTAGGACGTAAACGAAATTTTAAACCGAAAACTGCCAACTCGGGTAGAAATTGGCCAGTTTCGGGAAAAACAGTTTTTGAGGCTTCTAGAGGCCGAATCAGGGGAAACTAAAAACATGAAAGTTTTTAAGTAGAGTTTTTCCTAGAGGACAGCGCGGACAGTTTTGTAAAATGAGGCTCCAATGGCCTCGGTTTTTACCAAAACCCGTGCCTAAGGTGCCCAGGACCCGAGCACGGCCAGGACAAGTTCCTCAGGGGTTTTGACCACGAAAACGCCAGAACTGGGTTTTACCCAAAACATAAAAGTTGTAGAGTTTTTAAATGTTTACAACTTTCATGAAGACAAGTTTTACAGATTCAGTCTGTATTTTAAGATGAAAATGAATTTCGGAGAACTGTACAGGAATTATGGAAATCCTGTACAGGATTTACAAAGTTAACACAGAAAATGCATATTTTTGTAATTACACTGCAAAATTGACATTGAGAAACTGTTCCAAAGGCAGTCTCCAATAGTCAATAATTTTATACGACTCCTTTTAAGGTTTTCAGTTTTTTTAAAAGATTGAACAAAAGGATTTTTAAACCAAAACCTAAGAATTCTTTTCTAAGGAAATAAGTTTGTTTTTAAAACCTAAGTTAAAGATTTAACCAGTTAGGGTTACTTAGGTAACCAATTAGGACAAGGTAAAGATAAGTAAGGTTATATAAGAATGTTGGTTATATTACCAACAGTTCTAACCCTTACTTTTATTAATCTCAGAACGTCGCACGCCGAAGTGTCCCAACGGGATTTAACTCGACTTTTGGACACAGCTTTTACGAACGAGGTAAGTACAACTCCGCCTACAGCATGGGCTTTGTTGTGTATACTTGCCAAAGTATGATGAAAATGCTATGTAGTGTAAATGTTACCTCTTATGTGTTGTAGATAGTTTTAAGTTATAGGAAATGTTATAGAAAATGTCATGCTTTGTAGTATGCTATGATTATGTGTTATGAATATGTTATAAAATGCTATGATGATATGCTATGGTATGTTATGTGTTATAAAAAGTTGAAATGCTATGATTTAGAATGACATGGAATAGGTTATGATGATAAGATTATAAATTAATTGTGTGACATATCACGATGTATGCTCACTAATTAATACAATTAAGTATGAGATAATGAAAGTTATGATGGCAAATAATTTGCCTGTGTCGTACCGACCCGCGTTAGGTCGGGTTGAACTATGGATTGAATTGGAAATGGTTTGGCCGCCCCAACCAATTCATAGTTGCGCGCCCGGTACGAACACTTACGTTATGGGGCCCCCAAGATAAGACAAGATAAATTATGATAAGTTAAGAAAGCAAGTTACGATTAATCAAGCAAGCATAATGAAGCATAAATGGCTCATGCATAAGTTAAGATAAGTTATATTATGTTATGCTTAAGTTATGATTAGTGTGGTATGCTAGTTAGGATATGTGTGATGTGTTTTATTTAAAGTAAATTGCGGTATAGAATAGTTGTACTTGCTGAGCGAAAGCTCACTGTCTTACGTCTGTGCTGTAGGTAAGCAGCCTGGAAATAATTCTTAATGCAAGATGGAGGGCATGGATTGGCGGACTGTGAAATGTGGGAATAAACCGCTACGCGTTTCGTTATATTATGTAATTATGAAATAAGTTTTATTTACACCCAAACAACGTAATTAATGTTCGATATATATCTATATTTCGTATGTAAGTACAGTATAAAAAAAAAAAAAATTTCCGCTGTGTAAGTTATGTATGTACGATATGTATGTATGGTAACGACCTGTGCTAGGCGGGTCGTTACAAAATTAGAGCTCTAGAGAAGAATGGAACATGGATATTACATCTCTTCCTCCAGGTAAAACGGTTGTTGGATGCAAGTGGATCTTCCCTGTTAAATACAAGGCAGATGGAAGTGTAGAAAGATCCAAAGCTCGATTAGTGGCTAAGGGGTATACTCAGTCTTATAGGATTGATTATCAGGAGACATTTGCATTAGTTGCTAAGCTGAACACAATTCGGGTTCTTCTGTCAATTGCAGTCAACATGGATTGGCCTCTCTTTCAGCTTGATGTCAAAAATGCTTTTTTCAATGGTGATCTCAAGGAAGAAATGGATATACCTCCAGGATTTGAAGACAAGATTACTAGTGATAAGGTATACAAACTGAAGAAGTCCCTATATGGACTCAAGCAATCTCCTCAGGCATGGTTTGACAGATTCACAGGAGTTCTCAAGAAAATAGGCTATACTCAATGCTAGGTTGATCATACATTGTTTGTCAAACATTTCCCAGGTGACAAACTAACTGCTCTTATAGTGTATGTTGATGACTGTAACGACCCGCCTAGCACAGGCCGTTACATACATACATACATACGCATTCATACTTACTTACATATTTGGCGTAAACAGCGGAAATTTTTTTATTTTTTTTTATATGGCGCGTACGAGCGCATAACAATATATAAAAACGATGTTTGAAAAACAATCATTATACATAAAAAGACAAAATGCGTAGCGGCTTTATTTCCCACATTTCACAGCTTGCCCTGCCACGCTCCCCCATCTTGCATCAACAATTGCCCGTAGGTTGCTTACCTACAGCATAGACGTAAGACAGTGAGCTTTCGCTCAGCAAGTACAACTACTAAACCGCGAAACAAAACAAACCTATACTATCAAAGTGCATATCATGGCATGACCTAACATAGCATCGTAACATAACGTATCGTGTCGTAACATAGCATAACCTAACATAACATCGTAACATAACATATCATGTCGTAACATAGCATAACCTTACATGAGTGTACGTACCGGGCGCGCAACTATAGAGTGGTTGGGGCGGCTAATCCATTTCTAACTCAAACCATAGTCCAACCCGACCTGTGAGCGGGTCGATACGACACAGGCAACTTACTTGCCATCATACTTGTTTTTCATAAATCATGTTTGATCTTTACTCTTCTTTAGAATTAGTGAACATGCCACGTGATGTCACATATTCATGAGATAGAATCATATCATGCTTCTTAACATAACTTAATGCATCATAGACATATCATATATCATGTCATACTGAAATCATAGCACATAACGTCATTGCATCACATCACATAAACATTTTCCTAATATCATACATATCTAACATACAATCACATCCCATCTATATCATTCATACTTGGGCAAGTATACAACAAAAGCCTATGCTGTAGGCGGAGTTGTACTTACCTCGTTTCCTATGTCCGGGGTTATGCTGCTCCACGTCAGGATACAGCTGCAGGCTACTTCCTGCTATTTCAAAGGACATAGCGTAAGGATTCTGTAAATCCTATTTTTAAACTGTTGGTAACTTAACCAACATTTATTCTATCTATGGTTATATGTCCCTCCTAATTTATCTTGAAACATCATAAATGGGTTACCATAAGTAACCCTAACCCTCGCTAAGGGCCTTAACCACAGGACTTGTTCTTTTATTGGGTTACGTTGGATAACCCTTGGGCTTCGGGCCTAAACCAATAACTCGGTATCTTTCCCGGTTATTGCTCACCGAAACTTAGTTTAAAAACTTCTTTTCCTATGCTTTGAAAAACTTAGGGTTTTCTTCACAAACCCTTGAAATCTTATAAGTGGGTTCATAAAAATAGTTATGAGTGGGTTTTAAATTCAAAAACCCTTTGCTTAACTTATAAAAATTCATGATTCTTAAAGTGGGGTTTTTTAAAAATTGATAAGGACTGAAAACTGCCATTGGAACAGTTTTAGCAGTCAAAACATTGAGGGTTGGTGAAAAATACAGTTTTTCTGTTTTGTTTTAGAAAATCCTGTGCAGGAATTTCCTGTTTCCTACACAGTTTTTGAATTCAATTTTTTATTTAAAGATCCAGATCGAATCTGAAAAACTTTTCTGCATGAAAGTTTTTGATCTTGAAAAACCCTAAAACTTTAGTGTTTTGTTCAAAATCCAGTTCGGACTTTAACTTATTCATTTACCCTGTTAAACTGTCCTGGCCGTGCATGGAAACTGGGCATGGTCAGGCTCGGTTTTCCATAAAAATGAAGGCCGTTGGAGCCTTATTTTGAAAAACTGTCCACGTTGTCCACTAGGAAAAACCCTACTCTACAACTTTCATGTTTTAGGTTTTACCAGATTCGGCTTCTAAGGGCCTCAAATTCGGGTTTCCAGAAAACTGTTTAACTTAGACCCGAATCTGGCAGTTTCTCTTGTTCAACTTAGTTTTGCGTCCTAATCGCGCACACTACCTCAACCGACCACAGCGGAAGCTTAACATCAACACATAGCGCTTTTTCTAACATAAATTTTCTTTAAACACATTTTAAACTACAGCCATGCAAACCATTATTCTTTTCTAGAATTCTAGGGTTTGCCTAATTTCCAAAGTTGCATAATTTAATCTACATTAACCATGCAACCTATTTAACCATTCTAGATCAACTTAAATTCAATTAGGGGACATATAACCCTATCCAGCAGCTATCATACAAACCACATAAATCAATCAAACATCAAATAAATCATGCAAAACTTAATAAATCCAAACCACCCTTAAATCGTAATCAAGCACATATCTAACTTCCTAAACTAAGGCATTTAATGAAAATTGAGCTTATGCTCATACAATTGACAACTTGAAATACATGTAAATTTCAAATTGAAACCAAATTGAAAAGCTTAAGGCTATGGGAGAGTTACCTTTCTTGACCCTAAGAATGGTTAGGGTTTGGTCCAAGAATTTTCTCCTTTCCTTGGCTCCTTGGTGAATTCGGCCTCCCCCTAGCCTACCCAAAAATTATGGTGTCTCTTGGTTGAGTTAGCCATTAAATCCGACCACTCCCCCTTACTCCCAACCAGTTTTCTCTCTGTTTTCCAGCTCACCATCAACCGGCCACTTGGCCAAGATTGAGCTCCAAAATTTTTCCAGCACTTTCTCCTTGATTCCTAGATGAAATCCGAATTTTACCCAATGATTCCCACACTTGGATTTTGGTTTTTGTTCTGTTTTTCTTGGCTGATCAAGATCGGTTTTTGGAGCAGAAAAATGGGCAGAACCTCTCTAAATTTTCTGATTTTTTTGAATAAAATGCACCCCTATTTATAGAGGTTTTGGAACTTTTCAAAATTGTAAAATAGTCCTTCAAAAACTAACTTTTTGCACAAATGGAGGGTGAGGTGGCCGGCCATTCCCTTGGTGAACAAGGAAATATTATTTTCCTTAATTCCAAAATTCAATTATGATGTCATAATTTGTGGATAAGGTGATGTCATCCACCTTAGGGCTTGTTTGGCTTGTTGCTTAATATGCAGTCCATTTTTAAGCTACCACAGATATTTCCAATACTGTGTTCACTATTACACAGTATTGTTAAATATACTGCAGTCCAAAATTCATCTGTGTAAAAATGGACTATATAAAATTTTTCTTATTTCCTTAAGCCCTTTTGCCCTTAGTATCTAACTTGGTGTGCTTGATTTTTCTAAGGTGGTATTAAGTCCTATTCATACTATCATGCCCGAAAAAATGGTTTTCGCAGTATATTACCATACTGCTTTGTCATAATACTGTATAGTCATTCCTTTGAGCATTTTAGTCAAACTTTGACGTCCGTAGTCAACTTTGACTTTTCTTGGTCAAACTTTGACCAACATAAATCATAGAAATTTTCATCCCTTTTTACTCAAAAGGGCACATGCTAATCTAAGCAATCATTTTTTAGTCTTATAAATTCACAAGGACTCACAAAACTCAATAAAAACCCTTAATTGGGCTTTTTCATAAATACCTTCATGGCACATATAAAATTCCTTTAAAAGCAAATAGTAATATCGAAAAACTAGGTATTACAATGACATTGTTCTCACAGGGAATCATGAGGAAGAGATGAATCAACTAAAACAGCTTTTGTCATGGGAATTCGAGATTAAAGACTTGGGCCAATTGAAATACTTTCTGGGGATGGAGGTTGCAAGGTCAAGTAAGGGTATCTCAGTGTCGTAGTGGAAGTATGTATTAGACCTTCTTTGTGAGACTGGTATGACCAGATGTAAACCAGTTGATATCCTAATGGATCCAAATGTTAAGTTGGGGACTCCGACGAGTGGTACAATCGTGGATAAAAGTATGTATCAACGTCTTGTGGGAAAACTTATATATTTAGCTCATACTCGACCGGATATTGGTTTTTCAGTTAGTGTGGTTAGCCAATTCATGAACAATCCGTATGAAGAGCACTTGGAAGCAGTATTTAGAATCATCCGATATCTCAAAAATGATCCTAGCATAGGATTATTCTTTGGGAAGACGACAATGAGATCTATTGATGTTTTTACAGATGCCGATTGGGCTAGATCGGTAACTGACAGAAGATCTACCTTTGGGTATTGTTCATGTGTATGGGGGAATCTTGTGCCCTGGCGGAGCAAGAAACAATCAGTTGTGGCCCGAAGTAGTGCAGAAGCTGAATTTCGGTCTCTTGCTCATGGAATATGTGAAGGAATGTTGCTGAAAAGATTATTTGATGAGCTAAGAGTGAAGACTAATGGTCCTATCAACATGAAGAGTGATAGTCAGTCAGCCATAGCAATTACTAAGAATCCAGTTCATCATGATAGGACTATGCAGTTGAGATTGATCGGCACTTTATTAGTGAAAAGGTTGAGAAGCAGATCATCACACTACATCATGTTCCGACTCAGTATCAAACTGCAGACATTCTTACCAAAGCTCTCCATCGTCTTAACTTCCACGACTTATGTTCCAAGCTTGGCATGATAAGTATATAGTGTCCAGCTTGAGGGGGAGTGTAGAATTATATATAGGAGGTTAAGTGTATATTAACTGTAAATCATTATTGTATAGCTGATTTTTAGGAGTTTTGTTAGCTGTTAATATTTATGGTTAGTTTCCTTTTGTAGAAGGTAGTTTCCTGATTTGTAGAGGTTTCTCTACCGACCATTCATGTATATATATTCATATAATTGACTGAATAATACATCAGAAAATTCTAAAAATCACAGATCTTGGTACTCCATGTAGTCGAACGATCTGCGATATATAGATTTCAGCCAATTTTTCCACGGAAAAGGTGGCCTTAATAGCAATGAAGTGGGTTGATTTGGTTAATCTATCAACAATAACCCAAATCGTGTCATTCCCACTTGCAGTCCTGGGTAATCCTACTACAAGATCCATTGTAGTTTGCTCCCATTTCCATTTAGGAAGCTCTATTTTCTGCAGTTCTCCTCCAGGATGTCGATGCTCAGCCTTAACTTTCTGATAAGTTAGGCACTTCCACACGAATTCCGCAACTTCTTTCTTCATGTTTGGCTACCAATAATTCTCTCGGAGATCCTTGTATATCTTGGAAGCTCCTGGATGTACGGAATATGGTGTCTTATGTGCTTCTGACATAATCTAGTCCTTAAGAAATTCAAAATCGGGAACACAAATCCTTTCCTTGAAATAAATGACACCATATGCAGAGACCTTAAACTCCTTATTCTTTTCATCAAAAAGTTGCGCTTTCAGCAAAAAGGAATCTTTCCTTGATGCAACTTAATGGTCTCTAGAAGATTGGATTGGAAAGTTAGAACGGACAATTTCCCCGTTATTATTTCTAAGTTGAACTCGAAAATTTCCCTTTGTAGTGGCTTAGGCAACATTCCAATAGACATTAGCATCCCCACTGACTTCCCACTTAGAGCATCTACTACCATGTTTGCCTTTCCAGGGTGGTAAAGGATCTCACAATCGTAGTCCTTTACAAGTTCTAGCCATCTACGCTACCTCATGTTTAGCTCCTTCTGAGTAAAAATATACTTGAGGCTTTGATAGTCGGTATAGATTTCGCACCTATTCCCATATAAATAATGCCTCCAAATCTTAAGTGCAAAAACTACCGCCGCGAGTTCTAAATCATGCGTGGGATAGTTCCTTTCATGAACTTTCAGTTGTCGCGAAGCATAGGCGACTACCTTCCCATCCTGTATCAAGACAGTTTCTAATCCGTTTTTAGAAGCGTCACTATAAATCATGAAATTTCCTGCTTTAACATTAGGAATTATTAATACTGGGGCATTGGTAAGCTTTCTCTTGAGCTCTTGAAAATTCTCTTCACACTTTTGAGTCCATTCAAATTTCTTCCCTTTTCGAGTAAGGGCTGTCAGTGGTGCAGCGATCTTGGAAAATCCTTCGACGAAATATTGATAGTATCCAGCTAAACCAAGAAAGCTCCTTATTTCCGTAACATTTTTGGGTACCGGCCAAGTACTGACCGCTTCCACTTTTATAGGGTCTATGGAAATTCCTTCCTTTAACACCACATGACCTAGGAAATGAACTTTTTCTAGCCAAAATTCACATTTTGTGAACTTGGCACAGAGCTGATTCCTTCTTAACGCCTCCATCACCATCCTAAGGTGATGCTCATGTTCTTCCTTGGACCTTGGATAAATCAAAATATCGTCAATAAAGACAATAACAAACTTGTCTAAATACTCATTGAACAATTGGTTCATAATGTCCATGAAAGTGGTTGGGGCATTCATTAATCCAAACAGCATGACCAAGAACTCATAATGCCCGTAACGTGTTCGGAAAGCCATTTTGGAAATATTCGACTCCTTAATTGTAATAACTAGAAATTTTCAACGTTCGATTTCTTGTATAGAAATTTAAATTATACCATGAAGGTATTTCTGAAAGAACCCGATTCAGGGTTTTTATTGAGTTTTGTGAGTTCTTATGATTTTATAAGACTCAAAAATGAATGCTTAGCTAAAGCATGTGACCTTTTTAAGTAAAAAGGTAGAAAAATCTTATGATTTTATGTTGGTCAAAGCTTGACCAAGAAAAGTCAAAGTTGACCAAGAAAGTCAGAGTTGACCCAAAAAGTCAAAGGTTGACTAGAAAGGTCGAATGTTTGACAAGACCGAAAAATGTTAAGCAGTATGGGATAAATACTACGGAAAATCATTTTTTTGGGTAAGATAGTATGAATTAGATTTAAAACCACAATAGAAAAATCAAGCACATTAAATCGGATATCAAGGGCCAAAGGGCTTTAAGCCAAAAAGAAAAATTTGTACAGTCCATTTTTACACAGATAAATTTTAGACTGCAGTTTAATATTCAGTACTGTGTATTAGTGAGCACATAATTGAAAATATCTGTTTGGCATAAAAGTAGACTGCTTAATAAGGAAAAAGGGCAAACAAGCCTTAATTGTGCTTACCTCATCAAAGCACACAATTATGACATCATTTGGAATTAAACCAATTATGGAAAGAAATATGGAAGCTTCTAGTGTAATACCCGAAATTTTGATGACTTGAGAGTTCCGTAGGAACAATGAAATCCTAAGTCTGAATCATTATCAGAGTTTAATAATAGTACATGTTTGAGTTCTCGTTTAAATTAGTTATGAGACTCAATAAGCAGTTTGCTTAGTCATGCATGTGACCCTTGAGGAAAAAGAGAAGAAAAAAATCCTATGATTTCATGTTGGTTAAAATTTGACCAAAAAAGTCAAAGTTGACCAAAAAGTCAAAGGTTGACCAGGAAGTTCAAACAGATGAAGGTGCTGAGAGATGATAAGCAGTATGGGAATTATACTGTGGAAAAACCTTCATTACGGACGAATAAGTAAGCATAAGCTATGAGACCACTCTAGAAAAATCAAGCACACTAAGTATGGTATTAAGGGCAAGAAAGGTTCTAAGAAATAAGAAAAAAATTTTATACAGTTCATTTTTTTTCACAGATAAATTTTGGACTGTAGTACAGTGTACAATACTGTTATTAGTTAGTAACAGTATTGGAAATATCTGTGTTAGCATAAAAATGGACTGCATATTAAGTATCAAGCCAAACAAGGCCTTATGATGTCATCACCTTATCATGGATTTATGACATCATTATTGATTAAAGAAAAGTGGGAAAAAAATCCTTGGATGCCACCTAGCATATATGGTCGGTTACTTGAGGGACTAAAATGCAGATATTTTTGTCCATAGGGGCCAAAGTGTAATTTTAAGAAATTACCATGATGATGTAAGCAAGGTGACATAAGCATGATGAGATAAGCAAACTTGGTCTCCAAGCATTTCTTATGGCCGGCCACCTATAAGGAAAAATGGGCAAATATTTTGTCCTTAAGGGACTAAAATGCAAATTTAAGAAAAGGTGATGTAAGCAAGTGATGTCACTAGGGTGATGTAAGCAATTTCTTGGCCACCAAGGACCCCTAATGGCCGGCCACCTAGCATGCAAAAAGTGCAAAAAGTTGGTTTTTGGAGGACTATTTTGCAATTAAGCAAAGTTTCAAAAACCTCTATAAATAGGTGCCCATTTTATTCAAAAAAATCAGAAAATTGAGCCAAGTTCTACCCATTTTCCTGCCCAAAAGCCGAACCCAAATCTGCCAAAGGAAAACAAGAACCAAAAACAAAAATCCAAGAAACAATCCCTTAGAGAAGTTCAGATTTTAGTTTTGGAAGCAAGAATAGGTGCTGGAAATTTTAGGGACCCTTTGTTTGGCATGTTGGCCGGTTGTGGGTGAGCTGAAAAGGAAGAGAAAAAGGTGAAGGAGTGGTCGGATTTTGGTGGGAAACAATAACCCAAGGACAGAAATTTTTCGGGTAACTCTTAGGAGGAGGCCGGTTAGGTTATGGGCAGCCATGGGAAGATTCATTTCTTGAATCTTGAGGTAATACTCTCCACCCTCTAATTATGTTTTGGTTCAAGTTTATGTGTATTTACAGCATTGGATGTAAGAGCATAAGCTTACCTTTTAGTGCTTGATTATGCTTGATTAGGGTTGGTGGTCTCTAGTTTATGGTCTTGATGCATGTTTACAATTATGCCTACTAAGTGTTTGTTATAAGTCCCCATAGGTTTGAATATTAATGTATGATTATGTGCATGATGGATTGGAACGTTAGAAACGATTGAATGTGTGATCTTATGCTCCCGCTGAGGTCAGTTGAGGTAGGGTGCGCGTTTTAGGACAAGAAACGAATTTAAGAATCGAAACTGCCAGTCTCGGGTCAAGACTAGGCATTGTTCTGGAAATGGTAATTTGAGGCCCGTAGAGGCCGAATTTGAAGAAACTAAAAACTACAAAGTTGAAGATAATTGTTTTTCCTAGAGGGCAATGTGAAACGTTTTTCAAAATAAGGCTCCAAAGGCCTCGGTTTTTATGAAAATCCGAGCCTGACCGTGCTCAGGATTTAAGCACGGCCAGGTGAGTTCAACCAAGAATAAGGGCATGATTAAGTCAGAACTGGGTTTTCCTCAAAACATGAAAGTTGTAGTATTATTCGAGATCTACAACTTTTATGAAGAAAGTTTTATCAAATTAGGAACATATTTTAAAGTAAAAAATTGGATTCAAAAAACTGTGCAGGAAACAGAAAATCCAGCACAAGAATTTCAGAAAAATAGTACATAAGCATGAAATTCCTGCTCATGCACAGGATTTTCTAAAATAATACAGAAAACTGTGTTTTTCGTTAACCCCAATATTTTGACTGTGAGAACTGTTCCAATGGCAGTTTTCAGTCCTTAACAAGTTTTATAAGTCAAGCAAAGGGTTTTTAAATCGAATTCAACAATTTTTCCAAGACAAAGGAAAAATGGATTTTTAAAGCCAAAGACAAGTAGCAAGATAGTAACGGATGGTAACCGGGAAGGATACCCGAGTTGTTGGGCTTAACCCCCCAAAGCCCAAGTTTGACCATAGAAGGTTGACTTTGGTTGACCAAGTTTGACTAAGGTTCATCACCTAAAAGGTTACCCAACATAACCCAATGTGATACCAAAATTATGATGAACTAAGATCTAGGGTTATTTGTAATAACCCAATGGATTATGAATCAAGAATGTTAAGTCATGTGCCCAAGGTTAGGATAGTAACCTAACCCGACCTGTATGGATGTGGGCTTAGCAATTGTAATAATCGAAATTTTCACGAACTCACAATTTTCTTGTAAATAAGAAATTTATATTTCGTATTATGTGTTTATGTGCAATTTTATGAAAATTATGAATATTAATACAAAATTCATGATTTTATCAGTATATGATTGAGTTCTTGGTAAATTAATTACGAGACTTCATGATAGGCCTTTTAAGCAAAAAGGTATGACGAAATTTCATGAATTCATGATAGTCAAATTTTGACAAGAGAGTCAATGATTGACAAGAAAGTCAATGGTTGACCCGAAAAATCGAAAATGAGGCGGTACGGTTAAATATTTTTCAGTATAAAAATTGTACCGTGTAAAAGCCATTTTTACGGATAAAATGGTATGTTTAAGATTCAAAAACCACCATAGAAAATCAAGCACATTAGTTAGGTTATCTTTGGCCAAGAAGTTTGATTGTATAAGAAAATTTTTATACAGTCCATTTCTACACAGATGAATTTTGTACTGCAGTTTAAAATAACAGTACTAAATTGTACTGTGTATTAGTGAAAGCAGTATTAGAAATATCTGTGCTAGAATTAAAGTGGACTACATTAAGGAAAAGCCAAACAAAGCCTTAGTGTGATATCACCACCTTTTGATTAATGACGTCATTAAGGATTTAGCAAAAAGTTGGAAAGTAATTTTGGTGGTTCTAGAACCACCTTGGCCGGCCACCTATACCCCTCCCATTGTGTGATTTCTTGTTTTTTTTGGGGTCAAATTCCAATTTTTGAAACTTCCCCCACCTCTATAAATAGGTGACCCCATAATTCAAAAAAATTAGAGAAAAGCAACCAAACCCTTGCCAATTTTTCTTCACCAAAAACCGAGAGTGAGAAGGAAGGAGAGAAAGGAAATTTTGCCAAAACCAAGAGTGATTAGAGCTTAGGGTGGTCGGATTTTTGTGTGGAGAGCAAGCAAGAAAAAGTTGGAAAAATTTTGGTTACCCATTTCTTGAACTAGGGCCGGTTGTAGGAACCAAGGGGAAAGCCAAGTGGTAACCGGATTTTTAGCTCGTGTGGCCGGAAATTTTGAGCAATTTGGTAGCCGGATTTTAGGGCAAGGAAGGCTGAAATTTTGGAAACCAACTCAAGCCAAAGGCCGGCTGTTGGAGGAAGAGAAAGGGAGGAAAAACCAAGCCAAATCTTGAACCAAATTGAGGTATAATTCCTTGAACCCCTAAGCTTTTCATTTAAATTTCATTTGGAGAAATTTAAATGTATTTTGGCTATTGGTTGTATTGAGCATAAGCTCACTTCATTCTCTGCCATAGCTTAGAATTATAGATTATGTGCTTGATTGATTAGGTTTTATGGTTGGTGGTTTTATATGCATGCTTTGTGTTTGATTGAATGCTTAGGGTTTTGCATGGTTATGAATGTTGTTCAAATTGGCTTGCATGTTGAATATTGAACGTTAGAAACCGCTGCATGATTGATATTAGAGCTCCCGCGGTGGCTGGTCGAGCTAGATTCCACGTCTAGGACGTAAAACGAATTCTAAACCGAAAAACTGCCAGGCTCGGGTGGATCCTGACCAGTTTTACGGCAAGCCGATTTTGAGGCCTTTAGAGGCCGAATTAGGCAAAACTTAAAACACAAAAGTTGTTCAGAACAGTTTTTCCTAAAGGGCAACGCGGAAGGGTTTGCAAAATGAGGCTCCAATGGCCTCCGTTTTTACGAAAATCCGAGACTAAACTGCCCAGACCTAGTTTACACGACCAGTGGGTTTCAAATTAAAACTGGTACGAATCCAGGCAGAACTGGGTTTTTCTTAAAACATGAAAGTTTTATAATTTCTCAAGAGCAAGAACTTTCGTGAAGACAAGTTTTTCAAATTCCATTTGGATTTTTAAATACAACCTGAACTATAAAAACTGTGCAGAGAAAAAGAAATTCCTGCACAGGATTTTCTACAAACATACAGAAAAACTGTATTTTTACATCAACATTTCCTATTTTGACTATGAAAACTATTTCAAAAGCAGTTTTCAGCCTTAAATGAGTTTTGTAAAGTTTTACTTTGAAAACCTCGAATTTTGAAGTAAAACAAAAGATTTTCTAGCCAATTTTCCAAATTGGATTTAAAAGCTAAAGTGTAAAAAAACAAAAGATGACGAGTGGTAACCGGGAAGGATAACCGAGTTACTAAGGCTTAGGCTCGATAATAAGAATAGTAATTTAATACTAATCATATGGGTTTAATACCCAAGGTTACCTCAAGTAACCTAATGGGTCAAGATAATTAACCACAATCTCTAGGGTTACAATTAGTAACCTAGTAGTTGATCAAAGCTTGTAAAAAGGACATATAATTAGAATATTGAACAGGTTACCAATATTTTATAGGATCCTTATCCTATGTTCTTTTTAATAGCAGGAGGTAACCTGCAGTTGCAATCTGAGTTAAGGCAACGAAACCCCAGACATAGTATCTCAGGCAAGTATCGAACCTCACCTACAGTATGAAAATAGTAAATACTATTTTCATATATGCTATGTTAAAATGTACATGCTATGTTGTATGATGTTAAATGATGTTATGTGATGATATGCTATAACATGTTACATATTATGCCATGTTTTTTAAAATGTCATGTTTTCAAGAATGCCATGATATGGCAAATGTTAAATTTTGAATATGACATAGTGACATCATGAAGCATGTTCACTAATGTTAAATCATATGGTAAGATAATCAAGGAAGGTGTCGTACCAACCTCCCGTGATCGAGGAGGATACATGTTTAAAACCAGTTGTGACATTTACCTCTCGTTGATGCGTGAGGGTCACGTTTTAATTCCCAGAACTGTTAGGGCCTTGCAAACCCTAGCTTTGTCTGGAGGCTGCGCGCTTTCGGTACGTACACTATGGGCCCACATGTTGAGACAAGATAAGTTAAAGATTGAGTCGAAAATGAAGCATAAGACTTTCAATCAATCATAAATGGCTCATGCATAAGTTACATGATGATTGACATGTTTTAAGATGATTAAATTATTTTTGTGAGATTATGTTTGTACTTGCTGGGCGAAAGCTCACTCTTATATTTCATACTGTAGGTAAAAAGCCTGCAATTTAAGTGGTGGGCTATGCAGACGATGCGGCGAGTGAAGGGCGGTGTGGGATACCACTACGCATGATTTTCCGCATTCGATGTTAAGAAAATATTTTAATATTCTAAAGTAAATTATGTTTTGTTATATGTATAAAGTTTGAAGACACGAGAAGGTATTCTCAGTTTAATATATATATATATGGGTGACATATTATTCTCCACAAGATAATTTATGTGAATATGTTTTAAAGAAAAAAAAAAATTTCTCTCAAATTTTCAAGTAAAGAACAAGTATGTATGGTGTCGACCTGACTTGGGAAGTCGGGGCGTCACAGTTTGGTATCAGAGCAGTTTGGTATCAGAGCGGTATCCTGCCAGCCTACTTCACTTCGCCTCACATCGCTTCTGCAACGGCCCAAGTAAGTTATGTTATTTTCTTACGATTAGGATTAGTTAAGATTTTATGTGCATAGTAAGTATTTTCTTCAACGGCCATGCTGGAGAATGTTGGATACAGGGATGACGTTGGGTGGTGTCTTAGCTTGGTGGCGATAACTAGGTGACGTACGGAAATGATGGGAAAGTTTTATATCTTCCCCAAATGTTATGATTATGTACTCCTGTTGTGAAGGAGATACGAACGAGAACATGATGAATTCAGATATGTTCATGTTATGCTTTTATATGGAATGAAGATTATGGTTCTATATAAAAGGCATGATTTCAAGAAACTGAATTTATTTCTTTATTTCCGTACAGAACCATGCCACCAAAGCGTAGAAGAGTACCGACCCAGGACATCGATCTTGCAGCTCAGCTGAATGAGCTAAGGCAGATGATGATAGCACAACAGCAGGAGATAGGAGGACTTAGAGCTCAGATAGCTCAACAGAATCAGGGACCTCCTGATGCTGGGGTACCACCAGCACAAGTGAATCAACCTGCAGCACCGGAAGTTCCTCATGTTGACCCGGTGATTCCAGAGAATCCCATAGGCCTCGAAATACCTGTTGCGCCTGCAGCTGTGCCACCAGCGCCTCTGGTTCGAGCTCCAGAAGAACTCTATGACAAATTTCGACGCATGAAGGCACCGGAATTCGAGGGGTCTACGAACCCAATCGAGGCTGATAACTGGCTGATTGATCTTCAGGTCGCCTTAAATTTTCTCCGACTCAACGATCAGGAGAAAGTCCTCTGTGCATCGTACATGCTACGAAAGGATGCTCGCCTCTGGTGGGAAACAGTTCAGATCCGGCGAGATGTGACTCAGATGTCATGGGAGGACTTCGTGGAGGAATTTAAGGAAAAGTATTTCAATACTGAGGTCATCGGAGGCTCAACAAGACGAGTTCGACAAGTTCCGCCAAGGAAATCTGTCAGTAGCTGAAGCTGTCAAAAAGTTTGAGCAGCTAGCACGTCTCTGCCCTCACCTCATCAGTTCCGAAAGGGACAAAGTAAGAAGAATGATGAGAATGTTCCGCTCAGATTTAGCAGTAGTAATCAGCAGTGGCCCCCATCCACCACTCACTGTTGCCGAATGTGTCAGCAGGGCAATTCGAGCTGAATATTGGGTGGGTCAGAACAAGGAGCAAAGGGCTAAATTTTTCCAGGAGAAGAGGGAAGAGAAGGCCCAAGCTAAACAGATTCAGGCAAGACCAAGCCAAACTCCGCAACAGAAAGGTCAAGGAGGACCTTTGGGCCAGAACAACAACAACAGGCAGTACGGCAACAACCAGCAGAAGAGAAGGTGGAATTCAGGAGGACAGGGGAATCAACAGAATTTTCCTCAAAAGAGAAATACTCCTGATAACAACAATAATCCCACTTGTCAGAAATGTGGGAGAAAGCACCCGGGAGAGTGCCGTGTTGGAAACGGTCGCTGTTTTCTTTGTGGCAAGGAAGGCCACTATGCTAGAAGCTGCAATCTTAACCCCCAGAGTCCGCAGAACTAACAGAGAGGACAGGGACCTCAACTTCATGCGGCACAGATGAAGCTCGAGGGACCCGAAATCTCCCAAGGCAGGTTGGAAGCTCCAGAACCGCAAGGACGTATTTACGCATATACAAAGGAGGATGCTCAAGCTGGACCTTCCACAGTGGTGACAGGTCAGCTTCCTTTTGCTCAACAAGATGCCTGTGTGTTAATTGATTCTGGAGCTACGCATTCATTCACATCGCCTAGATTCGCTAAGAAACTAGGTAGAGCAAGTGATAGGATCGGAAAAACATTTAGGACTGCATTACCCTCCGGGGAGATTCTGTTGTCTGATTATTGGATACGTCATGTTCCAATAATTATATGTGGTAGGGAAATGTATGTCAATTTGATCATCATTGACCTATTCGACTACGACGTCATCTTGGGAATGGATTTCTTGGGGAAATACAACGCGGTGATCGACTGTCCACGACGAACGGTCACGTTCAAGCCAGTTGGAGACAAGGAGTTTATGTTTAGAGGATCGACTCCAAAACAGCCGAAAATGTTCATTTCTGCGCTGAAGGCTAGGAAATTGTTGGCAGAAGGATGTATGGGATTTCTAGCCAACATAGTGGATAAGACGCTTGAAACCGAGAGCAGACCGGAGGAAGTACCGATAGTCAGAGAATTTATAGAGGTTTTTCCTGAAGAGTTGCCAGGACTGCCACCAGAACGAGAGATTTCCTTTGAGATTGAGTTACTTCCTGGATCAGCACCAGTATCCAAGGCTCCGTATAGGATGGCGCCTGCCGAACTTAAGGAACTGCAGATTCAGTTACAAGAGCTTCTGGATCGAGGATTCATTCGTCAGAGCTACTCGCCATGGGGAGCTCCAGTTCTGTTTGTTAAAAAGAAGGACGGCACTCTTAGGATGTGCATTGACTATCGGGAACTGAACAAGATAACTATCAAGAACAAGTATCCCTTGCCTCGGATCGACGATCTGTTTGATCAGCTGAGAGGAGCTTCAATTTTCTCGAAGATTGACCTGCGATCCGGATATCACCAGCTTCGAATTAGGGAAGGAGACGTTCCCAAGACAGCTTTTCGAACACGTTATGGACATTACGAGTTCCTCGTTATGCCATTCGGACTGACAAATGCTCCAGCAGCCTTTATGGACCTGATGAATCGAGTATTCAAGGATTACTTGGATAAATTTGTTATTGTCTTTATAGATGATATCTTGATTTATTCAAGAACAAAGGAGGAGCATGAGGAGCATTTAAGGATTGCTTTACGAATTTTAAAGCAAAACAGC
>CM046372.1:2715851-2743352 GCA_025413025.1 Ficus hispida | reverse complement strand
TTTTAATGAAAAACTTAGCCAAACTCTTGCCATTTTCTGCCATCAAAACCGTGAGAGAGAAGTGAGAGGAAGCCAAGAGAAAAACTGAAATTTGCCTAACCAAGCTTAGGTTAGTTTTCGGTTTGCAAGGGAAGCTAAGGGGAGAGTTTGAGAAATTTTTCAGCCTTGTTCTAGGCTTGCAGCCGACTGTTAGGGTGCAGGGAACCAAGAGGGAATCCAAAAATTTTAAGGGAAAGAATTCGGGTTTGTTTCATCAACCGAAACCAAGTTTTTTGAGACCATTTTCTTGGTCTAGGGCAGCCACGGTTTTGGAGCTAGGGAAGCCAGAAATTTTGTGACCAAAACTTGACTTTGGTCCAAGGTAAAAATCTAGAACCCTAACTCTTTTATTTGAGTTCAAATTTTAAGATTTAAGGTAGTTCAATTTGGTTGTAAGGACATAAGTCCATCTTCCAATTTTTGCCCTAATAGTTGTATGTGCTTGATTTGTAGATCTAAGGGTGTATGGCTTGTTTTCTTGCATAATTTGTGCTTGTGTATGATTGATTTTCATGCCTAATGCTTAGGGTTGTGTGTCCCCTGGTTTGGTCCGAAAATCTGCCCTTAGGCAGTGCTTGAAGCATGCTAGCTTAGGGAGCAAAGTTTAGTGTTTGTATGTGTTGTATGCAAAAAGTTAGAACCATGCAAACCTAGGTTAAGTTAATACGGGTTTTGGTTTGCATGGACATGTTTGAATTACATGTTGGTTCATGTGGGACGTTAGAAAACGCTGCATGTATGTTATCTAGGCTCCCGCGTGATCGGTCGAGTTAGAATCCGCGAAATAGGACGTAAAACAAACTTAAAACCGAAAACTGCCAGTTCGGATGTGAACTGCCCAGTTTCGGGAAAAGTGGAATTTGAGGCCTTTAGAGGCCGAACTGGGTAAAACGTAAAACATAAAAGTTGTTCAGAATGAGTTTTCATAGGGGCTAACGCGGACAGTTTTCCAAATTGAGGCTCCAATGGTCTCCGTTTTTACAAAAACCCGTGGCTAGCCTGCCCAGACCCAGTTTACAGGATCAGCCAGTTTCAAACAAAAACTGGTACGAATACAGGTCGAACTGGATTTTTCTCAAACATGAAAGTTTTAGGATTTTCAAGAGCTACAACTTTCGTGAAGACAACATTTTCAAAATCGGAATGGATCTTTAAACTGGAATGGTTTTATAAAGACTGTGCAGGAATAGAAATTCATGTACAGGATTTTCAAAAAAAAA
Organism: Ficus hispida; assembly: GCA_025413025.1. Taxonomy (NCBI): domain Eukaryota; kingdom Viridiplantae; phylum Streptophyta; class Magnoliopsida; order Rosales; family Moraceae; genus Ficus; species Ficus hispida. The sequence goes on along the minus strand of CM046372.1, from coordinate 2,742,093 downwards.
AAAAAATCGTATCTTTTCCCAAAATCACTGTTTTGACTAAGGAAACTGTTCCAAAGACAGTTTCCAGCCTTAAATGATTTTATAAAAACCTATTTCAAGGATATGGATTTTTATGAGATTTTAAGGTTAATTCACTCAAGTTTCCAAAGAAATGGAACATGGATATTTTTAAAACCAAATTGGGTAAGCAAGACGTTTACAAGTAATAACCGGAAATAATATCCGAGTTACTAGGCCAAGGCCTAGAACGCAAGTCTGACCCATATAGGGTTAACTTTGGTTGATTAAGAATGAACCTTAAGGGTTAGTCAAGATAACCCTAAAGGATACTAAGATTAATAAATTGGGCTAAGATATAGGGTTAATTAAGGAAACCCAATATTTATGATAAAGCCCAAGGTTAGGAAAGTAATCGAACCCTAACCGTATGTATAGGGTTTAGCACAAGAGGTTATCCAACGTAACCTCTTAAAGAATTAATTCATATTTAGTATGGGGACATACAATTAGGATTATGTAAGCATGTTGATTAGATTATCAACATTTCCGCAAAACTAATTAGAACCTCACCTATGTCCTTCAACCAGTAGGAGGGAACCTGCAGCTGTACGCAGAAAAGAAGCAGCTCAACGCAGGACATAGCAAGAGAGGTAAGTACAACCACCGCCTACAGCATAGGCTTTGTTGTGGTACTTGCCTAAGTATGATAGATGTATGCTAGGAATGTATGCTATGATATTGATGCTATGTTAGGATGTGATGATAGGTTATAATGTTGATGCTATGTGATGTTATTGTTGTTATGCTATGTTGGGTTATGTTGTATGATAGGTTAAGGTATGTTATTGATGAATGCTATGTTATGATGTGTTAAGACACGAAGCATGTTCACAAAATCTTATACAATAAGATCAAGTATGACACGATAAGATGGAAAAAGAAAGTAAGATGACGAGCAAGTCGCCTGTGTTGTACCGACCCGAGTAAGGTCGGGTTGGACTATGGTTTGAGTTGGAAATGGTTTGGCCGCCCCAACCACTCCATAGTCGCGCGCCCGGTACATACACACAAGTAAGGGGCCCATATGTAAGATAAGTAATGAAAGTAAGTTAAGTATGAAATGAACATAAAATAAGCATAAATGGACCATGCATTATGATATGTATGTTATGATATGATGAATGAAGTCATGATATGTATGATATGCTATGATGAATGAAATCATGATCTGTACGATATGCTATGGTAAGTCAAGTTTGTATGTGATAGATTAGATCATGTTTGTTTATGTCGCGGTATTGGAGGTTGTACTTGCTGAGCGAAAGCTCACTGTCTTACGTTTATGCTGTAGGTAAGCAACCGTCAGCAATAATTGATACAAGATGGAAGGGCATGGCGGGGCAAACTGTGAAATGTGGGAAATGTAGCCGCTACGCGTTTTGATATACGTATTTATGTTATGGAAAATATTTTTGATAAAGACACTCTTATATGTTGCACTTGTATGCCATATAGATAAAAAAAAAAAAAAAAAAAAAAAAAAAAAAAAAAAAAAAAAAAAAAAATTTCCGCTGTGTTTCATAAGTATGTAAGCATGTACGAGAAGTTAAGTATGTAAGTATGTATGTATGGTAACGGCCTGTGCTAGGCGGGTCGTTACAAAAGTTGACCATGAAAGTCAAAGTTGACCCGAAGAGTCAAAGACTGACTAAAAAGGCCAACTATGTGACGGAATTTAAGAATGTTGAGCAGTATAGGTTTCGTACTGCGAAAATCAATTTTTACGGACAAAATAGTTAGAATTAAACCTAAACCCGCTTTAGAAAAATTCAAGCACATAAATAGATTATTAAGGGCCAAAGGATTCAAAGCGAAAAGAAAAGTTTTTCGTATCGTCCATTTTATGACAGATAAATTTTGGAATGAAATTTAATTTATGAAACTGTGTATGAAGTAACACAGTATTAACGATGTCTGTTTGGCTTTAAATGGATTGCTTTTAAAGCTTTAAGCCAAACAAGCCTTAATGACATCACCTCATCCATTATTAATGACATAATATGGAATTAAGCTTAATTAGGAAAGTATTAGGTGCCAACTAAGCATGGGCTGGCCGGCCACCTCACCAAAATGGTGTAAAAAGCTGATTTTTGATGGAGTTTTTGGCAATTAAGCAAAGTTGCCAAACCTCTATAAATAGGTGGCCATTCCTATTCAGAAAATTCAAAAATCTCAGCCAAATTCTGCCCAATTTACAGCTCAAAAACCGTCCCTTACAGCCAAGAGAAAAACAAGAACAAAAACAGAAATCCAAGTGTAGGAACCCTTGGGTGTAGTTCGGTTTTCAGCTAGGAGGAAGATAGTGAGTGCTGGAAATTTTGGACCCCTTTGTTAGCTTGTTGGCCGGCTGTTTGTGGGCTGGAAAAGGGTGAGAAAAAGTTGAAGGAAGTTTAAGGGAGTGGCCGGATTTAGTGGCTGACCTTGGTGGGCAGCAACAGCCGAAGGCAGAAAAAAAAAAATTCTGGGTGAGCCTAGGGAGGAGCCGGCTGTACTAGGAGCCAAGGAAGAAAGAAGTTTGGACCAACCCTAATCAAACTTAGGGTTCATCAAGGTAAAATTTCTCATAACTTGCAGCTTTCAATTTGGTTCAATTTGCAAGTTTAAATTGTATTACAAGTTATCGGTTGTACGAGCATAAGCTCGGATTTTATTTTCGGCCCCTAGGTAGGTATGTGCTTGATTTAATGTGCTCGAGTAGTATAGTACGATTTTAAATATGTTTGATGTATGTGGATTGTATGTTAGTTGTATGGTTAAGTTTATATGCTCCTAATAGGTTTAGTCATGAGCTTGAATGCATAATTAGGTAATGAACAGATTTGGTACATGTTGTGCAAGCTGGAAAAAAAAAATCTGCACATCCTAATTATTTGAGATAAGATAATGGCTTGCATGGCTAAGTTTTTATTTGTGTTTAAGGAAAAATTAACGTTAGAAAGGCGCTGTTTGTTTGACTTAGGCTCCCGCTGGTTCGGTTGAGGTAGTGTGCACGTTTTTAGGGCGAGTACCGAATGAAGGATTTGAAACTGCCATTTCGGGTTCCAGTTACCCGGTTTTATGGAAAACAAATTTTGAGGCCCTTAGAGGCCGATTTTCATAAAACGTAAAACATGAAAGTTGTTTAGAACAGTTTTTCCTATAAGAAACGCGGACAGTTTTTAAAAATAAGGCTCCAACGGCCTTCGTTTTTATAGAAAACCGAGCTGACCGTGCCCAGACTTCATGCACGGCCAGGTGAACTTAAAAGGAGAAAACGAGTGGGTTAAAGTCCGAAATGGATTTTGATCAAAACATGAAAGTTTTAGAACGTTTTGAGATTTAAAACTTTGCTGAAGGAAATTTTTTTCAAATTCGAATTCAGTTTTTCAAATAAAAATGTATTTCAAAAACTGTGCAGTGATCGGAAGGTTACTGCTCAAGATTTCTAAAAACAGTGTTGGAATTGGGTTTTCCTGCACGTACATTAGCAAGTTTTTAGAAAGAAGCTGCTCCAAAGGCAGTATTGACTTTCAATAATTTGTATAAAGAACCCACTCATAGGAATTTTAAAGAAAACCTTAAGTTTTCAAAAGTGGATTTTTAAACCAAGTTTCGGTGAGCAATAAACTGGAAAAGACACCGAGTTATTGGTTTGGGCCCGAAGCCCAAGGGTTATCCAACGTAACCCAATAATGAATTAAGATTATGGAATAGGGCCCTTGTTTCGAGGGTTACCTACAGGGTTATTTTAGTAACCCGTTCCTAATGTATATAAGTTAGATTATGGGGGCATATAAACGCAGAATAAAATGAATGTTGGTTGGGATAACCAACAAATTTAAAAGTAGGATTTTCAGAAATCCTTACGCTATGTCCTTTGTAATAATAGGTGATAATCTGTTATTGCGACCTGTTCAGGAGCGGCATAGCATCGGACTTAGAGTTCAAGGTAAGTACAACTCCGCCTACAGCATAGGCTTTAGTTGAATACTTGCCTAAGTATGAGTGATAAATGCTATGGTAGTTGATATGCTTAGGAAACGTTATATGTTATGAATATGCCATGATGAAATGTTATGTTATGATTAAGATGTATGATGAATTTATGATATGATAAGATTATGTTTTATGAATATGTGACATCACGAAGCATGTTCACAAACTCTAAATAAGAATGATTAAGAAATTATGAAAGATAAGTATGAAGGCAAGCAAGTTGCCTGTGTCGTACCGACCCGCTCGTAGGTCGGGTTGGACTATGGATTGAGTTGGAAATGGACTGGCCGCCCCAACCACTCCATAGTTGCGCGCCCGGTACGTACACTTATGGGGCCCATAAGCATGATAAACATGATAAGCAAGATAAGCATGTTTAGTACGATAAGTATGATACGCTATGAAAAACCAAGCAAGCATAATCAAACATAATTGGCTCATGCATGATTAGGGTAGAATGTGTTATGTTAGATTTGAGTTACGTTTCGTATTATTAATTGTTGCGGATAATTATGTTGTACTTGCTGAGCGAAAGCTCACGTGTCTTACGTCTATGCTGTAGGTAAACAACCTGTCAGCAATTTTTGATACGAGATGGCGAGCGGGGCAGGGTAAACTGTGAAGTGAGTGGGATATTCTGCCGCTACGCGTTTTTGTCTCTTATGTACATTATATATTATCCGATGTTCGATTATCGCTTTTTGTTTTGTTCATACAATCGTTATTTATATATCGTTATCGTTCATGCACCCCGTATAAAAAAAAAATTTCCGCTGTTTATGCTAAGTATGTATGTATGTTATGTATGTATGTATGTACGGTAACGGCCTGTGCTAGGCGGGTCGTTACACATACGACCTTTTGAGGAAAAAGGAGTCAAAGTTTGACCAGAAACCGTCAAGTTGACCAAGAGAGTCCAATGTTCACAGGATAGGCAACATTGACCCACGAAAGTCAAAGATTGGCTAGAAAGATCAATTCTTTGACGATATCGAAAAATGGTGAGCAGTATAGGAAGTATACTGCGGAAAACCAAATGTTTCAGATAAAATGGTTTAAGTTAGATTCAAGACCACCATAGAAAAATCAAGCACACTAAGTAGGAGATTAAAGGCTAAAAGGCTCGAAACGAAAAGAGAATTTTTTGTATAGTCCATTATTAGACAGATAAATTTTGGACTGCATTTTAATAATCGGTACTGTGAATCAAAGATCACAATATCAACTATATCTGTTTAGTATTGAAAGATACTGTCTAATCAAAAATTAGGCCAAATAAGGCCTTAATGGTGATGTCACATTACTTTTGATTTATGACATCATTTTAAGGCTTTAATGAAAAATTGGATAGTATTTGGTTGGTTCTAGAACAACCATGGCCGGCCACCTCACCCCCCTAGTGTGCAATTTGGTGAACTTTGAAGGACTATTTTGCAATTTTGGAAAGTTCAAAAATGCCTATAAATAGGAGTGCTTCCTATTCGCAAAAATTAGAAAATCTAGCCAAACTTTGGTCATTTTTCTGCCCAAAATCCGAACTTGAGGGAGCTTCCAAAGAGAAAGAAAAAGCTTGGAAAATCAAGGAATTAGTCTTAGGAGTATTAGGCATTCACTAGGAAGCAAGCCAAGAAGTGAGAAAAATTTTTGGAACCAAGATTGGCCATTGCTGGCCGGTTGTGTGGCAGCTGCTAGGGGGAAGAGAAATTGAAGGGGAAACCAAGTAGGGAGGTGGCTGATTCTTATGGGAAGTGGCCGGAGTCTTGGGAGGAGCTGTCCCTAGGTGGCTGGAAAATTTTAGGCTCATTGGAAGGAGCTAAGGCCGGCTGCACCAAGGAGAAAGGAAGAGAGAAATTTGAGCCAAGCAAACCCACATTTGGGCCAAGTAAGGTAAAATTTCTCTTGGCACTTAAATCTCTTAATTCAAGTTCTAAATTAGAGATTTAAATGTATTACAAGCTGTTTTGTAATTAGCATAAGCTCAATTTAAATTTCTGCCTTAGGTCAGATTTTAGTGTGTGCTTGATTAGTTAAGTTAAGGGTGGTTGATTTAGTAGTTTAAGCTATGTTTTGATTTATGTTTAATTGTGCATTTGTATGTGCTTATGAGTATGATTGTATGTTAGATTAATTAAGGGTTTTATGTTTCCCCAAATCTGCCAATAGAATAGTAATGGCATGTTAGGGTGTTAGATTGAAATATGTATACTATGTTGGTAGAAATCAAGAACAAGCAAAAACCCTAACCTTAATTAATGCAAATGTGTTGTTTGATTTACATGATCATGTGGGGGCTCATGTAAGTCAATTTGGGATGATAGAAAAACGTTGCATGGTGATTTTAGGCTCCCGCTGTATTCGGTTGAGGTAGTGTGCACGAATTAGGACGAGAAACCAAGAAACGAACAAAAACTGCCAATTCGGGTTCAGACTGACCAGTTTTCTGGAAAGTCAGTTTTGAGGCCCTTAGAGGCTGATTTTGGAAAAACGTAAAACACAAAAGTTGTAGATAAGGGTTTTTCCTAGGGGGAAGCATGAACAGTTTTCAAAAATAAGGCTCCAATGGCCTTCGTTTTTGTGAAAACCCGAGCCTGACCGTGCCCAGACCCTATACACGGCTAGGTGATTTTAACAGGTTAAAGGAGTGCGTTAGAGACCAATTTGGGTCTCGAGTTCAAAACGAAAGTTTTAGGATTTTGAATGCTTTAAAACTTTCATGAAGAAAACTTTTTCAAATTCGGCCTTGATTTTTAAATAGAAAATTGGATTTCAAAACTGTGCAGTGAACAAGAAGTTCCTGCACAAAGTTTTCTAAAACCGTGCAGCAAAAGGACATTTCTGCACATCCACTGACTAATTCTCAGTGAGAAACTGTTCCAAAGGCAGTTTATGTTTTTAATGATTTTTACAAAGACCCACTCATCAGATTATGAGTTTTTAATAAAATGATCTTAAAACTCTAAGTTTTTCCGAAATAAAGAAAGAGTTTAAATCGAGTTAAATGAACCATAACCGGGAAAGATTCCGAGTTACTGGTTTAGGCCCTAAGCCCAAGGGTTATCCAACGTAACCCAATATAATAGTGAAAATGACTAAGTTGGGCCTAAAAACCAGGGTTACTCAAGAGTAACCCGATGGAATGAATTTTCAAACAAGCTTAGGCCCAAGGTTAGGTTTAATAACCTAACACAGTTATGAAAGGCTGTTTAGCCAAGGTTACTTTATGTGACCAACTTAAATATGTTCTAAACCATAGGGTTATCTGTGATACTGAGAAAGTATCCGGCATTGTATAAAGGAAGGGGGAACATATAACCACAAATAGGTATGAATGTTGGTTTGATTACCAACATTCTGTAAGAACATAATTCTTACTCTATGTCCTCTGATATAGCAGGGAATAGCCTGCTGAGTTATCCTGAAGTGGATCAACAAGTCTCGGGACATAGTACTCAAGGTAAGTACAACTCCGCCTACAGCATAGGCTTTTGTTGTATACTTGCCAAGTATGTTTGCTGTATGTGATGCTGTGTTTAATATATGACTATGTTAAGTTCATTAGCATGAGAAAAAGATATAATGCCAAGATATGAGCATGAGTTATGAATAGTGACATCACGAAACATGTTCACTAATAAGAACAAGTATGAGTTCATAAAAAGTAAGTATGATGGCAAGCAAGCTTGCCTGTGTCGTACCGACCCGCGTTAGGTCGGGTTGACTGTGGTTTGAGTTGGAAATGGACTGGCCGCCCCAACCAAATCATAGTTGCGCGCCCGGTACGTACACTCATGATAAGGGGCCCATTAGTAAGATAAGTTAAGAATGAATACAATGGCATAATGAGAGCATAACTGGTACATGCATATATTATGCGATGTTATGACATGTTATGTATGTTATGATATGTATGCTATGGGAAGTTATGTATGACATGTATGATATGCTATGTCTATGTAAGGTCATGATGAGTATGTTTATGTTTGTTTCCGTGGATATGTATATGTTGTACTTGCTGAGCGAAAGCTCACGTGACTTATGTCTATGCTGTAGGTAAGCAACCTACAAGCAACTGATGGTGCAAGGTGGCGAGCGGGGCAGGGCATACAGTGGAATGTGGGGATTAATAACCGCTTCGCGTTTTAATCTTTTTATGTAAATTATTTTGTATGCAAACGTCGTTATATATTGCAAGTATCCGCACTGTAAAAAAAAAAAAAAAAAAAAAATTTCCGCTGCTTACGCCAAATAAATAAGTACGCATGTATGTATGTATGTATGTATGGTAACGGCCTGTGTTAGGCGGGTTGTTATACCGGCCATTGTGAAGCCTTGGTGGGCAAGTTTACTTGTTCACCAAGCTTTACTTACCTCACCAATGACATCACTTGGATGACATCACCTTGATGACATCACACGCCTACATCACCTTGATGACATCATCTTGATGACATCACATTGATGACATCACCTTGATGACATCATCAAGCAAAAACTTGCTCTACAAGCACACTAAAATCCGGCCATTTGGAATCCTTGGTGGGCAAGTTTACTTGCTCACCAAGTTTCGCTTACATCACCCTCGTGACATCATCCGCTTACATCATTTTGACGACATCATCTTGATGACATCATCAAGCCAAAACTTGTTCTCCAAGCCATTCTAAAATCCGGCCATATAGTGTGGAAAATCAACAAAATATCTTTTCATGCTTATCTTTAACTTAAATCCTTGTTCCAATGTAACTAGGCTTGTAACAAATTTTTGGCCTAGTTGGAACCTTGGTTAGGAATTTCCATGATTCTATAATTACATACTAATCCATCATTACTTACTTTTCTAAAATTGCACTTTGGCCCCTACGGACAAAATATTTGCAATTTAGTCCCTGTAGGTCGTCAACTATGGCGGAGCCACTTGGCTTCCATTTCGTACATAATTATCCACTGGATACTTAAAATCCAATAATAAAATCATGCAGTCCATTTCCTTACTAACATACATAATATTAATACTGTTTTTTACCAAAAACAGTATTGTCACACTGGATTACAGTCCAGAATTCATCTGCGTAATAATTGGACTACGTATCGGATTTTCTTAGGACTTAAAACTATTTAGTCCTTATCGCTCTAAAAATTGTGCTTGATTTTTCTACGGTGGTCTCGTAGCTTATTCTTACTAAATTGGCCGTAATGAAGGTTTTTCCGCAGTATAATCCCATACTGCTTTGCCGTATCTCAGCACCTTCATCTATTTGACATTCCTGGTCAACCTTGACTTTTCGGTCAACTTTGACTTTTTCGGTCAAACTTTGACCAACATAAAATCATAAATTATCATTTTGCCCTTTTTCCTCAAAAGGCCACATGCTTGACTTAAGCAAACTATTGTTGAGTCTCGTAGCTAATTAAACGAGAACTCACACATAAACTGATATTCTGCTCAGATCATGAGCTTCATATCGACAAACAAGATTCAAACTTGAAATTTTCCTTGTCTAAAAGGAAATCATAGGTTCATCGAAATTTCGGGTATTACATTGAGGACCTTCGGCGTTGTCCCCTGGGTTGTCCGGAGCCTCCGTAGGATCCATACCATCATCATCCGGTCCTGCATCCGCCTCTTGCGGACGTATCTGCTGAAGTGGGACCGCTGGAATTGGATCCTCGGGCATAACCGGAACTCCCTTGAAAACTGGCTCTGGAATGCCGGCGTCGTTGACCGGATCGACGTGGTAAACATACATTGGGTCGGCCTCCTGTACCATATATGCTATTACCTCAGCCTCCATAATAGCATCAATCATATCCTCCAAGGATATTCTCACAACCGATGCGGGGACATAAAACTTAATTGCCGGAGGTAGGACGTCCCTGATAAGCTGTAACGCTCGCCACTGTGGATCCACGAGCTCCTGAGGTATATAGGGCAACATTGCCTCGTGGAACCTACGGCAATAGTGGCCCATGGTCTCATCCGGATAAGCATGCCATTCTGCGGCGAATTTGAGATATCGCCTCCTATTCATGTCGCCGTAAATAGCCGGGTCGCGGTACGGCGCATTGGCCCCCTCATCGGGTGGAGGCCCATATCGTGCTATCATACGGGCACGAAAATCTGCCCATGGTATCCCGTGAATAGCCGGATCCCCCTGAGCCATCCACCAGGCTCTAACCTCTCCTATCAAACGTCTACTTGCTAATAAAACCTGAAGATGGGCTTCGATATGGCATACCCTAAAAATCACCTCCATATCGAAAAGCCATCCTGTTAGTGATATCGTCTGCTGAGTCCCATAAAAAATATAGGGCTTCATCTTGTGGAATGCCGTAGTGGCATCTTGATCCTCATCCATACTCGAATCTCGATAATCGAATCTATCAAGTTATGAGCGCATAATAATTACTTATCTAAGTACTAAAAAAAAATTAACTCTTACTTACAACGACGGTGGCGCTGGCAGGCAGACTGTGAAACTAGAAGGTAGGATCCCGCTCTGATACCAACTCTGTATCGACCCGCCCTTACGTAGGCCGTTACAGTTACTTATCTTACATATTAACTTAACATACTATAACGACCCGTTCTTATGTATGCCGTTACCATATTTATCATATATACTAGAATAACATACTTACTTACTTATGCGAAATAAAACTTTACTACTTACATATTTATAATGTAAAAACATACTTATTTAGTAATTTCATTTCAAAACTGTCATTACGTAAACTAACTTATACTTTACTAATATTTACTTATCAAAAGTATCGTAGCATAAAATAACTCTGTATTAAACAAACCATACACATATATAATTCAAAACGCGTAGCAGTCTCCATTCCCACGTTTCACAGATCGCCCCGCCAAGCCTCACCGCCTTGCATCAAGAATTGCCAGTAGGAAGCTTACCTACAGTATAAACGTAAGTTGTGAGCTTTTGCTCAGCAAGTACAACCTTGAACCCGCAAAACAACTTAATAAAGCAATGCATGAACCAATTATGCTTTCATTATACTTTCATAGTTTTGGGCCCCTTATAAGTGTATGTACCGTGGCGCGCAGTCATGGAGTGGTTGGGGCGGCCAGCCCAATCCAACTCAAACCATGAACCAAACCTGACCTAGAGCAGGTCGGTACGACACATCATACTTAAAAAGCTTTTCTTAAAACAATTCTTTCTTAAAAACGTAATCTTCTTCTTACCATATAGTTTATTATTCGTGAACATGCTTCATGATGTCACAATAATAAACATACATCATACATATTACATCAATTCATGATCTTTAAAAAAAACAGTCAATTCATAAAACCATTTGCCTATGCTGTAGGCGGAGTTGTACTTATCTGTGGTTTGTCATTCCGACAAGTTACCTCAAAAGGTTACCTCCTGTTTCCAAAAAGGAAGTAAGATAAGAATCATCCTATCTTACCTTAACTTATTTCATTAAATGTTGATACCCTAACCAATATTTATCTGTGACCCTAGATATATGTCCCCTTCATATGCTTAACAATATTCTTGTTGGTTACTAAGTGTAACCCTAGGGCATAAGCCCTAATGGTAATCAAATAGTATCCTATTTGATTACTTAATTAACTTTGGGCTTAAGGCCCAATGATCTTGGTATGGGCACCCTATTAGGCTACTACGAGTAACTTTAAATGTAGGCCCATTTTGGGTGAAATTTAAAAAGCCTGTTGGGCTTATAAGGCCCAACAATTAAGGTGGTATCCTTTAAGGTTACCTTACATAAATCTTGGACTCAAGACCCAACATACAACCTTTGATTCTTAATTAACTAGGCCCAATTAAATTTAGGTAACCTATATGGTTATAATAGGTTACCAATTGGCTTACCTTGCTTAATTTGCTTAATTAACTTATTTCTTGCTAAACTGAGTTTAATTAATCATTTAAAACTGCTTTTAAATAAAATTGTGTTAGTTTTGCAGAAATTTGCTGAAAACAGTTAAATTGGCAGTGCAGGAATTTCCTGTGCATGCACTATTTTAAAATTCTGAATCAGAGCTTGCTCTACTTATTCAGTTTTACTTTAAAATCTGTTTGGATTTTGAAAAACTTTCTTCATGAAAGTTTTAGACACTGAAAAACTCTACAACTTTCATGTTTTGACAAAAACCCAGTTCTGAACTTAACTTATACTTTTTCCCTCTTGAAACTGTCTGGCCGTGCACATATGTCTGGGCGGTCCAGGCACGGGTTTTTATAAAAACGAAGGCCTTTGGGGCCTTATTTTCAAAAACTGTCTAAACTGACCCCTAGAATTTTCAATTTTCTACAACTTTTCTGTTTTGAGTTTTCTCAAATTCGGCCTCTAAAGGCCTTAAAATACCGTTTCCAATTCACTGCCCAGTTTTCACCTGAACTGGCAGTTTTTGGTTTCGGTTCGCTCTCACGTAATTTTACGCACACCCTACCTCAAACGGTCTCAGCCGTGAGGCTACGTCAAGCATACAGCGCGTAATCTAACGTCCTCACACCCATTCATTCAATCTTATGCATTCAATTATTTTATCAAACCCATTTGGTGAAGTTCACCAAACTTGGGTTTTCTATGGTTCTCTAAGGTTTTCTTGAACCCTAGTTCATCATACAATCATGCAACATAATAATCAGTCATTAATCAGCATACATAAGCCTATGGGGACACACATCAAACACCTAATGGTCACACATAGCATCTACTTAATTTCTAAAGCACACATTACCAATCATGCACCAAATTGAAGCATAAACATGCTAGAACCTAAATCAAGCACATGCTAAGCAAATTAACTAGGATAAGGACATAAATGAATGAGCTTAAGCTCTTACAAACTTGCTGGAAAATACACTTAAATCGCTGAAAACAGAATTTAGAGGCTTTAGGAGGTTGAGAAATTACCTCCAAACCGAAGAGGACTTGCTAGTTTATGTTCCGAAAAATGGTTTCCTAGCTGTCCCTCACCAAAATTTCCGACCACCACTCAAGGGTTTTGCTGTCTTTTGGGTTCGACTAGGGCAGAGAAAGGAAGAGAGAAAATGGCAAGAGTTTGGGTGGGTTTTTGGAATAAAATGACTAAAAATTTTTCCACCCATGACACCTATTTATAGGTGTAATTTTATTTTCTTTCTTGAATTATTTTTAATCCTTAAATTGCTCACCAAACCCTTAAAAATTTTATTTGCTAGATAACCCCTATGAGGTGGCCAGCCATAATGTGGAGATAAGGTTCAATGAATGTTCTTGGAATTCTTTCCCAAATTTCCAAAAATTCAAAATTTTGCTAAATTCCTATTGGACAAGGTATCCAATACTTAGGACTTTGTTTGGCTTTAAATCTTAAAAGCAGTCTATTTTCATACTAAAACAAATATAACAAATACTGTTTTTCAATAAAAATAATACTGTCTACTAAACTGCAGTCCAAAATTTATCTGCATAAAACTGGACTGCGTTTAGGTTTTTCATAGAACTTAAAGCTCATTAGTCCTTATTGTCCTAAATATTGTGCTTGATTTTTCTAACATACTTCCGTACCTTAAACTTACTTATCTGTCTGTAATGACGGTTTTTCGCAGTATAATTTCTATACTGCCTGTTATACAACAGTACCATCAAGCTTTGACTTTTCTGGTCAAACTTTGACCATTCTGTCAAACTTTGACTAACGTAAAATCGTGAATTCCTATCATGCCATAAATTATTCTGGTCAAAACTTGACCGGAATAAAATCATACATTCCTAAAATAGCTCAAATCACTCTGGCCAAACTTTGACCGGAATACATTCATACATAAATCCTAATTCTGATACTTAGATCAGGAAATTCATATACTTATACATAATACAAACTTTGATTCCTTGAGAAACAAGAAATCATAATTTATAACAAGGTCAGTCATCACAGTAACACCCCAGCCGTCTTCGTAGGCCCGACTACGTAAACGTGGGCTGTTACTTTACTTACTTAACTTAATTCTACATTCAAAAAGCTTAAACTTACTGAAAATTCCAGAGAAAATTTTTCTTTTCTTACTTTACTTTGAACTTAACTTATTCTCATACATATTCATATGTACTCACTCGAGTACCGAGCTTTCATAATCATATTGAAAGCTATCATGTTCAAACCGTGGACCAAACCCAACCTAGTGTGGGTCGGTACAACATGAGGCAACTTGCTTGCCGTCATCCTTAAAAACCATTCCTTAATTTGTTCTTAAAAATAATTTCTTAAAAATAGTTTTCTTCTTGAAAATCATTACTTGCCCATACTATCTGTAACGACCCGCCCTTACGTAGGCTGTTACAGTTACTTGTCTTACATATTAACTTAACATACTATAACGACCCGTTCTTATGTAGGCCGTTACCATATTTATCATACATACTAGAATAACATACTTACTTACTTATGCGGAAATAACGTACATATTTTTTTTTCTTTTCTTTTTAAAAACCACTTGAGTAAAAACTTTACTACTTACATATTTACAATGTAAAAACATACTTATTTAGTAATTTCATTTCAAAACTGTCATTACATAAACTAACTTATACTTAACTAATATTTACTTATCAAAAGTATCGTAGCATAAAATAACTCTGTATTAAACAAACCATACACATATATAATTCAAAACGCGTAGCAGTCTCCATTCCCACGTTTCACAGATCGCCCCGCCAAGCCTCACCGCCTTGCATCAAGAATTGCCAGTAGGAAGCTTACCTACAGCATAAACGTAAGTTGTGAGCTTTCGCTCAGCAAGTACAACCATTTACCCGCAAAACATTTCAAAATGGAACAATGCATGAACCAATTATGATTTCATTATGATGTCTTATGCTTTCATAATCCTGGGCCCTTACATAACATGAGTGTACGTATCGCGGCGCGCAGCCATGGAGTGGATGGGGCGGCCAACCAGATCCAACTCAAACCATGGACCAAACCCGCCCATAGTGGCAGGTCGATACGACACAAGGTAACATTGTTTGCCTTCTTTTCTTAACTTGCTCATAAAATTGTTTTCTTCTTGAAAACAGCCTTTTACAACAGTTTCTTTCTTGAAACTGAGTTCTCATTCTTACCATGTGATTTATCTTTCGTGAGCATGCTTCACGATGCCACAATGATAAAACATAAACCATACATATGGCGACCAGCCCTTTCCTGATCGTCACCATACTTACTTATATACGTACATACGAAAATTTGAACTAATTTTTTTTTTTTAATTCTTCTTTCAAAACCATGGGTAACTTGAAGTTAAAACTTCATACATGTACATATATATACATATACATATGCATATACATATACATATACATATTTAGTCCCATGTAGTACTAAAACATAGTACTTAAATGTAATGATCAGCTTGTTTACAAATTTTGATTTCTGTTATTAGGAATCAAAGTTTGTAATTACTTATGTTTATATGCTATGTATGTGAATGTGTTATGTTTTATCAGTAAAATTATTGAATTCTTGGTCGAAGGATTCGATAATTTACTTATGTAAGACCTTTTTGTTGTGAAAGGCAAATTTATGATCTATGATTATCTGTTAGTAGTTTCTAATGTTAAGAGAACCCTAGACAGAGTTCAGATAAATTCTGGATTATGGTCCAGTACAGGAATACTGTTATCGGTTGAAAACAGTATCTGTATATGTAAGCTTGTATGAAAGTGGACTGTGTTTAGGAGTTAAGACAAGCAAGGTCTTAAAAGGTGACACCTCATCTTAAAAAGAATGACAAATGTCACTATGAAAATCGGCCACCCTTTAAGGACTAAAGTGCAAATGTTTTTGCCTTTAGGGACCAAAGTGCAATTTTGTGAAAATTATGGTTTGATAAATAAATTTGTAAATTTATGGAACTATGGATATTTCTAGTTGGATTTCCTAGTTCAATTAAGCTTATGATGATTTTTAAGTTTGGTTAACCTAGTTGGAAACCAAGGAATCAAGTTAAGTTTGATTGGTTCAAAATTGACCAATGACATGGTTACACTTGTTCATATAGGGACCGGCCACCTCAAGGGCTAATGAGCAAATATTTTGCTCTTAAGGACCAATAGGCAAAGTATGAAAATTTGAGGCTTACTAGAAATTGACACCTCACAATTTTAGCTTTGCTTACTAAGCTATGTTGCAAGTTGTCATCTTGACACCTAGCAAGAATGGCCGGCCACCTCATGGATATGTTCAAGCAAATATGATGTTTTTAAGGACTGAAAAGTAAATAAGAAAATAGGTGTTTCATTGTTAGTTTGACACCTAAAAACCTAGATTTGTTTAGTAAGCAATCTAGCTTTGCTTACTTGGCTATATGTGATGCATCAAAAAGCAAAGATTTTCCATGTGGCACACTATGGAAACCGGCCATCACCTTGGCTAGACATATCATGAATTAGCCTTGGTGAGTAAGCACCATAGGTTTGCTTAAGTGGCTAGCAAAGGCAAGCACACTAAACCACCTAAGGCCGGCCACTATGAGGTCAAGACACCTCATGGACTAGCTTCGGTTAGTAAGCCACCCTAGCTGCCCTTATTTGGCAAGCCAAAACTCTTACACCACATCAATGATGAACCGGCCATCATGGGAGGCTGACACCTCATGGTGTAGCTTTGGTGAATCAGCTCCGTAGCTGTGCTTGTTTGGCAAGCCAAGGCCTTGCCAAGCCACCCTAAAACCGGCCACCTTAGGATTAGGACACCTCGTGGTCTAGCTTGGATGAATAAGCATTCCTAGCCTCGCATCCGTGGCAAGCCGAGGTTTTGACACGTCATCACTCTAAGGGGCAGCCATCTTGAGGGCTTGACACATCGTCTAGTAGCCTTGATGAGTCAGTCCCATAGCCTTGCTTAGTCATTTCCAAGAGCCAAGCATGGCCGGCCACCACACAAGGTTGGTTCAGCAAATAGAATTTTGCTTGAGGACTTTTTGGCAAAGGAAGAACAAGTTGTTCACCTATAAATAGGTGAAGGCTGATTCTTTGTGTTTGTTTAGAAAACCTTGCAGCCAATGTTTCAGTCCTCTCCCTTATAGAAACGAACCCAAAGTGAGAAGCAAAGTGAAAGTGAAAGTGTGAATCAAATCCGGTTTTGTGGTGTTGTGGTAGCACAAGAGAAAAACTTCGAAACCCTAAGCTAGAACCTTTCTCGTGAAGCTTGAGGTAAATCTTTTAACCTCTAGCTGTTTATTTACGTTTTAGTTAAGAGAAATTAAGAGTTTGATGCTGTGTAAAAGCATGAGTTATGGTTGTTTAGATTTATAAACCATACCGAATGAAAACTGCCAGTTTCGTGTTAAACTGGACAGTATTTTGGAAAGTAAATTTTGAGGCCCTTAGAGGCCGAATCATGAAAAAGTCAAAACTACAAAGTTGTAGAGAAGGGAAAATCCTAGGGGCCATCGTGGACAGTTTTTGAAAATAAGGCCTCTAAGAGCTTCGTTTTTACAAAAACCCGAGACCTATTTTAAGGTTAATAAACTGGTTGAAGAATTTTCAAAGACAGAAACAAGTATGTTAAAGTCAGATTTGGGTTTTAAGTTTAAAACAGAAGTTGTAGGAATCTTCAAGATATACAACTTTCATGAAGGAAATATTTTCAAATTCGAAACAGATTTGTTAGAAGAGGATCAAATTTAAAGATTTGATTCCAAATACAATTTTCAGAATTCAGGGGTTTTTAAAAGAAAGTAAAGTTTTAAAGTTTATGCTATGTTTTTGATACCCTTGTACTAAGATAAGTTAATAACTAGGGTAATTATGACACTATGATAGGATGATACTTATCCTATATTTTCTGTAAAAACAGGAAAACAACCAATGTAGGTGGAGCACTAAATTCAAGATTTAGTGTAACTGGTAAGTACAACTCCGCCTACAGTATAAACGAAAATGTTTGATAAGTTCATGATGATATGTATGCAATGAAGAGTTATTGATAGTATGTGTTCAAGTTAAGCTGATATGCTTACGATGTTAAGTTGATATGCTTATGAAGTATGAAGATTAAGTTAAGCTGATATGCTTACGATGTTATGTTGATGTGCTTATGAAGTATGATGATTAAGTTAAGCTGATATGCTTACGATGTTATGTTGATATGCATACGAAGTATGATGATTAAGTTTAGCTAATATGCTTACAATGTTATGTTAACATGCTTATGAAGTATGGTGATCTAATTATGTTGATATGCTTGCAATGTATGTTAGCATAAGATGATCCAGTTATGTTGAAATGTTATGATGCCATGAGATTATGATATTATAAGATTATACTGATATACTGATGATATATTATGATGATATGGCATCACGAAGCATGCTCATTAAAGATAACTAATTCGGTAATGAGTAAAATACGGTTTCAAGTTAGAAACTGTTAATGATTCAAGTATGATGATAAACAGATGGTAATCTGTGTGAATACGGTTTCAAGTTGGAAACTGTTTATGATCATGAAAGATTCATGTATGATGACAATGATGATGAACAGATTTCTTGTGTCGTATCGACCCGCGAAGGTCGGGTTTGGTCCATGGTTTGAGTTGGACATGGCTGGCCGCCCCAACCACTCCATGGCAGCGCGCCACGGTACGTACACTTATGTTATGTTATGTAAGGGGCCCGGAACCAACGCTAACTCATGAATGAATAATGAGAGCATAAAAGGTTCATGCATTGGTTATAATGAAATGATTTGCGGTGCAATTGTTGTACTTGCTGAGCAATAGCTCATGACTTACGTTTATGCTGTAGGTAAGCAATCATACAGCAATACCTGATGCAAGGCGGTGGGCGTGGCGTGGCAAAACTGTGAAATTATGGGTGTGAAGCTACCACGTGTTTTGATAAAATTACGTTTTGTTTATGTAAAGATTAAGTACTATGTTTTAGTACTACAAGAGACAAAATATATATATGTATATGTGTATGCATTTGTATATGTATATGTATGTATAAGTAATTAAAATGAAAGTTTTCATCCTAAGTTAAGTGATGATTTAAAAAAAAAAAATTACTTCAGATTTTAATATGTATGTAAGTAAGTAAGTATGGTGATGATCACGAAAGGGTTGGTCGTCACATTAAATACTACATAAACATAACATAATTTTGACAAAACGCATGGTAGCTCCAAACCCTTCATGTCACAGTTTTGCCACGCCACGCCCACCGCCTTGCATCAGATAGTGCTATAAGGCTGCTTACCTACAGCATAAACGTAAGTCATGAGCTATTGCTCAGCAAGTACAACAATTGCACCGCAAATCATTTCATAATAACCAATGCATGAACCTTTTATGCTCTCATTATTCATTCATGAGTTAGCGTTGGTTCCGGGCCCCTTACATAACATAACATAAGTGTACGTACCGTGGCGTGCTGCCATAGAGTGGTTGGGGCGGCCAGCCCTGTCCAACTCGGGTCGATACGACACAAGAAATCTGTTCATCTGATCATCGTCATCATACATGAACCTTTTCATGATCATAAACAGTTTCTAACTTGAAACCGTATTCTTACAGATTACCATCTGTTTATCATCATACTTGAATCATTTACAGATTCTAACTTGAAACCGTATTTTACTCATTACCGAGTCACTTTTCATTAATGAGCATGCTTCGTGATGCCATATTATCATAACATAACATTAGTACATCAACATAACATTATGATGTTATAGTACCATAGCATACATCGCAAATATGTCTATGTAACTTGATCATTGTACATCATAAACATATCATCATAACTTAATCATCATGTAAGCATTCATCTTAACATACTTTAAAACATTTTATCATAACTTGATCATCATATGCTAATATACCTCGCAAGTATATCAACATAACTTGATCCTCATTCATCGTAACTATAACTTAATCATATTTCGTATGCATATCAACATAACTTAATTATCATAAACTTGAAAATCAACGTTTGCGTTTATGCTGTAGGCGGAGTTGTACTTACCAGTTTACACTAAATCTTAGATTTAGTGCCCCACCCAGACAGATTGCTTTCCTGTTTTCACAGAAAATCATAGGATAAGCATCATCCTATCATACATCATAATTACCCTAGTTATTAACTTATATTAATACAAGGGTAATTAAAAACATAGTATAAACTTTAAAACTTTACTTTCTTTTAAAAACCCTTGAATTCTGAAAACTGTATTTGGAAATCAAATCCTTAAATTTGATCCTTTTCTAACAAATCTGTTTTGAATTTGAAAACATTTCCTTCATGAAAGTTGTAGATCTTGAAGATTCCTACAACTTCTGTTTTAAACTTAAAACCCAAATCTAACTTTAACACATTAATCTCTGCCTTTGAAAATTCTTCAACCAATTTATTAACCCTAAAATTGGTCTCGGGTTTTTGTGAAAACGAAGGTCTTAGTGGCCTTATTTTCAAAAACTATCCACGCTGGCCCCTAGGATTTTCCCTTCTCTACAACTTTGTAGTTTTGACTTTTCCATGATTCGGCCTCTAAGGGCCTCAAAATTTGATTTCAAAAATACTGTCCAATTTGACCCGAAACTGGCAGTTTTCATTCGGTATGGTTTATAAATCTAAACAACCATAACTCATGCTTTTACACAACATCAAACTCTTAATTCTCTTAACTAAAACATAAATAAACAGCTAGAGGTTAAAAGATTTCCCTCAAGCTTCACAAGAAAGGTTCTAGCTTAGGGTTTCGAAGTTTTTCTTTTGTGCTAACACAACACCACAAAACCGGATTTGTTTCACACTTTCACTCTCACTTTGGGTTCGGTTTCTATAAGGGAGAGAACTGAAACATTGGCTGCAAGGTTTTCTAAACAAACATAAAGAATCAGCCTTCACCTATTTATAGGTGAACAACTTGTTCTTCCTTTGCCAAAAAGTCCTCTAGCAAAATTCTATTTGCTGAACAAACCTTGTGTGGTGGCCGGCCATGCTTGGCGCTTGGAAATGACTAAGCAAGGCTTTAGGACTGACTCATCAAGGCTACTAGACGATGTGTCAAGCCCTCAAGATGGCTGGCCCTTAGAGTGATGACGTGTCAAAACCTCGGCTGACCACGGATGCGAGGCTAGGAATGCTTATTCATCCAAGCTAGGCCACGAGGTGTCCTAATTCTAGGGTGGCCGGTTTAGGGGTGGCTTGGCAAGGCCTTGGCTTGCCAAACAAGCACAGCTAGTGAGCTGATTCACCAAAGCTACACCATGAGGTGTCAACCTCTCATGATGGCCGGTTCATCATTGATGTGGTGTAAGAGTTTTGGCTTGCCAAATAAGTGCAGCTAGGGTGGCTTACTAACCATAGCTAGTTCGTGAGGTGTCTTGACCCCATGGTGGCCGGCCATTGAATGGTTTGGTGTGCTTGCCTTTGCTAGCCACATGAGCAAAGCTATGGTGCTTACTTACCAAGGCTAATTCATGATGTGTCTAGCCAAGGTGATGGCCGGTTTTCCTTGGTGTGCCACATGGAAAATCTTTGCTTGTTGATGCATCACATATAGCCAAGTAAGCAAGGCTATGATGCTCACTAAGCAAAGCTAGGTTTTTAGGTGTCAAACTAACAAAGAAACACCTATTTCCTTGTTTGCTTATCAATCCTTAAAAACATTATATTTGCTTGAACATATCCATGAGGTGGCCGGCCATTCTTACTAGGTGTCAAGATGACAACTTGCAACATAGCTTAGTAAGCAAAGCTACCATGCTTACTAAGCAAAGCTAAAATTCTGAGGTGTTAATTTCTAGTGCACTTCCAATTTGCCTATTGGTCCTTAAGAGCAAAATATTTGCTCATTAGCCCTTGAGGTGGCCGGTCCTTATGAGCACAAATGTAAGCATGTGATTGGTCAATTTTGAACCAATCAAACTTAACTTGATTCCTTGGTTTCCAACTAGGTTAACCAAATTAAAAAAATCATCATATGCTTAATTGAACTAGGAAATCTAACTAGAAATATCCATAGTTCCATAAATTTACAAATTTATTTATCAAACCATAATTTTCACAAAATTGCACTTTGGCCCCTAAAGGCAAAAATATTTGCACTTTAGTCCCTGCAAGGTGGCCGATTTTCATAGTGACATTTGTCATTCTTTTTATGACGAGGTGTCACCTTTTAAGACCTTGCTTGTCTTAACTCCTAAACACAGTCCACTTTCATACAAGCTTACATATTCAGATACTGTTTTCAACCGATAACAGTATTCTTGCACTGGACCATAATCCAGAATTTATCTGAACTATGTCTAGGGTTCTCTTAACATTAGAAACTACTAACAGAGAATCATAGATCATAAAGTTTCCTTTCACAACAAAAAGGTCTTAATATAAGTAAATTATCGAATCTCTCAACCAAGAATTCAATAATTTTACTGATAGAACATAACACATAGCATATAAACATAAGTAATTACAAACTTTGATTCCTAATAACATCAATCAAAATTTGTAAACAAGCTGGTCATTACAATCTACCCCCCTTAAAAATTTTCGTCCTCGAAAATCAAGTCGGGATAGTTCTTTCTCATTTCCTCCTCTACTTCCCATGTTGCTTCTTCAATGTTATGATTCCGCCATAACATTTTAACCATCGGAATGGTTTTGTTTCTTAAAACCTTTTCTTCCCGATCTAAAATACGGGTTGGCTTTTCCTCATAAGTCAACTCCGTTTGTGCTTCAATTGGTTCTTGACTTAGCACATGAGAATAATCACGTACATACTTTTTCAACATAGAAACATAAAAAACATCATGTACAGAAGCTAATGCTGGCGGCAACGCAAGTCGGTAAGCTACTTTTCCAATCCTTTCGAGGATTTCAAATGGACCTATATATCTTGGATTAAGCTTTCCCTTCTTAGCAAACCTCATAATGCCCTTCATAGGAGCAATCTTTAGAAACACAGAATCTCCAACTTGGAATTCTAGAGGTCTTCGACGTTTATCAGCATAACTTTTCTGCCGACTAAAAGCTACTTCGAGTCGTTGCTTAATCATCTTAATGTCTTCTGAGGTTTTTCTAATGAAATCCATGGTTTGAAGTTGTTTCTGTCCAACTTCTTGCCAATGGATGGGAGATCGACATTTCCTTCCGTATAACGCTTCAAATGGAGCCATACCAATTGAGGCGTGATAACTATTGTTATACGAAAATTCGATCAATGGTAGCTTTTGATCCCAGTTTCCTTTGAAATCCAAAACACATGATCTTAACATATCTTCCAGTGTTTGGATAGTACGTTCCGATTGTCCATCCGTCTGAGGGTGAAAAGCGGTACTAAATTTCAACTTTGATCCCATGGCGGTATGAACACTTTTTCAAAATCGAGAAGTAAAACGTCCATCTCGATCTGAAATGATGGATTTAGGTACTCCATGAAGCCTAACAATCTGGGATACATAAATTTCAGCCAATTTCTCGACTGAAAAGGTGGCTTTTATGGCAATGAAATGAGCTGATTTGGTTAGTCTATCCACAATCACCCAAATCATGTCATTTCCACTTGCCGTCTTGGGTAAACCAACCACAAAATCCATAGTAGTTTGCTCCCATTTCCATTCTGGAAGTTCGAACTTTTGAAGATCTCCGCCAGGTTGTCGGTGTTCAGCCTTAACTTTCTGGCAAGTTAAGCACTTTGACACAAAGTCAGCGATTGCATTCTTCATATTCGGCCACCAATAGTTTTCTCTAAGGTCCTTATACATCTTGGAAGTTCCAGGATGTACCGAATATGGCGTCTCATGGGCTTCAGACATGATTTGTTTCTTAAGAAAATCAAAGTTAGGAACACAAATCCTTCCTTTAAAAAGAATTAGCCCATTCGAAGACGTCTTAAATTCCTTGTCTTCTCCACCAAGGAGTTGCATCTTTAGTAAAAAGGAATCTTTCCCTTGATAAAACTTAATGGATTCTAGGAGATTGGACTAGAGAGTCAAAACAGCCAATTTCCCAGTTACCATTTCCAAGTTAAAATCAGAAATTTCCTTCTGAAGTGACTTGGGCAATGATCCGATAGACATAAGTATACCGGATGACTTTCTGCTTAACGCATCTGCCACTTTATTTGCTTTCCCAAGGTGGTAAAGGATTTCACAATCGTAATCCTTTACGAGCTCAAGCCATCTACGTTGTCTCATATTGAGCTCTTTTTGAGTAAAGATGTATTTGAGACTTTGATGATCCGTGAAAATCTCACATCTATTATCATACAAATAATGCCTCCAAATCTTTAAAGCAAAAACTACCGCCGCAAGGTCCAAATCATACGTCGGATAGTTCCTTTCATGGTCCTTTAGTTGACGTGAGGCATATGCAACTACCTTTCCTTTTTGCATAAGGACAGCTCCTAGTCCAGTCTTAGATGCATCGCTATAAATAACGAAGTTTCCTGCATCAACATCAGGAATTATTAATACGGTGCACTAGTAAGCCTCCTCTTGAGTTCTTGGAAGTTTTCTTCACATTTCGATGTCCATTCAAACTTTCTCTCCTTTTTCGTAAGGGCTGTTAGTGGCGCCGTTATCTTGGAAAATCCTTCAACGAATCGTCGGTAATAACCGGCTAAACCAAGAAAACTTTGTATTTCCGACACGTTTTTAGGCGTTGACCATGCACTAACTGCCTCTATCTTTACAGGATCCACGGAAATTCCTTCCTTTGAAACCACATGGCTTAAGAAATGTACTCTTTCCAACCAAAATTCACACTTTGTGAATTTCGCATAGAGCTGATTCTGTCTTAATATTTCCAAAACCATCCTAAGATGTTGTTCATGTTCTTTTATGGACCTTGAATAGATCAAAATATCATCAATAAAGACGATAACAAACTTATCTAAATATTCTTTGAACACTCGACTCATAAGATCCATAAAAGCAGCTGGAGCATTAGTCAAACCAAATGGCATGACTAAAAACTCATAATGCCCATAGCATGTTCGAAACGCCGTCTTAGAAATATCATCCTCCTTAATTCTAAGTTGATGATATCCTGATCGCAAGTCAATCTTTGAAAATACCAACGCTCCCCGGAGTTGATCAAAAAGATCGTCAATTCGTGGGAGAGGGTATTTATTCTTAATCGTGATCCTATTCAGCTCACGATAGTCAATGCACATTCGCAACGATCCATCCTTCTTTTTAACAAACAACACCGGTGCTCCCCACGGTGAATGACTTTGTCGAATAAATCCCTTATCCAACAGTTCTTGTAACTGTACTTGGAGTTCTCTAAGCTCAGCTGGAGCCATACGATAGGGTGCTTTCGATATAGGTGCTGCTCCTCGCAACAATTCTATTTCGAAAGAAATTTCTCGCTCCGGCGGAAGTCTAGTCAAATCTTTTGGAAAAACATCCAAATATTCCTTAATGATAGGAACATCCTCAGGCTGTAGCTCCCTTTCTTGTTCCTTATCCACCATGTTAGCTAAGTATCCTTGGCATCCCTTAGCCAACATTTTCCAAGCCTTCAATGCTGAAATTAATCGTTTTGATGCGCCTCTGGTCTGGCCTTAGAAGTTCAATTCCTCTTCTCCGGAAGGATTAAACATCACACAATGCTTTCGACAATCAATCTTAGCGTTGTACTTACTTAGGAAATCTATTCCTAAGATAACATCGAAATCTTGTAGTTTAATCACAATCAGGTCTACGTATAATTCTCTACCGCAAATGACTACCGGAACATTTCGTATCCAGGAGTCAGATAACAAAACTTCCCCTGACGGAAGAGATGTTCTAAAAGGTTAACCTAGGTTTTCTAAACCTCTTCCTAACTTCTGGGCATACACCATCGATACAAACGAATGGGTGGCGCCAGAATCAAATAGGGTACATGCATCATAAGCGGCTATAGAGATCTGACCTGTTACGACATTAGAAGTTCCAGCTTCAGTATCCCCTTTGGTGTAAGCATAAATTCTTGCTTGGGGTTCAGGAGCTTCTAGCTTCCTTGGGCTAGTTGAAGGGCCTTCAATCCTTACTTGCACAGCATGCAACTGTCGGTTTGCATTTCTATTCTGGTATTGTAAGTTCTGATTCTGGATATTGGAGGTACAGTTCCTCGCATAATGACCTTCCTTGCCACAACATAGCAAATGGTCATTCCCAATCTACATATCTTAGAGTGCTTCTTTCCATATTGAGCACACAATGGATAGT
>CM046372.1:2670865-2715751 GCA_025413025.1 Ficus hispida | reverse complement strand
TGCTTACTAAGCAAAGCTAGTTTTTTAGGTGTCAAACTAACAAAGAAACACCTATTTCCTTGTTTTCTTATCAATCCTTAAAAACATCATATTTGCTTGAACATATCCATGAGGTGGCCGGCCATTCTTACTAGGTGTCAAGATGACAACTTGCAACATAGCTTAGTAAGCAAAGCTACCATGCTTACTAAGCAAAGCTAAAATTGTGAGGTGTCAATTTCTAGTGCACTTCCAATTTTCCATACTTTGCCTATTGGTCCTTAAGAGCAAAATATTTGCTCATTAGCCATTGAGGTGGCCGGTCCTGTAACACCCGAAATTTCGATGAAACTATGATTTCCTTTAGACAAGGAAAATCCAGAGTCTTACTCTTGGTTGTCGATATAAAACTCACGATCTGAGTTAAATATCAGTATATGTTTAAGTTCTCGTTTAATTAGCTATGAGACTCAATAAGCAGTTTGCTTAGTCATGCATCTGACCCTTGAGCAAAAAGGGAAGGAAAATTCTATGATTTCATGCTGGTCAAAGTTTGACCGAAAAAGTCAAAGTTGACCGAAAAGTCAAAGGTTGACCAGGGAGGTCAAATAGATGAAGGTGTTGAGATATAGCAAAGCAGTATGGAATTATACTGCGAAAAACCTTCATTACGGATGAATAAGTAAACATAAGCTATGAGACCACCCTAGAAAATCAAGCACACCAAGTTAGATACGAAGGGCAAGAAAGGTTTCAAGAAATAAGAAAAATTTGATAAAGTTCATTTTTACACAGATAAATTTTGGACTGTAGTACAGTGTAAAATACTGTTATTAGTTAATAACAGTAATGGAAATATCTATGTTCGCATAAAAATGGACTGCATATTAAGAAACAAGCCAAACAAGGCCTTATGATGACATAGCCTTATCTTGGATTTATGACATCATAATTGGATTAAATAAGCTTGGAAAGAAAGCAAGGAAGGCTCTAGAAGAGATGACATGGCCGGCCACCTTAGGGGCAAAAATGCCAAAATTTTATCTTTAGGGGTTAAAGTGAAAATTTTGAAAAATTGATGATGTAAGCAAAGTGATGTCATCAAGATGATGTCATCAAGGTGAGATAAGCTTGGCTTGATCTCCAAGTAAGGGGCCGGCCACTTAGAGGGCATAAATGCAAGAATTTTAACTTTCGGGGCTAAAATACAATTTCTGGAAAATAGGTGATGTAAGCAAGATGATGTCATCAAAATGATGTCATCATTTGCTTGGAGAACAAGGTGATGGCCGGCCAACATGCCACTTGGAAGGTCAAATTGTAAATATTTTGTCTTTTGGGGGCAAAAGTGTAATTTTAGAGAAAAATGATGATGTAAGCATGAGGTAAGCACATGATGTCATCAAGATGATGTCATCATGATGAGGTAAGCAAAACTTGGGCTCCAAGGACTCCAAATGGCCGGCCACATGTAGGGGACTAACTAGCAAATATTTTATTTTTAAGCCCTAATGTGCAATTTTTGAAATAAAAATAATTGGTGAAAATTTGTAATTTTCACCTATAAATAGGGCTCAAAGGGGGCGGTTTTGGCAGCTCAAAATCATCCCAAAACTCTGCCCAATTTTCTCCAAAACCTCCCTAGAAACCGAAACCCAAGAGGAAAAAATGAAATGGCCGGATTTTAGGTGAGAAAGAAAAAGTGTTGGAAAAAAAAATTGGAAACCCATTTTTGTGGCTTGAATGGCCGGTTGTAGTGAGCAAGAAAAAGCAGAGAAAAGTGTTAAGAATTAGGGAGCATGGCCGGCTAGGCTATAGGCAACCGAGGGTAGATTCAATTTCTTGAATCTTGAGGTAATTCTCTCCACCCTCTAATTACGTTTTGGTTCGAGTTTATGTGTATTTTCCGAGTTGGAATGTAAGAGCATAAGCTCACTTATTATGTCTATGCTCTAGATTAAGTTTGCTTTATTATGCATGATTAGGGTGGTGGTCTCTAGTTTACATTTTTTATGCATGTTTGATGATATGCTTATATGGGTTTGAGTATGCCTACTACATGTTTGTTGTATGTTCCCATAGAATTTAGAACGATTGTATGATTGTGATAACGTTAGTATTACGCTGCATGTGTGATCTTAGGCTCCCGCTGAGTTCGGTTGAGGTAGTGTGCGCGTAATTTTGCGTAAGAACCAATCTAAACCGAAACTGCCAGTCTCGGGTCAAGACTGGTCAGTGTTCTGGAAATGATAATTTGAGGCCCTTAGAAGCCGAATTTGAAGAAACTCAAAACTACAAAGTTGTAGATAATGGTTTTTCCTAGAGGGTAGCGTGGACGGTTTTTCAAAATAAGGCTCCAAAGGCCTCGGTTTTTATGAAAATCCGAGCCTGACCGTGTCCAGGATTTATGCACGGCCAGGTGAGTTCAACAAGGAATAAGGGCATGTTAAAGTCCGAACTGGGTTTTCCTCAAAACATGAAAGTTGTAGTATTATCCGAGATCTACAACTTTAATGAAGAAAATTTTGTCAAATTCGGAACTAATTTTAAAGTAAAAATTAGATTCTAAAGACTGTGCAGGAAATAGAAATTCCAGCACAAGATTTTTAGAAAAATAGTACATAAGCAGGAAATTCCTGCTCATGCACAGGATTTTCTAAAATAATACAAGAAAACTGTATTTTACACCAAACCCAATGTTTTGATTGTGAAACTGTTCCAATGGCAGTTTTCAGCCCTTAACACATTTTATAAGTTAAGCAAAGGTTTTTAAGTTGAATTCAACAAATTTTCCGAAACAAAGGGAAAAATGGATTTTAAAGCCAAGGTTAAGTAACAAGACAATAACGGATGGTAACCGGGAAGGATACCCGAGTTATTGGGCTTGGCTCCCAAAGCCCAAGTTTGACCATGGAAGGTTGACTTTGGTTGACTAAGTTTGACCAAGGTTTATCACCTTAAGGGTTACCCAACGTAACCCAATAAGATACAGAAAATTATGATCTAGGGTTATTTGTAATAACCCAATAGATAATGGATTAAGAATTGTTGGGCTTAGTACCCAAGGTTACCAGAAGTAACCTAGTTTGATATTATTTAAGTATGTTGGACCATAAACCCTAGGGTTACGGCAAGTAACCAAATAGCTATCGTAAGTTGTTATAGGAGGGAAAATATAATATAACTAAGGCTACTCATAAATATTGGTTAGGACACCAACATTTAATGATTATGATTTATGGTAAGATAGAATGTCTATGGCTCTTATCTTACGTCCTGTTTGGAAACAGGAGTAGGAACTGTTGTCGTGCCACGATTCGGACGATTAACCAAAAGCATAGGACGACAAGTAAGTATAACTCCGCCTACAGCATGGGCAAAATGTTTTTAAAGAACATGTTTTTCAAGAAATCATATGTTGATGATTTATGGTATTTACTCTATGATATGATACTATGTTGTGATGCTATGTTATGAGGTTTATGTTATGATGTTTAAGATAAGATGAAATGTTATGATGTTATGTTATGAGGTTTATGTCATGATGTTTATGATAACATGAAATGTTACGATGCTATGCTATGATGATTTATGTTACGACGGTTATGTAATTGTTCATGTTATGTTATGTTTTAATATAGTGACATCATATAGCATGTCCACTAATATTAACTACATGGTAAGAACACATGTTAAGATAAGCTAAGGTCATTGTGCCGTACCGACTTGCCATGATGGCGAGTTTAAAATGGTTTAGTCTATGGTTTGGGCTGAGTTGGATTGGCTGCCCCAATCACTCCATGTTAAACAGTTTGTTTCATGGTTTGAGTTGGTTTGGATTGGCTGTCTCCAGCCATTCCATGGTGATGGACCACGGTATGTGCACACATGATATGTAAATAAATAAGAATCAAGATAATAAATGAAAATTTAATCGATTCATAAGAAAACCTAATTGGTTCATGCATTCCTTTGTTAAAAATGTTTTGCGGATTGCACGTTGTACTTACTGGGCATAAGCTCATTACTTACGTTCATGATGTAGGTTAAGAAACCTACCGGCGATACGTGATGCAAAGCTGTGAAGGCTGGTGCTACAGGCTGTGAAATGTGGGATGGACACCGCCACGGGTTTTGAATTTATGCTATGTAAAATATGTTTTGAAAAATATATTTAAAAGATGTGTTTTATGATATGTGATAGTATGGATAAGAAACCGTTTTCAAGAAGAAAACTAATTTTAAGAAATTGTTTTCAAGAACGAGTTAAAGAATGGTTTTCAAGGATGATGGCAAGCAAGTTGCCTCATGTAGTACCGACCCACACTAGGTTGGGTTTGGTCCACGGTATGATTATGTTAGCTTTCAATATGATTATGAAAGCTCAGTACTCGAGTGAGTACATATGATTATGCATGAAGATAAGTTAAGTTCAAAGTAAGAAAAGAAAAAAAAAATTTTACTCCGAATTTTCTGCAGTTTAAGCTTTTTAAATTAAGAAGTAAGTTAAGCAAGTAATGTAACGGCCCACGTCTGCGCAGTAGTCGGCCCCTGCGCGTGACGGTTCGGGGCGTTACAGGTCCTTATGAGCACAAATGTAAGCATGTGATTGGTCAATTTTGAACCAATCAAACTTAACTTGATTCCTTGGTTTCCAACTAGGTTAACCAAATTAAAAAAATCATCATATGCTTAATTGAACTAGGAAATCTAACTAGAAATATCCATAGTTCCATAAATTTACAAATTTATTTATCAAAACACAATTTTCACAAAATTGCACTTTGGCCCCTAAAGGCAAAAACATTTGCACTTTAGTCCCTGCAAGGTGGCCGGTTTTCATAGTGACATTTGTCATTCTTCTTATGACGAGGTGTCACCTTTTAAGACCTTGCTTGTCTTAACTCCTAAACACAGTCCACTTTCATACAAGCTTACACATTCATATACTGTTTTCAACCGATAACAGTATTCTTGCACTGGACCATAATCCAGAATTTATCTGAACTGTGTCTAGGGTTCTCTTAACATTAGAAACTACTAACAGAGAATCATAGATCATAAATTTGCCTTTCATAACAAAAAGGTCTTACATAAGTAAATTATCGAATCTCTCAACCAAGAATTCAATAATTTTACTGATAGAACATAACACATAGCATATAAACATAAGTAATTACAAACTTTGATTCCTAATAACAGAAATCAAAATTTGTAAACAAGCTGGTCATTACAATACATACTATATAATCAATGCATAAATCATATACATCACATCATCAAGGCATAAATCATATGCACTCTGAACTTATCATCACATAAACAGTAAAAACATTTTCCGTCATACTGTAGGCGGAGTTGTACTTACCGGTTATGCTAAGCCCTGGGGTTTGTCACTCCGACAAGTTACCTCAATAGGTTACCTTCCTGTTTCCAAAAAGGAAGTAAGATAAGAATCATCCTATCTTACCTTAACTTATTTTATTAAATGTTGGTACCCTAACCAACATTTATCTGTGACCCTAGATATATGTTCCCCTCATATGCTTAACAATATTCTTGTTGGTTACTAAGTGTAACCCTAGGGCATAAGCCCTAATGATAATCAAACAGTATCCTGTTTGATTACTTAATTAGCTTTGGGCTTAAGGCCCAATGCTCTTGGTATGGGCACCCTATTAGGTTACTACGAGTAACCTTAAATGTAGGCCCATTTTGGGTGAAATTTAAAAAGCCTGTTGGGCTTATAAGGCCCAACAATTAAGGTGGTATCCTTTAAGGTTACCTTGCATAAATCTTGGACTCAAGGCCCAACATACAACCTTTGGTTCTTAATTAACTAGGCCCAATTAAATTTAGGTAACCTATATGGTTATAATAGGTTACCAATTGGCTTAATTTGCTTAATTAATTTATTTCTTGCTAAACTGAGTTTAATTAATCATTTGAAACTGCTTTTAAATAAAACTGTGTTGTTTTTGCAGAAATTTACTGAAAACAGTTAAATTGGCAGTGCATGTACAGGAATTTCCTATGCATGCACTGTTTTAAAATTCTAAATCAGAGCTTGCTCTACTGATTCAGTTTTACTTTAAAATATTTTTGGATTTTGAAACATTTTTCTTCATGAAAGTTTTAGACACTGAAAAACTCTACAACTTTCATGTTTTGACAAAAACTCAGTTCTGAACTTAACTTATACTTTTTCCCTCTTGAAACTGTCTGGCCGTGCACATATGTCTGGGCGGTCTAGGCACGGGTTTTTATAAAAACGAAGGCCTTTGGAGCCTTATGTTCAAAAATTGTCCATACTGTCCCCTAGAATTTTCAATTTCCTACAACTTTTCTGTTTTGAGTTTTCTCAAATTCGGCCTCTAAAGGCCTCAAAATACCGTTTCTAATTCACTGCCCAGTTTTCACCCGAACTGGCAGTTTTTGGTTTCGGTTCGCTCTCACATAATTTTACGCACACCCTACCTCAAACGGTCTCAGCCGTGAGCCTACGTCAAGAATACAGCACGTAATCTAACATCCTCACACCCATTCATTCAATCTCATGCATTCAATTATTTTATCAAACCCATTTGATGAAGTTCACCAAACTTGGGTTTTCTATGGTTCTCTAGGGGCTTTCTTGAACGCTAGTTCATCATACAATCATGCAACATAATAATCAGTCATTAATCAGCATACATAAGCCTATGGGGACACACATCAAACACCTAATGGTCACACATAGCATCTACTTAATTTCTAAAGCACACATTACCAATCATGCACCAAATTGAAGCATAAACATGCTAGAACCTAAGTCAAGCACATGCTAAGCAAATTAACTAGGATAAGGACATAAATGAATGAGCTTAAGCTCTTACAAACTTGCTGGAAAATACACTTAAATGGCTGAAAACAGAATTTAGAGGCTTTAGGAGGTTGAGAAATTACCTCCAAACCGAAGAGGACTTGCTAGTTTGTGTTTCAAAAAATGGTTTCCTAGCTGTCCCTCACCAAAATTTCCGACCACCACTCAAGGGTTTTGCTGTCTTTTGGGTTCGGCTAGGGCAGAGAAAGGGAGAGAGAAAATGGCAAGAGTTTGGGTGGGTTTTTGGAATAAAATGACTAAAAATTTTTCCACCCATGACACCTATTTATAGGTGTAATTTTATTTTCTTTCTTGAATTATTTTTAATCCTTAAATTGCTCACCAAACCCTTAAAAAATTTTATTTGCTAGATAACCCCTATGAGGTGGCCGGCCATAATGTGGAGATAAGGTTCAATGAATGTTCTTGGAATTCTTTCCCAAATTTCCAAAAATTCAAAATTTTGCTAAATTCCTATTGGACAAGGTATCCAATACTTAGGACTTTGTTTGGCTTTAAATCTTAAAAGCAGTCTATTTTCCTACTAAAACAAATATAACAAATACTGTTTTTCAATAAAAATAATACTGTCTACTAAACTGCAGTCCAAAATTTATCTGCATAAAACTAGACTGCGTTTAGGTTTTTTATAGAACTTAAAGCTCATTAGTCCTTATTGTCCTAAATATTGTGCTTGATTTTTCTAACATACTTACGTACCTTAAACTTACTTATCTGTCTGTATGACGGTTTTTTAACAGTATAATTTCTATACTGCCTGTTATACAACAGTACCATCAAGCTTTGACTTTTCTGGTCAAACTTTGACCATTCTGTCAAACTTTGACTAACGTAAAATCGTGAATTCCTATCATGCCATAAATTATTCTGGTCAAAACTTGACCAGAATAAAATCATACATTCCTAAAATAGCTCAAATCACTCTGGCCAAACTTTGACCGGAATACATTCATACAGAAATCCTAATTCTGATACTTAGATCAGGAAATTCCTATACTTATACATAATACAAACTTTGATTCCTTGAGAAACAAGAAATCATAATTTATAACAAGGTCAGTCATCACAATCTTCCCCCTTAAAAATTTTCGTCCTCGAAAATTAGAATAAGTGGGGATAATTCGTTCTCATATCCTCTTCTAATTCCCACGTTGCTTCTTCAACATTTTGGTTTCGCCACAATACCTTAACCATGGAATTGTCCTATTTCGTAAAACCTTCTCTTCCCGATCTAGAATCCGTACTGGTTTCTCTTCGTATGTCAAGTTAGTTTGAACCTCGATTGGTTCTTGACTTACACATGGGAAGGATCAGGTACATACTTTTTTAACATCGAAACGTGGAAAACGTTATGCACAGAAGCTAATTCTAGTGGCAAGGCAAGCTTGTAAGCTACTTTGCCAATCCTTTCCAATATTTTGAATGGCCCTGTGTATCTAGGACTAAGTTTTCCTTTCTTGCCAAACCTCATAATCCCCTTCATGGGAGCAATCTTAAGGAAAACATAGTCTCCGACTTGGAATTCTAGGGGCCTTCGACGTTTATCGGCGTAGCTTTTCTGACGACTAAAAGCTACGTCGAGTCTTTACTTAATCTTAATATCCTTTGAAGTCTTTTGGATAAAATCCGTGGGTTGAAGTTGTTTCTGTCCAACTTCTTGCCAATGAATGGGAAATCAACGTTTCCTTTCATACAACGCTTCAAATGGGGCCATACCAATTGAGGCGTGATAATTATTCTCATAAGGAACTTGATCAAAGGTAGCTTCTGATCCCAGCTTCCTTTGAACTCCAAAACATAAGATCTTAACACATCTTCCAGTGTCTGGATGGTTTGTTCTGATTAGCCGTCCATTTGGGGTGAAAAGTTGTACTAAACTTTAATTTCGACCCCATTACAGTGTGAACACTCGTCCCAATCGAGAGTTCAAACATCCACCATAATCCGAAATGATCGATTTTTTGGCACTTCATATAACCTAACAATCTGAAATACATAAATTCCGGCAAGCCTTCACTACTACAGAATGTGGATTCCACGACGGTTTTTAACCGTTGTGGAAGAAATCCACGACGGTTCTCCAACCGTCGTGGAATCCAGAGTCGTGGAATCTTTTAATATTCCACGACGGTCTTTTTCCCATCGTGGAATAGGTAAAATAGTGCCAAGAAATGGATAATTTAGAACCATACCACGACGGTTTTTGATGGAAAAAACCGTCGTGGAATTGAATATACCACGACGGTTCTTACGAGCTACCGTCGTGGTTGATTCGTCTACGACGACGGGTTTTATCAAGTCACCGTTGTGGTATTCAGTATACCACGATGGTGATTAGTTAGAAACCGTCTTGGTTAGACCAATCTACCACGACGGTTTATGTGATCCACTGTCGTGGTAGTTCTCCTTACAACGACGGTGGCTTTATTGTATAACAAAACCGTCGTGGTATATTGGTCTACCACGACGGTTTATATATATAACCGTCGTGGTAGGTTATTTACCACGACGGTGTTTTTCTAAACCGTCGTGTTATTTATAATTCCACGACGGTTTCTGTTGAAAACCGTCGTGGTATGTTGTCAAGTGAACAAAACAAATTACAAATCGGTCGTGGTAGTTCTCCTTACAACGACAGTGGCTTTATTGCATAACAAAACCGTCGTGGTATATTGATCTACCACGACGGTTTATATATTTAACCGTCGTGGTAGGTTATGTACCACGACGGTGTTTTTCTAAACCGTCGTGTTATTTATAATTCCACGACGGTTTCTGTTGAAAACCGTCGTGGTATGTTGTCAAGTGAACAAAACAAATTACAAATCGGTCGTGGTAGTTCTCCTTACAACGACGGTGGCTTTTTTGCATAACAAAACCGTCGTGGTATATTGATCTACCACGACGGTTTATATATTTAACCGTCGTGGTAGGTTATGTACCACGACGGTGTTTTTCTAAACCGTCATGTTATTTATAAATCCACGACGGTTTCTGTTGAAAACCGTCGTGGTCTATTGTCAAGTGAACAAAACAAATTACAAATCGGTCGTGGTAGTTCTCCTTACAACGACAGTGGCTTTATTGCATAACAAAACCGTCGTGGTATATTGATCTACCACGACGGTTTTTATATTTAACCGTCGTGGTAGGTTATGTACCACGACAGTGTTTTTCTAAACCGTCGTGTTATTTATAATTCCGCGACGGTTTCTGTTGAAAACCGTCGTGGTATGTTGTCAAGTGAACAAAACAAATTACAAATCGGTCGTGGTAGTTCTCCTTACAACGATAGTGGCTTTATTGCATAACAAAACCGTCGTAGTATATTGATCTACCACGACGGTTTATATATTTAACCGTCGTGGTAGGTTATGTACCACGACGGTGTTTTTCTAAACCGTCATGTTATTTATAATTCCACGACGGTTTCTGTTGAAAACCGTCGTGGTATGTTGTCAAGTGAACAAAACAAATTACAAATCGATCGTCGTAGTTCTCCTTACAATGACGGTGGCTTTATTGCATAATAAAACCGTCGTGGTATATTGATCTACCACGACGGTTTATATATTTAACTGTCGTGGTAGGTTATGTACCACGACGGTGTTTTTCTAAACCGTCGTGTTATTTATAATTCCATAACGGTTTCTGTGGAAAACCGTCGTGGTATGTTGTCAAGTGAACAAAACAAATTACAAATCGATCGTGGTAGTTCTCCTTACAACGACGGTGACTTTATTGCATAACAAAATCGTCGTGGTATATTGATCTACCACGGCGGTTTATGTATTTAACCGTCGTGGTAGGTTATGTACCACGACGGTGTTTTTCTAAACCGTCATGTTATTTATAATTCCACGACGTTTTCTGTTGAAAACCGTCGTGGTATGTTGTCAAGTGAACAAAACAAATTACAAATCGGTCGTGGTAGTTCTCCTTACAACGACAGTGGCTTTATTGCATAACAAAACCGTCGTGGTATATTTGTAACGCCCCGAAAATCAACGTAGGGCCGACTACGTCACGTAGGGCCGAATACGTAAACGTGGGCCGTTACCAAACTTGCTAAACTTAAATCTTTGTTTTATCGAAAAAAATTTCAGTATAAATTTTTTTTTCTTCTTTTAAAACTTTAAACTTTATTTAAAAATCATAACACGAAACTCAACTTGAATTAACTTGTACTGACGGGTAAACTTCATCATGTCTACCCCTTTTACTTGTTATGCCGATTATAAGGTTACCATGACCTTTTAAATCGGACCTTGAAAACATTACATCACATCCATATACAACATCATACTTAAAAACATTTGCGGAAAATATTGCGTAGTGGTATCCTACACCGCCCTTCACTCGCTGCATCGTCTCCATGGCCCATCAAGTAATGCTGCAGGCATCTTACCTACAGTATGAAATATACAAATGAGCTTTCGCCCAGCAAGTACAAACATGATCTCACAAAAATCTTTTCAAACATCAAGTAACATATCAATCATCATGTAGTTTATGCATGATCCGATTATGTCCAATTATAAATCTTTTAGACACATTTACTCATTATCTTGATTACATGTGGGCCCCTAGTGTCCGTACCAAAAGCGCGCAGCCTCCAGACAAAGCTAGGGTTTGCAAGGCCCTAACAGTTCTGGGAGTCATAACGTGACCCTCACGCATCAA
Organism: Ficus hispida; assembly: GCA_025413025.1. Lineage (NCBI taxonomy): Eukaryota > Viridiplantae > Streptophyta > Magnoliopsida > Rosales > Moraceae > Ficus > Ficus hispida. The sequence continues at coordinate 2,704,206 of CM046372.1, read as the reverse complement.
CGAGAGGTTAATGCCACAACTGGTTTTTAACATGTATTCTCCACGATCACGGGAGGTTGGTACGACACCTTACTTGATCATCTTACCATGTGATTTAACATTAGTGAACATGCTTCATGATGTCACAACGTCAAATCCAAACTTAACATTTGCCATATCATGGCATTCTTGAAAACATGACATTTTTAAAACCATGACATTTTAGAAAACATGGCATAATATGTAACATGTCATAGCATCACATCATTACATGGCATCTCATATCATAACATAGCATAGCATCACATAGCATAGCATTATAACATAGCATAGCATTATAGCATAGCATAACATAGTATCACATAGCATCATTACTTGGAAAATATCTTTTATTATTTTCCATACTGCAGGTGAGGTCTGTACTTACCTCTTTTACTATGTCCTACGTAAAGCTGCTCCTCTTCCGGGTAGCCGCAGGCTTCCTCCTGCTTGATGAAGGACATAGGTAAGGGTCTAATTAGTATTGTGGAATGTTGGTGACCATACCAACATGCTTACGAAATTCTAGCTGTAAGTCTCCCTTATAACTTATGATGACTTACTTGGTTACTTAAGGTAACCTTGGGTATTAATCCCAATCATATATGAATAGGGTTAGGTATCATCCTAACCTTGGCCTATGCCTTGTCATTTTTAATTTTAATCCTTTTTGGGTTTTAAGATCAAACTCAATTTTAATACCTTGTTGGGTTACCTTGAGTAACCCTTGAGGTAATCAAGCTTAGTCCAATTATCCTAAGTCTGCCTTGGCTTTGGACCCTGTGCAGTAACTCGGGTATCCTTCCCGATTACCGTCCATCCTTGTTTTGTTTCCGAAAGAAAGATAACCTTTGGTTTGAAAATCCATTCTTATCTTTCTTTGGAAAAAATTCAACCTTTTAGGTTTTAAAATCATTGATTTAATATTAGAAAAATCGTATCCCCTGAAGTAGGGTTTGTAAAAATTATCAACTGTTGAAAACTGCCTTTGGAACAGTTTCCTTAGTCAAAACAGTGGTTTTGAGGAAAAATACAGTTTTTCTGTACTGTTTTTAGAAAATCCTGTACAAGAATTTCTTGTTTCCTGCACACTATTCACCAATCCGTGTCAGTTTAAAAATCTGATTTGAAATTAAAAAAGTTGTCTTCACGAAAGTTGTATATCTCGAAAAATTCTAAAACTTTCGTGTTTTACGAAAAGTCCAGTTCTGCTTGGATTCGTACCAGTTTTAATTTGAAACTGGCTGACCCTGTAAACTGGGTCTGGGCAAACTAGCCACGGGTTTTTGTAAAAACGGAGGCCATTGGAGCCTCAATTTGGAAAACTGTCTGCGTTTCCCACAAGAAAAATCATTCTGAACAACTTTCATGTTTTGAGTTTTACCTAGTTCGGCCTCTAAAGGCCTCAAATTTCACTTTTTCCGAAACTGGCCAGTTTCTACCCGAAATGGCAGTTTTCGGTTGTTAAGTCCGGTTTACGTCCTATTTCGCGGATTCTAACTCGACCGATCACTTCGGGAGCTTACACAGCAAACATGCAGCGCTTCTAACATAAAACATGCATCCATGCAAATCAAAATTTTCATCATGCATCAACATACAAAACCCTAGACATTCATCAAACACTTAGCATGCAAGAATTGAAACCATCAAATCATAAACCCTAAAATCATAACTAGGGCAGAAAATTTAAAGTGAGCTTATGCTCATACAAACCAACATGGAAATACACATAAATTTCCAAATTAAAGCTCAATTAAAAAGCTTAGGGTTTTAGGGTTTACCTAGGGTTTGGAAGTTGGTTTTCAAGCTTGGGTTCCAACTTTTTCTCCTTCCCCTTTGGCTGCCATCACAGCCGGCTTTTGCCCTCCAAATGGGTTTCAAAATTTCAGCAACCCCTTGTTGGTTTCTCACCAAAAATCCGACCATCACCTAGGCTAGTTCCTAGTTCCACTTTTTTTTTTCTTTTCTTCCTTTGGGTTTCGGTTTTGAGGGAAATTGGGTGAGGAAAAATTTTGCCATAGTTTGGCTTGTTTTTCCAATTTTTCACTCCAAAAATCCGCCCCCCCCCCCTTCCTCTATTTATAGCTGAAAAAGATTTTCTAAATGCCCTTTTACTCCTCTTAGGTGGCCGGTCAATCCCTTAGAGAACAAGGGAAAAATCAATTTGGTGAGGTGTCCTCTTGCTCATGTCATTAGGCTTGCCTAAGCATGCTTACCTAAGCAATTTTTTTTTCCTTGCTTTCCAAGCATTAAAGACCGGCTGACAAGGTGCATGAACCCAATTAATTGCTTCTTTTTGCTTCCTTAGTGGCCGGCTATTTCTTGTTCTTAGAACATGTGTGTGTGTGAGCTAAGGTGATGAGGTGTCCAAAGGTGGACCCACCACACTAGTGCATGAACCCAAATTAATGGCTCTTGGATTTGGATTTCCTCCTAGTGACCGGCCATTAATCTTGTTCTAGAACATGTATGTGAGCTAAGGTGGTGATGTGTCCAAAGGTGGACCCACCACACCTTTTTTTTCTTATCTTGCATTAAATTCATCAAAAGCAAGCTTAATTGCCTCCCCCTAAACCATTAGAGTGGCCGGCCATACAAAGTAATTTGTTGGCCAATTTTATTTTTTTTTCAACCTTAATTCATGCTTAAAACTTACTTTTCATAATTTCCAAAAATTACACTTTAGCCCTTAAGGACAAAATATTTGCATTTTAGTCCCTGTGAGGTGGCGACTAAAGTGGAGCTACTTGGCTTCTAATTCATACATAATGGTCCACTTAATTCCCAAAAATCCCTAAATATAGAGATATAATCCAATTTCTCATTAATTGAAATAATACTAGTACTGTTTTTCACTTAAAACAGTACTGCCATACTGGACTACGGTCCAGAATTCAACTGCACTTAACTGAGCCAAATGGATTTTTTTTCTTAGAGCTCGAAACCATTTAGTCCTTTATGTCTCAAAAATCATGCTTAATTTTCCTCTAGCGACGTCTCAAGCCTTATTTTCGCTTAATCGTCAGAAACGACAGTTTTCTGCAGTATAGTTTCTATACCGATAATTAACACTGCGGTTTCACCTTAGTCAACTTTGACCAGAATAAAAGTCAAAATTACTATTTTGCCCCTTTTTTCCAAAAAGGCCTATATTTGCCTAAGCAAACTATTTTTGAGTCTCGTAGCTAATTAATTGAGAACTCAAACTTATACTGATATTCTATTCCGATCATGATTCAAACTTAGGTTTTCCTTGTTTTTAAGAAATCATAAGCCATAAAAATTTCGGGTATTACAATATTGATCTACCACGACGGTTTATATATTTAACCGTCGTGGTAGGTTATGTACCACGACGGTGTTTTTCTAAACCGTCATGTTATTTATAATTCCACGACGGTTTCTGTTGAAAACCGTCGTGGTATGTTGTCAAGTGAACAAAACAAATTACAAATCGGTCGTGGTAGTTCTCCTTACAACGACGGTGGCTTTATTGCATAACAAAACCGTTGTGGTATATTGATCTACCACGACGGTTTATATATTTAACTGTCGTGGTAGGTTATGTACCACGACGGTGTTTTTCTAAACCGTCATGTTATTTATAATTCCACGACGGTTTCTGTTGAAAACCGTCGTGGTATGTTGTCAAGTGAACAAAACAAATTACAAATAATTCATTTTGAATACCAGTTCATTCATTCATCCCACGGATTGATTACACAGTCAAGAAAAAAAAATAACAAAACTGATATCTTAAATAAAATGTCACAATGTACAAAAAAATTAAATATAGCGCCTATAAAAAATTCAACAGCATGCTAATATGGAATCTATTGTATGAAGCGCATGACATATTTAGTCCACTCCTGCCTAACCAAATTCAAATCAGCTTCGGTATAAGACGTCTTCTTTTGAAGTAGGGCAAGGCCATCGACGGTCAAGCATATTTCTCGCATGAACCCCAATACAAAGTAGCCGCATTGCACATTTCCTTGTTGTATTAGACAGCGAGCAGTCTGAATCAACGTCTGTAAGTTGCGTCGTTTTGTTATTCCTCGTCCCCCCAGCAACTTCTAATCGTTTAGTGCCCTAACAATTTAACAAATATCAATACATCCAGAACTACAACACCAAGAATATCAATCTAATCATTAATACCAACATCAAAGAATACTTACAACATAATTAACTGTTGAAAATCTTCACCCGGATCGTTTCCAAGAGGATTAAAATAGAGGACCGAGTCATCCCACAGATTAATAATAGCCAATATCCAATGTTGGCCGCTGTTATATGGCATGAGAACAAGCCTTCCCCTTGGTGTGTTTGTTATGATCCGGATGATATTGTCGGCTCTCTCTCTAATGTACGCTACGCGATCTACATTCTGTTGCACTGGCGAGACAAGGAATGGAGAAACAAAGTCGTAACGCTGCTCCATTCTGGCTTTTGCACAACAATCCGCTAGATAGCTGAAAAATAATTAAGTCAAACTTGCAGCCCGAAAATAATTGTAATACAGTATCACGGTACTAATTGGAACAAGAAAAATGACATTACCTGATGTAAACCATTATACTGCTTGCACTAATTTCTTGAAAAGAAATGAAATGGTATACATCTTCATACCCAATATATATGGGCATGTCATCAGCATTGACAGACTGTTGTTATGGGCACGCGATCTGGGTACCGTCAGTCAAGCACCGTTGTGCGTAGTTCGCCAACCGTCTCATATCAACCGGAATGGTATCAAAGTCAAACCTCAGTTCTTCTTCACCGGTTTGCTGTTGTACCTCCGGTTCTGAGTGTGGTTTCTTCCTCCCGGCTCTCTTCTTTATAAATTTGGTTCGCTTGGCACTTGGCTCGGGAGCTTGACTGGGACCTCGGCTGGCCTGGCTTAAACTGCTTTGCAGGACGATGTTTTTTTTGGGCCACGCAACAAACCCCCCGATTGTAACGACCCGCCTAACACAGGCCGTTACCGTACATATATACATACATACTTACATGCATACATACTTTACGTAAAATAGCGGAATAAATTTTTTTTTTTATAAGCCATGTAAACATATTTGCACATACGTAAATAATTATACTGATTAATTAAAAACGTTGCGCAGGCATATATAAAGCTTATAAAATAATCACATAATTAAACAAAACGCATGGCGGCATTGGTAGGCTGACTGTGAAATTTAGTCGCAGGGAACCGCTCTGATACCAACTCTGTAACGACCCGCCTAACACAGGCCGTTACCGTACATACATACATACATACTTACATGCATACATACTTATACGTAAAATAGCGGAATAAATTTTTTTTTTTTATAAGCCGTGTAAACATATTTGCACATACGTAAATAATTATACTGATTAATTAAAAACGTTGCGCAGGCATATATAAAGCTTATAAAATAATCACATAATTAAACAAAACGCATGGCGGCATTGGTCCCACATTTCATAGTTCAGCACACCTCGCCCTCCATCTTGCATAAAGGGTTGCTACTAGGCTGCTTACCTACAGCATAGACGTAAAACAATGAGCTAATGCTCAGCAAGTACAACTATTAAATACCGCAATAACATAAACACAACACGATCTAACCTAACATAACATTTCATAATATTTCATGACATATCATAACATAACATTTCTTATCATGACTTATCATAACATATGCATGAATCGTTTATGCTTTATTATGCTTTCTTATATCATCATATCTTTCTTTCTTAACTTATCTTTACTTATGGGCCCCGTAACATGAGTGTTCGTACCGGGCGCGCTCTATGGGCTTACTCTTGCCATAGCTCAACCCGACCTGACGCGGGTCTGTACGACACAGGCAATTGCTTGCCATCATAGCTTAACCTTTCTTTTGTTAATTAGTGAACATGCATCGTGATGTTTCACTCAATTAATCTTAACATATCTTAACCCTAATCATGCTCCTATAAATCATAGCATACTTGACATTTCATACATCATGACATACATTCATAACATAAAATCATAGCACTTATCATTCATATAAAATCATAGTATTCCTAGGATATTCTATAGCACTTAGCATATAGCATGTAGCATTCATAAATAGCAAACATACTTAGGCAAGTATTCACAACAAGCCTATGCTGTAGGCGGAGTTGTACTTACATTGTTTGTAAAAGCTGTGTCCAATGTGGAGTTAAATTCCGCTGGGACACTTCCGCATATAACGTTCTGAGATAAAATGAAAGTAAGGGTTAGAACTGTTGGTAGTATAACCAACATTCTTTCATAACCTTAGTTATAGGCCCTTACTTATTTTTACGTTATCCTAATTGGTTACTTTGGTAACCCTAATCGGTTTGTTTTTAACTTTGGTTTTAAAATCTTATTCTTAGAAAAGAAAACCTTAATTTTTGGTATAAAAATCCTTTTTGTTCAACTTTAAAACTGAAAATCTTAAACTGAGACTTATAAAATTATTGACTATTAGAAACTGCCTTTGGAACAGTTTCACAATGTCAATTTGCAGTGAAATTGTGGAATTACACTTTTTCTGTGTTAATTTATAAATCATGTACAGAGTTTTCCATAATTCCTGTACAGTTTTCCGAAATCCATTTTCATCTTAAAATCAATACTGATTCTGTAACGACCCGCCTAGCACAGGCCGTTACCGTACATACATACATAATGGCATTCATTTTTACTTACTTACGTAGCGAAAACAGCGGAATTTTTTTTTTTTTTTTTTTATACATATAGTGCATATAAAAGGAAAAGCGATATACGATCGGAAGTAATATATAAGACGATGTTCGCAGTCGAATGTTAAATACTATACATAAACGAAACAAAACGCGTGGCGGCAGATTATCCCACTCACTTCACAGTTCACCCTGCCCCGCTCGCCATCTTGTATCAAAAATTGCTGACAGGTTGCTTTCCTACAGCATAGACGTAAGACACGTGAGCTTTCGCTCAGCAAGTACAACATAATTATCCGCAACGATTACCAATGCTAAACAGAATTCAATTAAACATAACATTGTCCATTCAACCTAACATATTCCATATAACATTTTCAATCATGACATAACATTTTCTATTAAATCATAATACATTCAATCATAGTATAACATAATTTATCTAACATAACATATTCTATCTAAATCATGCATGGGCCAATTATGCTTCATTATGCTTGCTTCTTTCATTCATAACTTGTCTTATCATACTTGCTTATTTTACTTATCTTGCTTATCTTGCTTATGGGCCCCATAAGTGTACGTACCGGGCGCGCAACTATGATTTGGTTGGGGCGGCCAGTCCATTTCCAACTCAAACCATAGTCCAACCCGACCTATGAGCGGGTCGGCACGACACAGGCAACTTGCTTGCCATAATTTCTTATCTTATCTTACTCTTATTTAGAATTAGTGATCATGTCTCGTGATGTCACAAATTCCTAAGACGTAAATCATATCATAATTTCATGCATCATAGCATAATAAATTCTTAAACCATTCACATAACATTTCATAAACATAACTTAATATCAATCACACCTAACATGCATTGCAACATCTACTATAGCATTTATCAACCATACTTGAGGAAGTATACAACTAAAGCCTATGCTGTAGGCGGAGTTGTACTTACCTCGAGCTAAATGTCCACTGATACGCCGCTCCTGATCGGGGCGAGATAGCAGATTATTTCCTGCTATGACAAAGGACATTGTGTCAGGATTCTGAAATCCTAACTTTTAATTTGTTGGTAATCTGTACCAACGTTCCATTTATTCTTTGTTATATGCCCCCAACTAACCGTCTTGAAAACATTCTTAATGGGTGATTAAAATAATCCCCTAGGTAACCCTTGAGCCAAGGGCCCTGATCATTTGACTTAATCTCTTATTGGGTTACGTTGGATAACCCTTGGGCTTCGGGCCCAAACCAATAACTCGGTATCTTTTTCCAGTTATTGCTCACCGAATTTTGTTTATAAAACTACTTTTGAAAACTTATAGTTTTCTTTAAAAATCCTTGAAATCATATGATTCGGTTTTATAAAATGTTAAAGGGTGAAAACGATCCGTGAAACAGTTTTAGTAGTTAAAACGTTGGGTTTTAAACCACAAAAACGATTAAACACTGATAACTGCCTTTGGGACAGTTTTTCTGTTTTTAGAAAATCCTGTGCAGAATTTCCGATTTCCTACACAGTTTTCAAACCCCAATTTTTTAATTAGAAATCCAGACCGAATCTGAAAAACTTTTCTTTATGAAAGTTTTAGATCTTAGAAAATCCTAAAACTTTCATGTTTTGTGCAAAACCCAGTTCGGAACTTAACTCATTCATTTACCCGTTTTTAAATCTCCTGGCCGTGCATAAAACTGGGCACAGTCAGGCTCGGTTTTCCATAAAAACGAAGACCGTTGGAGCCTTATTTGTGAAAACTGTCCACGCTACCCTCTAGGAAAAACCTTACTCTAAAACTTTCATGTTTTGAGTTTTGTAAGATTCGGCCTCTAAGGGCCTCAAATTTGCAATTCCAGAAAACTGGGCAGAATGAATCCGAATGACCAGTTTTCTATCTCCTAATCGTATTTGGTCCTAAAACGAGCACACTACCTCAACCGAACTCAGCGGGAGCCTAAGTCAATCATACAGCGCCTTTCTAACGTCGATTTCTTTTTAAACACAAATTAAAACTCATTCATGCAAGCCATTATTCTTTCCCCAAAAATTACGGTTTGAAGAAAATTAAATCATGCATAATTACACCAATTTTGCCATTTGACCTAAATCCATGTTCTAGTTCATAACCGAACCTATTAGGGGCATATAATTCTTGCAAATTAGCTAGCATACAATCCACATACATCAAGCAAGCATACTTAAATCATACCATAATAAAAATCAGCAACCACCCTTAATCTACAATCAAGCACATAACCTAATCTAGGGCCGAAAAATAACTTAGAGCTTATGCTCTTACAATTGCAGACTTGTAATACAAATAAACTTCAAATTGAGCTCTAATTGAAGAGAATAAGGTCATGGGAGGATTACCTTAGTGAACCCTAAATTGGTTAGGGTTTGGTCCAATTTTTTTTTTCTGCTCCTCCATTGCTCCTAGACAACCGGCCACTCCTAGGAATTGCCCAGAAAATTTCTGGCCCTTGGCTGCTGCACCACCCGAATTCCAGCCACCAATTCCAGCACTCCTTAAGGCCTTCCAACAGTTTTTCTCACTCTCTAATTCAGCACCCTACAGTCGGCCACTTGATCAAAATAAGCTCCACAATTTTTTTTCAGCACTAGTTTCTTGCTTCCAACAAAATCCGAACTCTTCCTACAACCTTGGCTCTTGGATTTTTGTTTTTGGTTTTGGTTTTTCTTTGGCAGCTTGGGTCGGCTTTGGTGCAGAAAATTGGGCAGAATTTGGCTTGGTTTTTCTGATTTTTTTGAATAAAATCAGCACCTATTTATAGAGGTTGGGAAACTTTGCTTAATTGCCAAAAACTCCCCCAAAAACCAACATTTTACACAAAAAGGGGGGTGAGGTGGCCGGCCAACTCATGGTCTAGAAGCCTCCAAATTACTTTCCTAATTTAGCTTAAATCCAAATGATGTCATAATTAATGGATAGGGTGATGTCATCCTCTTTAAAGGCTTGTTTGGCTTTAAACTTTGATAAGCAGTCCATTTATAGCCAAAACAGGTATTGTTAATACTGTGTTACTTAATACACAGTATCATAAATTAAATTTCATTCCAAAATTTATCTGTCATATATTGGACGGTACGAAAAACTTTTCTTTTCGCTTCAAGTCCTTTGGCCCTTGATAATCTATTTAAGGTGCTTGATTTTTTTCTATGGCGGTTTTAGATTTAATTCTAACTATTTTATCCGTAAAAATGGTTTTTCTCAGTATACAACCTATACTGCTTAACACACTTAAGTTTTGCCATATAGTTGACCTCTTTAGTCAAACTTTGACTTCTCGGGCCAACTTTGACTTTTTCGGTCAAACGTTGACTTTCAAGAAAATCATAGAATTTTCTATCTTTTGAACACAAAAGATCATAGACTTGACTAAGCAATCATATTTGAGTCTTACGAAGCCATAAGAACTCATGAAATTTAATAAAAACCCTTAGCCGGGCTTTTTCATAAATACCCTTATGATACACATTAAATTTCTATACGAGAAATTATGACGTTGAATTTTCTAGATCTTACAGATTCTGAAAAACTTTTCTTCACAAAAGTTTTAGACATTGAAAAGTTCTACAACTTTCGTGTTTTGGATAAAACCTAGTTCGGACGTTTTCGTGATCAAAAACCCTGTGGAACTAGTCCTGGCCGTGCACGGGTCCTGGGCACTTTAGGCACGGGTTTTGGTAAAAACCGAGGCCATTGGAGCCTCATTTTACAAAAATGTCCGTGCTGTTCTCTAGGAAAAACTCTACTTAAAAACTTTCATGTTTTGAGTTTTCCCTGTTTCGGCCTCTAGAGGCCTCAAAAACTGTTTTCCCCGAAACTGGCCAATTTCTACCCGAGTTGGCAGTTTTCGGTTTAAAATTTCGTTTGCATCCTAAAACGTCCACCCTACCTCAACCGAACTCAGCAGGAGCCTAAATTAGACATGCATAAGGTTTCTAATGTTAGGATTTCAACATGCAAGCCCAATTGAACGTCATTCATAATCATACAAAAACCCTAAACATTCAATCAAACATCTAACATGCACATAATTGAACCACCAAACCCTATACCTAAACAAATCAAGCACATGCTCATAATTTTCAAGCTAGGGCAGAACTTAAAAGTGGGCTTATACCCTTACAAACTATGGCTTAAATACATTTAAATTTCTCCATATGAAATTTAAATGAAAACTTGATTGGTTAAGGTTTTTACCTTACTCGGTTTGGCTTGGTGAGCTAGAGTTTCACCTTCCTTCTTCCTTCTCAAACCACCGGCTGTTTTGGTGATTGGCAAGTGCAAACTTGCTGCCTTTCTTGCCCTAAATCCAGTCACCAAATGGCACGAAATCTGGCTGCCTCCAATTCCAAAACCCGGTTTGGATCCAAGCTTGGTTCCTCCCCCCTAGAACCGGCCTTGCTAGGGAATATGGGCACTAAATTTTTTTCCAACTTTTTGCTTGGTTTCCCCCTTGAATCCGACCACCTCTAAGCCCTACACACTCTTGGTTTTGCAAAAATTTCTTGCCTTTCTCTTCCACTCTAGGTCCGGACTTTGTGGAGAAATTTTGTAAGAGTTTGGCTAACAATTCCAAATTGTGAACAATGATCACCCCTATTTATAGAGGTTGAGAACTTCTTAAAATTGCACACTTAGTCCTCAAAAAAATCAGAATTTGGACTTTAGGGGGGGTATGTGGCCGGCCATTAGCATAGGTGGAAGACAACTAATTTTTCCAATTCTTTTAAATCAACTTAATGATGTCAAAATTCAAAAGTTAATGAGGTAAGCAAGGCTTAAGCTTGTTTGGCTCTTTTTGCTATTAAGCAGTCCATTTTTAAGTTATCACAGGTATTTTCAATACTGGATTCACTTATGCACAGTGTTGGTTTACCGAACTACAGTCCAAAATTCATCCGTGTAAAAATGGACGGTATGAAATTTTTCTTATTTCTTAAAACCCTTTTTGCCCTATACTTCAACTTAATGTGCTTGATTTTCTAGGGTGGTTCTTATATTTTAAACATAACTTTTTATCTGTAAAAACACGGTTTTACCCGGTGCAATTTATACAGATAAATATTTAACATACAGTCATTTCTTGAACTTTTCGGGTCAACCATCGACTTTCTTGTCAATTAGTGACCTTCTTGTCAAGTTTTGACTTTCATGGTCAATAGTTGACTTTTTGGTCAACCGTGACGTTTTTGGTCAAACTTTGACTATTTTACAAAATTTCATGATTTTGTTCCTTATTACCTAAAAGGTCGTTTTCTTAAATACATAACCATTTTTGAGTCTTATAAAGCCATAAAACTCACAAAACATAATTAAAAACCCTTAACTGGGCTTTTTCCATAAATTCCTTCACGGTTCAATGTAAATTTTATACATGGAATCGTTCAGTCATAAAAATCAGGTATTACACCGATGGCCTCTTCACTATAGGTGGCTTCATCCGTCGGAATCGGAAGGAGTGCACGTTTAATTTTTGGGACGCTGATTGTCACACGCACATTCCCCTCGCCTAATGGAATCCCATGGACTGTGTCGGTTGGAACACAGTCCATGTATGCCCTGCCAATTGCAACTAGAACTTCTCCACCATTAATGACATCAGTCAAGAAAAGCTGGCATTCCTTACTTTCATTAGGCATGGGCTGCTGATCCGACGGGCCGGCTTCATTCTCATTGACGGTGCAACTAGCCTTGACACTGTTGTGTTGATCAATAGCAGGTTCGGATGCTTCCTCAGCCATCGTCTCACGGTTGATACCGTGCTTTGCACAAAGTTCCTGCACCGTTCTTTCCAAGGCAGCCAACTGTCGTTTCATGTAGGAGACTTCAGGATTCTCCCTCGATATATTCATGGCATTGTAGTATTGCGTCTGCGTGAAAAATTTTGACTGCCCATGAATACGACCGGAATGCTCAGCATTGCCCAAAGACTTGGTCAAAATGTCCTCCGTACCCACGGATTCGAAGCTGCCTTGCGTCTGTTGTTGTGTTAAATCGTCCTATAACAAATACACAATATGTTATTGAGCCCGTAAACATAATGGAGACAATCGTAGCCGAATATCAAAAACATTTCGTATACTTACTATTGTTTCGCCAATAATTTTAACCGACGGATTCTTGTACTGTCCATCGGGTTTGAGACGCGTGTCCCGCCAAATAAAATGTCGGGCAGCATATTCCCCCGTCTTCTCGAACTGCAGTTTAGCAATTAAACATAAGAAACATACATAAAACACGTAATGTGAATTAACCAATTATTGAGTTGAAGTTGTTTGGCAAAGTAATTAACGTACGATTTCTTGATCGCGTTTCCTATATCCGTCACGGCCTGTCGTAGATCCGTATTTGCTCTTTTTCCTGATCTCAGTTCCTTGTTGGGAAACCCGCTTGAAATCAGTCATCTGTCGATACGTAATAAACCTTTCCCAATCGTCCTGGCTGGTGGTTGGGTAATTTCGAACCACTTTGGCCGGTCGTTGCCAAACCGTTTCTTCGTGGATATGATCCCTAACAAAGGCTTGGTACAGATCATATCTGAAACCCTTCGCCAACTCCCCACATGACTTCAAAACTTGTTTTTTGTGCGATTCATCAACAGTGAATGAAGTGACTACTTCCAACCACACTCGTTCTTTCCTCGTTTCCAAATCAGCACTTCTGAAGTCAGCAATCCAAATGGGAATGTGCTCCCGAGCAAGCACTCAACCTAAATCTGTAATTCATCACCTCCCTTGCCTACTGGTTGCCCTTTCGTGTCAAAAGAAACCGGAATTCGTTCTCCCCTCGTCCTAACCACGTGCACTCTTTTAAGGAGAGTTGCTCGTCTTTTTCCATCTTCATCAGCATTGAATCTTGCTGCGTTCGTTCGTCGTGGTTTCGCAGCTTGAGTTTGGGTTGAGCAATCCTCCTCGTGAGAGTTTGACATTGTTAATCAATCTGAAAAAAAACAGCAACACGAACCGTTATAAACAAAGCATCATTGACATTAAATCATTACAAAGGCCGTGGTTCTAAAACACATTACTATCCAAACATATAACGAACAAAAACATTTAACGAACAAAATCATGACCTTTTAACCTTAAAATGCCCAAAGCCGAGCCAAACACATCCAATTTAAGGAACTCTAAAACTAAATATCAAACAAATTAAGAGGCATTTAATCAAACGTGTTATCAACCTAAGCCTTACCTAGCTATTTAAAATAAACATAAATGACTGAGACAATCAACAGCAAGAAATGAATATTTTCGCAAACCACATTCATATGCTTTATGCTGTAACAAACAGAAATTTCATTCCCCGAACTTGAAATTTAGACAAGCAATATAGAGTTCAACTTACGGGCGTGTAGAGCGTGGGCACGGGCAGATTGGTTTCTAGTCTGGGCCAACACGGGTTGTGGGCGGCGAGAGAAACTTGGAAATGACCGAAAAACCTTGGCGTTGGTGGAGGATTGAGCGAGGAATGGAGTGTCAGATGATTGTAAAAGACAGTCGATGGAGTCGGAGGAGAGAATTTTTTGGGCAAACTTGCGATTTGAGCAGTGAGTGAAAAGATGAGCAGAGGTTTCGAATGAAATGGGTTGGGGAAAAATGGTGTCTGTTTGGGTTTTATTAAATGCGGGAAAAATTTAAGCTATTCCCAAAAATTTTAAAAGAGCCGCCTTAAGCCTACCACGACGGTCTTTAAAAACCGTCGTGTAAAGAATTCAAATTTCGAGGCCTACCACGACGGTCTTTTGGTTCGACCGTCGTGGTAGACTTCATGGACGGAAACCACGACGGTTTTCTAATTGACCGTCGTGGTATAGAATTAAGTTGCCGGTTAAAACGTAAAGGGTTTGCATATACCACGACGGTCTTTTAATAAAACCGTCGTGGTATATCAATATATCACGACGGTCCTAATAAAGACCGTCGTGGTATGTGAGATACCACGACGGTGTTTGAAAACGACGACCGTCGTGGTATTTTAGATACCACGACGGTCTTTGAGTAGAACCGTCGTGTTATCTTTCGAACATGCAAAATTTGTATTCAACTTTATACCGTAATCCAGATAAGCGGCCAATCCTGATAGTTGTGCAAGTATTCACCACTGTTGCTATATGCTTCCATACACTTTTGCATGTATAAATAATCAATGATACATATTTCTCGCGTAAATAAAAACCCGTATCGAAATGTTTACAACGTAAGAAACGTGAAATTGTATGTTAAGCAATTTTTCCCTTCTTTTTTTTGGGCTTCTCGACACATGTCCACTCGACGTCCAATCGAAGTAAGTGTGAAACGTCGTCGTCAAAATCATCAATCTCATCCACCGGTGGCAAACCCTTTGTAAAAGGTGGAATCTCGGTGCAATCTTCAATATCTTCTTGGCCATCCCGGATTGATCTTGGCTTCATTGGCACAACCAAAGATAACGCTAAATTTGCAGGATCCGTTGTATAAAATACTTGTACCGCTTGTGACGCCATGATGAAAGGATCATTTTTGTAGCCCAATCGCCTAAAGTCCACTACTGTCACGCCGTCACTATCAACCTTAACATAATTATTGTCAGCCCACTTGCATTTAAATAGGGCTATTCGCAAGCCACAATAATCAAGTTCCCAAATATCTTCAATGAATCCAAAGTAATTCATGGAACTATATACCGGATTCTTGTCCTTTGCGGATGAAATATGCATAGACTCGGCCCGAAGTGTGACACCACTATTCCGTACGGGATGCTTCTCATCTCTTGCCCGAGTGTAGAAGGAGTGGCCATTCACCAAATACGATGTATATCTTGTGACTATCGATGATGGACCTCTGGATAGCTTCATTACGTCCTGTGAAACGCCTTGCTTCATATGCAAGTATTTTCTTATCCACTCCCGAAATGACTGATTCTGCTCTTCTTGAAACCACTTCTCACTTCTTCCTTTTCTTGGATTCGCAACTCTTAATTCCGCCATATGGACTTGAAAGAAAGGCTCCATTTCCTTAGCATTGTGCAGAACATACAAACATGTTTTTTCCAATTCATCTTAATTTACCGATGAATGAACGGCCGCAGAGAGTCCTTTCGATATAAATGGCCCACTCGTTGGCAACCCTATTGGGTCCGCGTTGGACAAATACTCAGAACAAAATTCAACAGCTTCCTCGGATATGTAGTTTTCCACTATACAACCCTCCGGCCTATTTCGGTTCTTCACATATCCTTTCAAAACCTTCATGTACCTTTCAAAAGGATACATCCATCTCAAATACACCGGGCCACATAACTTAACTTCCCAAACTAAGTGCACACAAAGATGGATCATTATATCAAAAAAGGATGGTGGAAAATACTTCTCAAGCAGGCACAAGGTCATAACCAATTCCGATTGTAGCAAATCTAACATCATTAGATCAATTACCTTGGAGCATATCGAATTGAAGAATGAGCATAACTTTGTAATTGCGTATCTCACATCTTTTGTTAGAACTCCCCGCAAAGCAAGTGGTAATAATTGTTGCATCAAGATATGACAATCATGTGATTTCATTCCAACGAGCCGCAAATCTTTCATCCAAACCAACTTTTGAAGTTAGAAGAGTACCCACTTGGCACTTTCACGGAAGCAAGCCACTCACAAAGCTTTCTCTTTTCGTGCCTAGATAATGTGTGCTTCGTCGGTGGTAAGTAAGTGCCGTTTGATCTTTTATCGGGGAGCAAATTCGGTCTAATCTTCATCTCTTTAAGGTCCAATTGTAATGACCAGCTTGTTTACAAATTTTGATTTCTGTTGTGAACAATCAAAGTGTAACGACCCGCCTAGCACAGGCCGTTACCATACATACATACATACATACATTCTTACTTATTTAACTAAACAGCGGAAATTTTTTTTTTTTTTTTTTTTAAATACGTAACGCGTACGAGCGATTAGCCATATATATATATATATACGGCACGGATAAGCGGAAAGCATAATAATATCAGTATGTTTGGAATACGAAATTTATATACATAAAGAAACAAAACGCGTAGCGGCTATTAATCCCACATTTCACAGTTCGCCCTGCCACGCTCGCCATCTTGTATCAACAACTGCCCGTAGGTTGCTTACCTACAGCATAGACGTAAGACGTGAGCTTTCGCTCAGCAAGTACAACATAATTATCCGTGACCATACAACTCAAAACATAATTCATCGTAACATTACATAGCATTTCATATCATAACATTTCCTACTTATCTCATCGTATCGTAACATCTCATACATAACATATCATAATCTTACATAGCATTTCATACTTAACTCATCATATCGTAACATTTCATACATAACATATCATAGCATTGCATAATATATGCATGAACCGATTATGCTCGTATTATGCCATCATATGCATTCTTAACTTATCTTGTTTATGGCCCCATAACATAAGTGTACGTACCGGGCGCGCTCTATGGGCTTACTCTTGCCATAGCTCAACCCGACCTGACGCGGGTCGGTACGACACGGCAAGCTCGCCTGCCATCATACTTGCTTTTCATGATCTCATAATTGATCTTGTTAGTGAACATGCTTCGTGATGTCACTAAACTTAAGTCATACTTATATCTTAACATCATGCCTTATCTCAATAATCATAAACTTGATATCATCATAATAATCATAAGCTTGATATCACCATAATAATCATAAGCTTGATCTCATCATAATAATAATAACTTCGCATCAAACAAATCTAGCATACATTTACATCGCCCTCTAATAGCGATCATTCATCATACTTGGGTAAGTATACAACAGAAAGTCTATGCTGTAGACGGAGTTGTACTTACCAGTTTCTAACTCTCAAATTTAGCGCTTTTCCTAACCGAGTGGTTTTCCTGTTTTCACAGAAAAATCATAGGATGAGAATCATCCTATCATAGTATCATACAACCCTAGTTATCAACTTATCTTAGCATAAGGATGTCAAAAACATAGTATAAACTTTAAAATCCTATTATCTTTTGAAATTCTAAAATTCTAAAAACAAACTATATTTGAAATTAATCTTTAAATTTGATTCTTTTCTAACAAATTGTTTCGAATTTGAAAATATTTTCTTCATGAAAGTTATAGACCTTGACGTTTCCTCCAACTTCTGTTTTTAACTCAAAACTCAAATCTGACTTAAACATGCTTGTTTCTGCCTTTGAAAATTCGTCGACCATTTTTATTAACTCAAATTTTGGTCTCGGGTTTTTATAAAAATGAAGGTCTTAGAGGCCTTATTTTCAAAAACTGTCCGCGATGGCCCCTAGGATTTTCCCTTCTATACAACTTTGTAGTTTTAAATTTTTCATGATTCGGCCTCTAAGGGCCTCAAAATTCGCTTTTAAAATTACTGTCCAGTTTGACCCGAAACTGGCAGTTTTCGGTTCGTTGAGTTTTACGTAATCTAACGTGCACACTACCTCAAACGGATTCCCCGTGAGCCTATTTCAAACATGCATGCGTTACCTAAACATTTCATAAACATACAATCAGATCTTACACATATAATTTTTGTAAAACAAAAATCTTAAACTTGCATAACATTCTATTTCGAACTAACATATCGAAACCGAAAACTATCAACTACACATAGAGCATAGTACTTGAATTTAATTTTTATAAACTCATGCTTATACATAACATCAAACTCATAATCTTCTTATCAAAAACATGAATAAAAACTAGAGGTTAAAGAGTTTACCTCAAGCTTCACAGAACAAATTCTAGCTTAGGGTTTTGGAGGTTTTTCTTTCTCACTAGACCAACACCACAAACCGAAACTGTTTGCAGCTTACTCTCACTTTTTATTCGGCTTTAAAGGAGTAGGAGATATACTTGATGGTTGAGAGATGGACTAAAAGAAACCTATAACTTCTGCCCTTAATTATTTATAGACAAACTTTTGTTCTTGCCTTGCTAATTGGTCCTCCAATAACCTTCATTTTGCACACCACCCTTGTGTGTTGGCCGGCCATCATTGGCCTTAAACATTGAGTAAGCACAGCTAAGGTGACTTATTCACCCAAGCTATCATGCTATGTGGCACGGTTTCAAGTTGGCTGAATATTAGGTGATGATGTGCCAAAGTCTTAGCCATTCTAGGAGGCAAAACTTGATTAGTTCATGCCATGGTGTGTCTTCCTTTCATTGGCCGGTTTTGGTGCTGAAAATTGCAAGCCTTGGCTTGCCAAAGAAGAAAACTACGTAGATGACTCATCAAGGCTAATAACACTTAGTCATCAAAGCTAGAAATTTGATGTGTTTCATCCATGTAATGGCCGGCCAAGAGGTGTCATTACAAGCTTGATTACAAGCTTAGCAAGCAAAGCTATAAGCTTGCTTCATCAAACACTTGTCATACTCTCAAAACTTTTGAGCAATGGATAACTCTAAGCTGCAGATAAGAGTAACATATTTACTCAATAATCTCATGTGGTGGCCGGCCACACTTTGTTAAGTGTGAAAGTTGCAAAATGCAACATAGCTTAGTATGCAAAACTACTTTGCTTACTAGGCAAGATTAAACTTGTGTGGTATCAAATTCTAATGAACTTCAAATTTTTCATACCTTGCCTATTGGTTCTTAAGAGCAAAATATCAGCACAACAACCCATAAAATGACCGGTCCCATTGTGCACAAAAATAAACAAATGATTGGTCAATTTTTGAACTAATCAAACTTAACCTCATTCCTTGGTTTCCAACTAGGTTAACCAAATCTTAAAAATCATCATAAGCTAATTTGAACTAGGAAATCTAACTAGAAAAATCCATAGTTCCATAAATTTACAAATTTATCTATTGAACCATAATTTTCTCAAAATTGCACTTTGGCCCCTAAAGGCAAAAATATTTGCACTTTAGTCCCTGAAAAGTGGCCGATTATGGTGATAGCTTTTGGTCTCCAATTCTTGCTTAAACTATCACTTAATACTATCTTAACTTCTTAAAATTCATAACCATTCATTTTTCTTAAAATTACATATTGGCCCCTAAGGACAAAATATTTACATTTTAGTCCTTGAAGGGTGACCAATTTTCAAAGTGAGATTTATCATTCTTTTAAAACCTTACTTGGCTTATCTCCTAAACACAGTTCATACTGGCATACATATTCAGATACTGTTTTCAACTGATAACAGTATACTTGCACTGGATCATAATCCAGAATTTATCTGAACTGCGTCTAGGGTTCTCTTATTATTAGAAACTACTAACAGAGAATTATATATCATAGATTTGCCTTTTACTACAAAAAGGTCTTTCATAAATAACTTATCGAATTCTTTAATCAAGAATTCAATACTTTAACTGATAAAACATAACACATAAACATTTCTTAATTACAAACTTTGATTGTTCACAACAGACATCAAAATTTGTAAACAAGCTGGTCATTACATTTTATACCTTTTTACTCAAAAGGTCATATGCTTGACTAAGCAATAATTTTTGAGTCTTATAAGAATATAAGAACTCTCAAATTTTAATAAAAACCCCGAACCGGGCTTTTTCATAAATACCTTCATGGTACAATTCAATATCTATACAAGACATTGTGACTTTGAAAATTCTAGTTATTACACAAAGTTTGTAATTAGAAATGTTTATGTGCTATGAATGTGAATGTGTTATGTTTTATCGGTGAAATTATCGAATTCTTGATTGAAAGATTCGATAATTTATCTATGAAAGACCTTTTTGTAGTAAAAGGCAAATTTATGAATTATGATTCTCTGTTAGTAGTTTCTAATTTTAAGAGAACCCTATACGCAGTTCAGAAAAAATCTGGATAATGGACCAGTGCAAGTATACTGTTTTTAGTCGAAAACAGTATCTGAGTATGTATGCTAGTATGAAAATGAACTGTGTTTAGGAAATAAGCCAAGTAAGGTCTTAAAAGGTGACACTTCGTCTTTAAAAAGAATGACAAATGTCACTTTGAGAACCGGTCACCCTATAGGGACTAAAGTGCAAATGTTTTGCCTTTAGGGGCCAAAGTGTAATTTTGTGAAAATTGTGGTTTAATAGATAAATTTGTAAATTTATGGAACTATGGATTTTTCTAGTTAGATTTCCTAGTTCAATTTAGCTTATGATGATTTTTAAATTTGGGTAACCTAGTTGGAAACCAAGGAATCAAGTTAGGTTTGGATTGGTTCAAAATTGACCAATCATTTGCCTACACTTGTACTTAAGGGAACCCGGCCACATCAAGGGTTAATGAGCTGATATTTTGCTCTTAAGGACCAATAGGCAAGGTATGAAAAATTTGAAGTTCATTAGAGATTGACACTTCACAATTTTAGCTTTTCTTAGTAAGCTTGGTAGCTTTGCCTACTAAGCTATGTTGCAAACCCTACACCTAGCATTGTATGGCCGGCCACCTCTTGTAAGTCACAAGGAAATTTTGTGTTTTTAAGGGCTGATTAGTAGATAGGGAATTAGGTGTTTCTTTATGAGTTTGACACCTAAAAACCTAGCCTTGCTTAGTAAGCATTTTAGCCATGCTTACTTGGCTATTTGTGATGTATCATCAAGCAAAAATTTGTCCATATGGCACACTAAGGAACCGGCCACCACCTTGGCTAGACACATCATGAAACTAGCCTTGGTGAGCAAGCACTCTAGCCTTGCTTATTTGGCTAGCAAAGCCAAGCACACCAAGCCACCTAAGGCCGGCCACCATAAGGTTTAGACACCTAATGGCCTAGCCTTGGTGAATCACCATTCTAGCTTGCTCATTTGGCAAGCCAAGCTCTTGCCAAACCTACACCAAAACCGGCCATTTGGAGGAAGAGACACCTCATGGCCTAGCCTTGATGAGTCACCCTTTTAGCTTGCTTCTTTGGCCAGCCAAGGCCTTGCAAAATCTGCACAAAAAATCTGGCCATTTGGAGAATGACACACCATGATTTAGCTTAGGTGAATCAGCATTCCTAGCTTTGCCACCATGGCTAGCTAAGGTTTTGACACATCATTACTCAAATGACCAGCCATCCTAAGGGCAGGACACATCACCTAGTAGCCTTGGTGAGTCACCTTAGCCTTGCTTACTCATTTTCTAGGGCCAGCCATGGCCGGCCAGCACACAAGGATTGCTGGAAAAAAATAAAAATTTTTGGAGGACTAGTTGGCAAGGTAAGAACAAGAATTCATCTATAAATAGGTGAAGGCAAAATCTGTAGGTTTCTTTTAGTCCACCTTTCAGCCATCAAACACCTCTTTTACCCCTTAGAAGCCGAACAAAAGTGTGAGTGAAAAGTGAAGTTAGATTCGGTTTTTGTTGGACTAGTGAAAAAGAAAACCTCCAAAACCTTAAGCTGGAATTTGTTTTGTGAAGCTTCAGGTAAATCCTTTAACCTCTAGTTTTCATTCACGTTTTTGATAAGAAGATGAAGAGTGTGATGTTATGTATAAGCATGAGTTTATGATAAGCAGATTCAAGTACTATGCTTTATGTGTAGTTGATAGTTTTCGGTTTTGGATATGCTAGTTTCGAATTAAAATTTTGAAACAAGTTTAAGATTTTGTTTTAAAAAGATATATGAGTAAGAACTGAAAGTGTGATTATGAAATGGTTAGGTAACGCCTGCATGCTTGATATAGGCTCACGGGGTAACCGTTTGAGGTAGTGTGCACGTTAGTTACCTAAAAACCAAACCGAACAAAAAACTGCCAGTTTCGGGTCAAACTGGACAGTAATTTGAAAAGCGAATTTTGAGGCCCTTAGAGGCCGAATCTTTAAAAAGTCAAAACTACAAAGTTGTAGAGAAGGGAAAATACTAGGGGCCAGCATGAGCAATTTTTGAAAATAAGACCTCTAAGACCTTCGTTTTTACAAAAACCCGAGACCAAAATTAGGATTAATGAAAATGGTCGAAAAATTTTCAAAGGCAGAAACAAGTGTGTTAAAGTTAGATTTAAGTTTTAAGTTAAAAATAGAAATTGTAGGAACCTTTAAGGTCTACAACTTTCATGAAGGAATTGTTTTCAAATTCAAAACAGAAAAGGATCAAATTTAAGGATTGATTTCAAATACAGTTTTCAGAATTCAAGGTTTAAAAAAAAAAATAGTAAAGTTTTAAAGTTTATACTATGTTTTGATATTTTTATACTAAGATAAGTTAATAACTAGGGTTATGTTGGAAT
This sequence comes from Ficus hispida, assembly GCA_025413025.1. Lineage (NCBI taxonomy): Eukaryota > Viridiplantae > Streptophyta > Magnoliopsida > Rosales > Moraceae > Ficus > Ficus hispida. Next base: position 2,681,265 of record CM046372.1, on the reverse strand, counting down.
GTTGGTTAAATCCCCAATATTTTTAATTCTTACTTTTGTCCTTTATTATAGCAGGGGCTAACCTGCTATTGTGTCCGGACTTGGAGCGACACATTAGTAAACATAGTAATCGAGGTAAGTACAAACCTCACCTGCAGTATGGAAAGTAGTAAGCTATTTTCGAATTTAAGACATAATTACATGTTATGCTATGTCATGCAATGTTATGATATGTTATGTCATGTATGATCCCAAGTTATGCTAAGTCATGCCATGTTATGATACGATAAGTTATGATAAGCTATACTAAGTCATGTTAAGCCATGATACATCAAGTTATGCTATGTCTGATCTCATATGCATCATGACTATTAAGATCACATGTAAAGATTCTTAGTCTTGGAAATATAACGAGACTAAGACTAAACCGAGACAAGTAAGGTGTCGTACCAACCTCCCGTTGATACAGGAGGATCATGTATGTTTCAAGATCAAGTTTATGATTATCAACCTCTCGTTAATACGTGAGGGTAAAGTGATAATCAACCTTCCGTTGATACGTGAAGGGTTATGTTCATGTTTTCCAGAATTGTTAAGGGCCTTGCAAACCCTGACGTTCTGAGGCTTGCGCGCATTTGGTACGTACACTAAGGACCCACATGTTAAGCAAGATGATAAGTTCAAGTCAATAACTGGTCATAAAAGATTCATAAATGATTCATGCATAAGTTGCACGATATTTGTTAAGTTTTGTGAGATTATGTTTGTACTTGCTGAGCGAAAGCTCATCAATATATTTCATACTGCAGGAAAGAGGCCTGCAGCTTAAATTGGTGGGCCAGGTGGATGATGCGGAGGGTGAAGGGCGGTGTGGATACCACTACGTAAAATTTTCCGCAAGTTTTATGAAGTTTAAATATATATGTATATTAAAGTGAGTTACGTTGTACAAAGTTATGAGGATTTCAAGACTCAATCGAGTTGTAATAATTATGTATGCATAATACATTCTATATAAGCAACCCTGTTTTAGATGTAAGTTTAAAAAAAAAAAAATTTTATGTTCAATTTTCTAAGTGAGTTAAGCAGTTATGAAAGTTTAAGTATGTGTAACGCCCCGACTAACGTCACGCGTAGGGGCGTCCTACTGCGCAGACGTGGGCCGTTACCTTACTTACTTACTTAAAAAAAAAACTTTTAACTTGCGGAAAATTCGGAGTAAAATTTTTTTTTTTTTTTGTTACTCTGAACATAACTTATTCTCATACATAATCATATGTACTCACTCGAGTACTAAGCTTTCATACTCATATCGAAAGCTAACATATTCATATCGTGGACCAAACCCAACCTAGTGTGGGTCGGTACAACACGAGGCAACTTGCTTGCCATCATCCTAGAAAACCATTCCATAATTTGTTCTTGAAAACAATTTCTTAAAAATAGTTTTCTTCTTGAAAATCATCACTTGTTCATACTATCTCAACATATCATAAAACACATTTTTTTCAAATACATTTTTCAAAACATATTTTACATAACGTAATTTTACAAAACGCGTGGCAGTGTCCATCCCACATTTCACAGTCTGTAGCGCCAGCCTTCACAGTCTTGCATCAAGGATTGCCAGTAGGTAGCTAACCTACAGCATGAACGTAAGTAATGAGCTAAAGCTCAGTAAGCACAACGTTCAATCCGCAAAACATTTTTCATAAAAGAATGCATGAACCAATTATGCTTTCTTGTGAATCAATTAAACTTTTATAACATTATCTTGATTCTATTTGCTTACATGTCATGTGTGTACGTATCGTGGTCCATAGCTATGGAGTGGTTGGAGGCAGGCAATCCAATCCAACTCAAACCATGAAACAAACTGTTTAACATGGAGTAATTGGGGCAGCCAATCCAATTCAACCCAAACCATAGACTAAACCGTTTAAACCCGCCTTTATGGCAAGTCGGTACGACACAATGACCTTAGCTTGTCTTAAATTATATTCTTACCATGTAATTAAATATTAGTGATCATGCTACGTGATGTCACTATATTAAACGTATAACATAACTTAACATCAGCCATAACATAAACATCGTAACATGAACCTCATAACATAGCATCATAGCATCATAACATAACCTCATAACATGGCATCATAGCATAACCATAACCTCATAACATGGCATCATAGCATAAACGTAACCTCATAACATGGCATCATAGCATAGCATATCACGTAAACCTCATATCGTAACATCATAACATAAATCTCATACCATAACATAAATCGTGCGTATCAACGTATGAAAAACATGTTTTAAAAACATTTTGCCCATGCTGTAGGCGGAGTTGTACTTACCTTTAGTCCTATGCTCTTGGTTTATCGTCCAAACGTGGCACGACAACAGTTCCTACTCCTGTTTCCAAACAGGACGTAAGATAAGAGCCATACACTGTAACGACCCGCCTAGCACAGGTCGTTACCATACATACATATCGTACATACATAACTTACACAGCGGAAATTTTTTTTTTTTTTTTTTATACTGTACTTACATACGAAATATAAATGTATATCGAACATTAATTACGTTGTTTGGGTGTAAATAAAACTTATTTCATAATTACATAATACAACGAAACGCGTAGCGGTTTATTCCCACATTTCACAGTCCGCCAATCCATGCCCTCCATCTTGCATTAATAATTATTTCCAGGCTGCTTACCTACAGCACAGACGTAAGACAGTGAGCTTTCGCTCAGCAAGTACAACTATTCTATACCGCAATTTACTTTAAATAAAACACATCACACATATCCTAACTAGCATACCACACTAATCATAACTTAAGCATAACATAATATAACTTATCTTAACTTATGCATGAGCCATTTATGCTTCATTATGCTTGCTTGATTAATCGTAACTTGCTTTCTTAACTTATCATAATTTATCTTGTCTTATCTTGTGGGCCCCATAACGTAAGTGTTCGTACCGGGCGCGCAACTATGAATTGGTTGGGGCGGCCAAACCATTTCCAATTCAATCCATAGTTCAACCCGACCTAACGCGGGTCGGTACGACACAGGCAAATTATTTGCCATCATAACTTTCATTATCTCATACTTAATTGTATTAATTAGTGAGCATACATCGTGATATGTCACACAATTAATTTATAATCTTATCATCATAACCTATTCCATGGCATTCTAAATCATAGCATTTCAACTTTTTATAACACATAACATACCATAGCATATAACATAGCATATCATCATAGCATTTTATAACATATTCTTAACACATAATTATAGCATACTACAAAGCATGACATTTTCTATAACATTTCCTATAACTTAAAACTATCTACAACACATAAGAGGTAACATTTACACTACATAGCATTTTCATCATACTTTGGCAAGTATACACAACAAAGCCCATGCTGTAGGCGGAGTTGTATTTACCTCGTTCGTAAAAGCTGTGTCCAAAAGTCGAGTTAAATCCCGTTGGGACACTTCGGCGTGCGATGTTCTGAGATTAATAAAAGTAAGGGTTAGAACTGTTGGTAATATAACCAACATTCTTATATAACCTTACTTATCTTTACATTGTCCTAATTGGTTACCTAAGTAACCCTAACCGGTTAAATCTTTAACTTAGGTTTTAAAAACAAACTTATTTCTTTAGAAAAGAATTCTTAGGTTTTGGTTTAAAAATCCTTTTGTTCAATCTTTAAAAAAAACTGAAAACCTTAAAAGGAGTCGTATAAAATTATTGACTATTGGAGACTGCCTTTGGAACAATTTCTCAATGTCCATTTGCAGTGAAACTGCAAAAATATGCATTTTCTGTGTCAACTTTGTAAATCCTGTACAGGATTTCCATAATTCCTGTACAGTTCTCCGAAATTCATTTTCATTTTAAAATCCAGACTGAATCTGTAAAACTTGTCTTCATGAAAGTTGTAAACATTTAAAAACTCTACAACTTTTATGCTTTGGGTAAAACCCAGTTCTGGCGTTTTCGTGGTCAAAACCCCTGAGGAACTTGTCCTGGCCATGCTCGGGTCCTGGGCACCTTAGGCACGGGTTTTGGTAAAAACCGAGGCCATTGGAGCCTCATTTTACAAAACTGTCCGCGCTTTCCTCTAGGAAAAACTCTACTTAAAAACTTTCATGTTTTGAGTTTCCCCTGATTCGGCCTCTAGAAGCCTCAAAAACTGTTTTTCCCGAAACTGGCCAATTTCTACCCGAGTTGGCAGTTTTCGGTTTAAAATTTCGTTTACGTCCTAAAACGTTCACCCTACCTCAACCGAACTCAGCGGGAGCCTAGAAAGTGGTCATGCAGCATTTTCTAACGTCCAATATTCAACATGCAAATCAAATTTAGCATCAAACATAATGTACATAAACCCTAACCATTTCACAAACATCTAGCATGCAAAAATCATAACCACCAAACCATAAATCCTAACCATAACAAGCACATAGCCTACAATCTTAATTTAGGGCAGAAAATTAAAGTGAGCTTATGCTCATTACAACACATACTTAAATACATTTAAATTTCTCCAATTGAAATTTAAATGAAAGCTTAAGAATTTGGAATTTTACCTCACCTTGGATCCGAATTTTTGGATTGGCTCTTGGCTCCCCTTTTTCCCTCTCCAACAGCCGGTCCTTTGGCCAACTTGTGCACCAAATGCTCTAGTGCTCTTAAATGATGTTCTAAGTGGAAACCAACACTCAAAACTCTAAATCCCCCTTTGGATTCAACTTTTCTCTCTTGCTTTCCTCTTGCCCCACACAACCGGCCCTTGGCCTAGATATGGGTTCCAATTTTTTTCAAACTTCCTTGCTTGCTCTCTAAGGTAAAACCGACTATCCCTAGGCTCAAAACACACTTGGTTTTGCAAAATTTCCTTCCTTTCTCTCTTGTTGAAGTTCGGATTTTTGGTGGAGAAAATTTGGCAAAGTTTGGCTAAGTTTTCTAAATTTTTTTTTTTCAATAGCAAACTCACCTATTTATAGAGGTTGGAATTTCTTGAAATTGCACAACTTAGTCCTCAAAAATTTCAGAAATTGGACTTTAGGGGGGGGACATGTGGCCGGCCATTGTGGCTGATTTTTGGCCAAATTCTTTCCAAAATTTTCATTAAATCATTTAATGATGTCATTAAGATAAAGTTAGGTGATGCAAGCTTTTCTTAAGCTTGTTTGGCTTTTTAACTTATTACACAGTCCATTAATGTTTTAACACAGGTATTTCTAATACTGGATTCACTTATGCACAGTATTAGTTTACCGAACGGCAGTCCAAAATTTATCTGTGTGAAAACAAACTGTATAAAAATTTCCTTATTTCTTAAAACCCTTTTTGCCCTTTAATTCTACTTAATGTGCTTGTCTTTCTATGGTGGTTTTAAGTTCTAAACATATCATTTTATCAGTAAAAACGGCTTATACCGTATAATTCTATACTGCGGCGATTTTACTCGTACCGTCTTTTCTTTAACTTGTTGGGGCCAATCTTTGGCTCTCTCGTCCACCATTGACTTTCTTGTCGACAGGTGACTTTCTTGCCGAGATTTGACTCCCGTGGTCAACAGTTGACTTTTTGGTCAACCGTCGACGTTTTTGGTCAAACTTTGACCAACATACATTTTTGGCCATTTTCATTCCTTTTTACCTAAAAGGACGTTTTCTTGTCCTAGAAATTATTTTTGAGTCTTTTAAAGTCATAAAAACTCACAAAACATTATAAAAACCCTTAACCGGGCTTTTTCATTAATATTCTTAAGGTACAATTTGAATTTTTTTTTTTGTACAAAGAATCATAATCGTTAAATAACTAGGTATTACAATCTACCCCCCTTAAAAATTTTCGTCCTCGAAAATTAGAACAAACCGGGGTAGTTCTTCCTCATACTATCTTCTAATTCCCAGGTTGCTTCTTCAACCTTGTGGTTTCGCCACAACACTTTAACCATGGGAATCGTCTTATTCCTTAAGACCTTCTCTTCCGATCTAATATTCGTACGGGCTTTTCTTCATAAGTTAAGTCCGTTTGAACTTCCACTGGTTCCTGGTTAAGCACATGAGAAGGGTCTGACACATACTTTTTGAGCATCGAGACGTGGAATACATTGTGCATTGACGCAAGTTCTGGCGGTAGGGCAAGCTTATAGGCTACTTTCCCAACTCTTTCAAGGATTTCAAATGGTCCAGTATTGTAATAATTGAAATTTTCACGAACTCACAATTTTCTTGTAAATAAGAAATTTATAGTTCGTATTATGTGTTTATGTGCAATTTTATGAAAATTATGAATATTAATACAAAATTCATGATTTTATCAGTATATGATTGAGTTCTCGGTAAATTAATTACGAGACTTCATGATAGGCCTTTTAAGTAAAAAGGTATGACGAAATTTCATGAATTCATAATAGTCAAATTTTGACAAGAGAGTCAATGATTGACAAGAAAGTAATGGTTGACCCGAAAAATCAAAAATGAGGCGGTACGGTTAAATATTTTTCAGTATAAAAATTGTACCGTGTAAAAACCATTTTTACGGATAAAATGGTATGTTTAGGATTCAAAAACCACCATAGAAAATCAAGCACATTAATTAGGTTATCTTGGGCCAAGTGGTTTCAAATTATAAGAAAAATTTTTACACAGTCCATTTTCACACAGATAAATTTTGGACTGCAGTTCAGTATAACAGTACTGAAATTATACTGTGTATTAATGAACACAGTATTAGAAATATCTGTGTTAAGTTTAAAGTAGACTACATTAAGGAAAAAGCCAAACAAGGCTTTAAGATGACATCACCTAAGCTTGGAATTATGACATCATCCCATTTTTGATTTATGACATCATAAATGGTGGAAACAACTCACACCTAGCCACCTAGCACCATGCATGGCCGGCCACATGGAGTGTCTTTTGGCAAAATTTTGTGCAATTATTTTGCTCCAAGGATTTATGAGCAAAAGGTGAACCGAAAAGATTTGCAATGTGATCCAAAACCTCACCTATAAATAGGCCAAGGGGGGTGGTCGGTTTTTAGTCCAAAAAATCAGAAAAAGCAGCCAAATTCTGCCCATTTTCCCTCTCCAAAAATCTGCAATCTCAAGTGGGTGATTGAGTGAAGAAAAAAATTGAGAAACTTAGGGGTTTTGATGTTGTAGTCTTCGGTTTTCCCTAGCAAGTTCAATCAAAAATTTTGACAGTTTTTGGTGTCCATTTTAGGGGCCAACAGCCGGCTGCCAAGGGGGGTGAGTGAGTGAGAAAATTTGGATTTAAGAGAGCTTAGTTTAGGTGCAAGCAGCCACCAAGAATCAGCCAATTTTGGTGCCAATTGGTGCAACAAAACCGGCCTTGGGTGGTGTCCTAGGAGGAAAAGTTTTGTGAGCCAAACCCTAACCAATTTTTGGAGATAAATCAAGGTAAACCATTCTAGACCTTAATCTCTTTCAATTAAGCATTCAATTTGAAATTTACATGTATTTCAAGTTGAAATTGTAAGAGCATAAGCTCAATTTATTTTGTGCCCAAAGTTAGGAATCTAGGGTTGTGCTTGATCTAGAATTAGGGGTGGTTTGATTTTTATGTGCATGCTTGCTTTAATTTTCTTAATTTGCATACTAAATACTAGTTTATTATATGTCCCCAATCTGCCCTAGTGTTGGTGAATGATAATTTTGTGCTAGGTTGCTAGAATTTAATTAGTATGCTTGTTAGGTTTTGTGCAACCGAAATCATGCAACTTAGTTGATCCAATATCAATTAGGTTTGCATGGTGATGTTAGAAATTGTGATTAAAGAAAATTTACGCTAGAAAATCGCTGCATGTGTATATTAGGGCTCCCGCGGTGGCTGGTTGAGCTAGATTCCACGTCTAGGACGTAAAACGAATTCTAAACCGAAAAAAACTGCCAGGCTCGGGTGGATCCTGACCAGTTTTACGGAAAGCCGATCTGAGGCCTTTCGAGGCCGAATTTGGAAAAACTTAAAACACAAAAGTTTCTCGGAACAGTTTTTCCTAAGGGGTACCGTGGACGGATTTGCAAAATGAGGCTCCAATGGCCTCCGTTTTTATGAAAATCCGAGACTAAACTGCCCAGACCTAGTTTACACGACCAGTGGGTTTCAAATTAAAACTGGTACGAATCCAAGCAGAACTGGGTTTTTCTTAAAACATAAAAGTTTTATAATTTCTCAAGAGAAAGAACTTTCGTGAAGATAAGTTTTTCAAATTCCATTTGGATTTTTAAATACAACCTGAACTATAAAAACTGTGCAGAGAACAAAAAATTCCTGTACAGGATTTTCTACAAACATACAGAAAAACTGTATTTTTACATCAACATTTCCTGTTTTGACTATGAAAACTATTTCAAAAGCAGTTTTCAGCCTTAAATGAGTTTTATAAAGTTTTACTTTGAAAACCTCGAATTTTGAAGTAAAACAAAAGATTTTCTAGCCAATTTTCCAAATTGGATTTAAAAGCTAAAGTGTAAAAACAAAAGATGACGAGTGGTAACCGGGAAGGATAACCGAGTTACTAAGGCTTAGGCTCGATAATAAGAATAGTAATTTAATACTAATCATATGGGTTTAATACCCAAGGTTACCTCAAGTAACCTAATGGGTCAAGATAATTAACCACAATCTCTAGGGTTACAATTAGTAACCTAGTAGTTGATCAAAGCTTGTAAAAGGACATATAACCATAATGTTGGAAAGGTTACCAACATTTTATAGGATTCTTATCCTATGTTCTTTCTAATAGCAGGAAGTAACCTGCAGTCGAGGTCAGAGTGGAAATCAACGAAGCCTGTATTACAATAAGTCAGGCAAGTATCGAACCTCACCTACAGTATGAAAATAGTAAATACTATTTTCATATATGCTATGTTAAAATGTACATGCTATGTTGTATGATGTTAAATGATGTTATGTGATGATATGCTATAACATGTTACATATTATGCCATGTTTTCTAAAATGTCATGGTTTTAAAAATGTCATGTTTTCAAGAATGCCATGATATGGCAAATGTTAAAGTTTGAATATGACATAGTGACATCATGAAGCATGTTCACTAATGTTAAATCATATGGTAAGATAATCAAGGAAGGTGTCGTACCAACCTCCCGTGATCGAGGAGGATACATGTTTAAAACCAGTTGTGACATTTACCTCTCGTTGATGCGTGAGGGTCACGTTTTAATTCCCAGAACTGTTAGGGCCTTGCAAACCCTAGCTTTGTCTGGAGGCTGCGCGCTTTCGGTACGTACACTATGGGCCCACATGTTGAGACAAGATAAGTTAAAGATTGAGTCTAAAATGAAGCATAAGACTTTCAATCAATCATAAATGGCTCATGCATAAGTTACATGATGATTGACATGTTTTAAAGATGATTAAATTATTTTTGTGAGATTATGTTTGTACTTGCTGGGCGAAAGCTCACTCTTATATTTCATACTGTAGGTAAAAGCCTGCAGCTTAAATGGTGGGCTATGCGGACGATGCGGCGGGTGAAGGGCGGTGTGGGATACCACTACGCAAAATTTTCCGCAACCGCTTTTGAATCTCAAAAGTAAATTATGTTATGCAATATGTATGAAGTTTAAAGACTTAAGAAGATATCTTCAGTATAGTATGTATACATGATAAGTTTTTCTCTACAAGATAACTTATGTAAATATGTTTTAAAGAAAAAAAAAATTATTCTCAAATTTTCAAGTAAGATAAGTACAAGTAAGTATGGTGTCGACCCGGCTGGAAGTCGGGCCGTCACAAGTTGGTATCAGAGCGGTATCCTGCCAGCCTACTTCACTTCGCCTCACATCGCTTCTGCAACGGCCCAAGTAAGTTATGTTATATTTTCTACGATTCGGATTAGTTAAGATTTTATGTGCGTAGTAAGTATTTTCTTCAACGCCTGCTAGAAATGTTGGATACAGGATGACGTTGGGTGTGTCTTAGCTTGGTGGTGGCAACTAGGTGACGTACGGAAATGAGGAAAGTTTTATATCTTCCCCAAATTTATGTTAGTACTCCTGTTGAAGGAGATAGAACGAGAACATGAATTCAGATATATTCATGTTATGCTTTTATATGAATAAAGATTATGTTCTATATAAAAGCATGATTTTAAGAAGCTGAATTTATTTCCTTATTCCCGTACAGAACCATGCCGCCAAAGCGTAGAAGAGTACCAACCCAAGACATGACCTTGCGCTTAGCTGAATGAGCTAAGACAGATGATGTTAGCCCAACAGCAAGAGATAGGGGGCTTAGAGCTCAGATAGCTCAGCAGAATCAGGACCTCCAAATGCTGAGTACCACCAGCACCTATGAATCAGCCTGCTGCACCGGAAATTCCTGATGA
>CM046372.1:2638619-2670765 GCA_025413025.1 Ficus hispida | reverse complement strand
TGATGTTAAGATAAGATGAAATGTTATGATGTTATGTTATGAGGTTTATGTCATGATGTTTATGATAAGATGAAATGTTACGATGCTATGCTATGATGATTATGTTACGAGGTTATGTAATTGTTCATGTTATGTTATGTTTTAATATAGTGACATCATATAGCATGTCCACTAATATTAACTACATGGTAAGAACACATGTTAAGATAAGCTAAGGTCATTGTGCCGTACCGACTTGCCATGATGGCGAGTTTAAAATGGTTTAGTCTATGGTTTGGGCTGAGTTGGATTGGCTGCCCCAATCACTCCATGTTAAACAGTTTGTTTCATGGTTGAGTTGGTTTGGATTGGCTGTCTCCAGCCATTCCATGGTGATGGACCACGGTATGTGCACACATGATATGTAAATAAATAAGAATCAAGATAATAAATGAAAATTTAATCGATTCATAAGAAAACCTAATTGGTTCATGCATTCCTTTGTTAAAAATGTTTTGCGGATTGCACGTTGTACTTACTGGGCATAAGCTCATTACTTACGTTCATGATGTAGGTTAAGAAACCTACCGGCGATACGTGATGTAAAGCTGTGAAGGCTGGTGCTACAGGCTGTGAAATGTGGGATGGACACCGCCACGGGTTTGAATTTATGCTATGTAAAATATGTTTTGAAAAATATATTTAAAAGATGTGTTTTATGATATGTGATAGTATGGATAAGAAACCGTTTTCAAGAAGAAAACTAATTTTAAGAAATTGTTTTCAAGAACGAGTTAAAGAATGGTTTCAAGGATGATGGCAAGCAAGTTGCCTCATGTAGTACCGACCCACACTAGGTTGGGTTTGGTCCACGGTATATTATGTTAGCTTTCAATATGATTATGAAAGCTCAGTACTCGAGTGAGTACATATGATTATGCATGAAGATAAGTTAAGTTCAAAGTAAGAAAAGAAAAAAAAAATTTTACTCCGAATTTTCTGCAGTTTAAGCTTTTAAATTAAGAAGTAAGTTAAGCAAGTAATGTAACGGCCCACGTCTGCGCAGTAGTCGGCCCCTGCGCGTGACGGTTCGGGGCGTTACAGGTCCATATGAGCACAAATGTAAGCATGTGATTGGTCAATTTTGAACCAATCAAACTTAACTTGATTCCTTGGTTTCCAACTAGGTTAACCAAATTAAAAAAATCATCATATGCTTAATTGAACTAGGAAATCTAACTAGAAATATCCATAGTTCCATAAATTTACAAATTTATTTATCAAAACACAATTTTCACAAAATTGCACTTTGGCCCCTAAAGGCAAAAACATTTGCACTTTAGTCCCTGCAAGGTGGCCGGTTTTCATAGTGACATTTGTCATTCTTCTTATGACGAGGTGTCACCTTTTAAGACCTTGCTTGTCTTAACTCCTAAACACAGTCCACTTTCATACAAGCTTACATATTCATATACTGTTTTCAACCGATAACAGTATTCTTGCACTGGACCATAATCCAGAATTTATCTGAACTGTGTCTAGGGTTCTCTTAACATTAGAAACTACTAACAGAGAATCATAGATCATAAATTTGCCTTTCATAACAAAAAGGTCTTACATAAGTAAATTATCGAATCTCTCAACCAAGAATTCAATAATTTTACTGATAGAACATAACACATAGCATATAAACATAAGTAATTACAAACTTTGATTCCTAATAACAGAAATCAAAATTTGTAAACAAGCTGGTCATTACAATACATACTATATAATCAATGCATAAATCATATACATCACATCATCAAGGCATAAATCATATGCACTCTGAACTTATCATCACATAAACAGTAAAAACATTTTCCGTCATACTGTAGGCGGAGTTGTACTTACCGGTTATGCTAAGCCCTGGGGTTTGTCACTCCGACAAGTTACCTCAATAGGTTACCTTCCTGTTTCCAAAAAGGAAGTAAGATAAGAATCATCCTATCTTACCTTAACTTATTTTATTAAATGTTGGTACCCTAACCAACATTTATCTGTGACCCTAGATATATGTTCCCCTCATATGCTTAACAATATTCTTGTTGGTTACTAAGTGTAACCCTAGGGCATAAGCCCTAATGATAATCAAACAGTATCCTGTTTGATTACTTAATTAGCTTTGGGCTTAAGGCCCAATGCTCTTGGTATGGGCACCCTATTAGGTTACTACGAGTAACCTTAAATGTAGGCCCATTTTGGTTGAAATTTAAAAAGCCTGTTGGGCTTATAAGGCCCAACAATTAAGGTGGTATCCTTTAAGGTTACCTTGCATAAATCTTGGACTCAAGGCCCAACATACAACCTTTGGTTCTTAATTAACTAGGCCCAATTAAATTTAGGTAACCTATATGGTTATAATAGGTTACCAATTGGCTTAATTTGCTTAATTAATTTATTTCTTGCTAAACTGAGTTTAATTAATCATTTGAAACTGCTTTTAAATAAAACTGTGTTGTTTTTGCAGAAATTTGCTGAAAACAGTTAAATTGGCAGTGCATGTACAGGAATTTCCTATGCATGCACTGTTTTAAAATTCTAAATCAGAGCTTGCTCTACTGATTCAGTTTTACTTTAAAATCTTTTTGTATTTTGAAACATTTTTCTTCATGAAAGTTTTAGACACTGAAAAACTCTACAACTTTCATGTTTTGACAAAAACTCAGTTCTGAACTTAACTTATACTTTTTCCCTCTTGAAACTGTCTGGCCGTGCACATATGTCTGGGCGGTCCAGGCACGGGTTTTTATAAAAACGAAGGCCTTTGGAGCCTTATGTTCAAAAATTGTCCATGCTGTCCCCTAGAATTTTCAATTTCCTACAACTTTTCTGTTTTGAGTTTTCTCAAATTCGGCCTCTAAAGGCCTCAAAATACCGTTTCTAATTCACTGCCCAGTTTTCACCCGAACTGGCAGTTTTTGGTTTCGGTTCGCTCTCACATAATTTTACGCACACCCTACCTCAAACGGTCTCAGCCGTGAGCCTACGTCAAGAATACAGCACGTAATCTAACATCCTCACACCCATTCATTCAATCTCATGCATTCAATTATTTTATCAAACCCATTTGATGAAGTTCACCAAACTTGGGTTTTCTATGGTTCTCTAGGGGCTTTCTTGAACGCTAGTTCATCATACAATCATGCAACATAATAATCAGTCATTAATCAGCATACATAAGCCTATGGGGACACACATCAAACACCTAATGGTCACACATAGCATCTACTTAATTTCTAAAGCACACATTACCAATCATGCACCAAATTGAAGCATAAACATGCTAGAACCTAAGTCAAGCACATGCTAAGCAAATTAACTAGGATAAGGACATAAATGAATGAGCTTAAGCTCTTACAAACTTGCTGGAAAATACACTTAAATGGCTGAAAACAGAATTTAGAGGCTTTAGGAGGTTGAGAAATTACCTCCAAACCGAAGAGGACTTGCTAGTTTGTGTTTCAAAAAATGGTTTCCTAGCTGTCCCTCACCAAAATTTCCGACCACCACTCAAGGGTTTTGCTGTCTTTTGGGTTCGGCTAGGGCAGAGAAAGGGAGAGAGAAAATGGCAAGAGTTTGGGTGGGTTTTTGGAATAAAATGACTAAAAATTTTTCCACCCATGACACCTATTTATAGGTGTAATTTTATTTTCTTTCTTGAATTATTTTTAATCCTTAAATTGCTCACCAAACCCTTAAAAAATTTTATTTGCTAGATAACCCCTATGAGGTGGCCGGCCATAATGTGGAGATAAGGTTCAATGAATGTTCTTGGAATTCTTTCCCAAATTTCCAAAAATTCAAAATTTTGCTAAATTCCTATTGGACAAGGTATCCAATACTTAGGACTTTGTTTGGCTTTAAATCTTAAAAGCAGTCTATTTTCCTACTAAAACAAATATAACAAATACTGTTTTCAATAAAAATAATACTGTCTACTAAACTGCAGTCCAAAATTTATCTGCATAAAACTAGACTGCGTTTAGGTTTTTTATATAACTTAAAGCTCATTAGTCCTTATTGTCCTAAATATTGTGCTTGATTTTTCTAACATACTTACGTACCTTAAACTTACTTATCTGTCTGTAATGACGGTTTTTTCGCAGTATAATTTCTATACTGCCTGTTATACAACAGTACCATCAAGCTTTGACTTTTCTGGTCAAACTTTGACCATTCTGTCAAACTTTGACTAACGTAAAATCGTGAATTCCTATCATGCCATAAATTATTCTGGTCAAAACTTGACCAGAATAAAATCATACATTCCTAAAATAGCTCAAATCACTCTGGCCAAACTTTGACCGGAATACATTCATACAGAAATCCTAATTCTGATACTTAGATCAGGAAATTCCTATACTTATACATAATACAAACTTTGATTCCTTGAGAAACAAGAAATCATAATTTATAACAAGGTCAGTCATCACAATCTTCCCCCCTTAAAAATTTTCGTCCTCGAAAATTAGAATAAGTGGGGATAATTCGTTCTCATATCCTCTTCTAATTCCCACGTTGCTTCTTCAACATTTTGGTTTCGCCACAATACCTTAACCATGGGAATTGTCCTATTTCGTAAAACCTTCTCTTCCCGATCTAGAATCCGTACTGGTTTCTCTTCGTATGTCAAGTCAGTTTGAACCTCGATTGGTTCTTGACTTACACATGGGAAGGATCAGGTACATACTTTTTTAACATCGAAACGTGGAAAACGTTATGCACAGAAGCTAATTCTAGTGGCAAGGCAAGCTTGTAAGCTACTTTGCCAATCCTTTCCAATATTTTGAATGGCCCTGTGTATCTA
The DNA here is from genome assembly GCA_025413025.1 of Ficus hispida. Taxonomy (NCBI): domain Eukaryota; kingdom Viridiplantae; phylum Streptophyta; class Magnoliopsida; order Rosales; family Moraceae; genus Ficus; species Ficus hispida. The sequence continues at coordinate 2,665,937 of CM046372.1, read as the reverse complement.
GGACTAAGTTTTCCTTTCTTGCCAAACCTCATAATCCCCTTCATGGGAGCAATCTTAAGGAAAACATAGTCTCCGACTTGGAATTCTAGGGGCCTTCGACGTTTATCGGCGTAGCTTTTCTGACGACTAAAAGCTACGTCGAGTCTTTACTTAATCTTAATATCCTTTGAAGTCTTTCGGATAAAATCCGTGGGTTGAAGTTGTTTCTGTCCAACTTCTTGCCAATGAATGGGAAATCAACGTTTCCTTTCATACAACGCTTCAAATGGGGCCATACCAATTGAGGCGTGATAATTATTCTCATAAGGAACTTGATCAAAGGTAGCTTCTGATCCCAGCTTCCTTTGAACTCCAAAACATAAGATCTTAACACATCTTCCAGTGTCTGGATGGTTTGTTCTGATTAGCCGTCCATTTGGGGTAAAAAGTTGTACTAAACTTTAATTTCGACCCCATTACAGTGTGAACACTCGTCCCAATCGAGAGTTCAAACATCCACCATAATCCGAAATGATCGATTTTTTGGCACTTCATATAACCTAACAATCTGAAATACATAAATTCCGGCAAGCCTTCACTACTACAGAATGTGGATTCCACGACGGTTTTTAACCGTTGTGGAAGAAATCCACGACGGTTCTCCAACCGTCGTGGAATCCAGAGTCGTGGAATCTTTTAATATTCCACGACGGTCTTTTTCCCATCGTGGAATAGGTAAAATAGTGCCAAGAAATGGATAATTTAGAACCATACCACGACGGTTTTTGATGGAAAAAACCGTCGTGGAATTGAATATACCACGACGGTTCTTACGAGCTACCGTCGTGGTTGATTCGTCTACGACGACGGGTTTTATCAAGTCACCGTTGTGGTATTCAGTATACCACGATGGTGATTAGTTAGAAACCGTCTTGGTTAGACCAATCTACCACGACGGTTTATGTGATCCACTGTCGTGGTAGTTCTCCTTACAACGACGGTGGCTTTATTGTATAACAAAACCGTCGTGGTATATTGGTCTACCACGACGGTTTATATATATAACCGTCGTGGTAGGTTATTTACCACGACGGTGTTTTTCTAAACCGTCGTGTTATTTATAATTCCACGACGGTTTCTGTTGAAAACCGTCGTGGTATGTTGTCAAGTGAACAAAACAAATTACAAATCGGTCGTGGTAGTTCTCCTTACAACGACAGTGGCTTTATTGCATAACAAAACCGTCGTGGTATATTGATCTACCACGACGGTTTATATATTTAACCGTCGTGGTAGGTTATGTACCACGACGGTGTTTTTCTAAACCGTCGTGTTATTTATAATTCCACGACGGTTTCTGTTGAAAACCGTCGTGGTATGTTGTCAAGTGAACAAAACAAATTACAAATCGGTCGTGGTAGTTCTCCTTACAACGACGGTGGCTTTTTTGCATAACAAAACCGTCGTGGTATATTGATCTACCACGACGGTTTATATATTTAACCGTCGTGGTAGGTTATGTACCACGACGGTGTTTTTCTAAACCGTCATGTTATTTATAAATCCACGACGGTTTCTGTTGAAAACCGTCGTGGTCTATTGTCAAGTGAACAAAACAAATTACAAATCGGTCGTGGTAGTTCTCCTTACAACGACAGTGGCTTTATTGCATAACAAAACCGTCGTGGTATATTGATCTACCACGACGGTTTTATATTTAACCGTCGTGGTAGGTTATGTACCACGACAGTGTTTTTCTAAACCGTCGTGTTATTTATAATTCCGCGACGGTTTCTGTTGAAAACCGTCGTGGTATGTTGTCAAGTGAATAAAACAAATTACAAATCGGTCGTGGTAGTTCTCCTTACAACGATAGTGGCTTTATTGCATAACAAAACCGTCGTAGTATATTGATCTACCACGACGGTTTATATATTTAACCGTCGTGGTAGGTTATGTACCACGACGGTGTTTTTCTAAACCGTCATGTTATTTATAATTCCACGACGGTTTCTGTTGAAAACCGTCGTGGTATGTTGTCAAGTGAACAAAACAAATTACAAATTGATCGTGGTAGTTCTCCTTACAACGACGGTGACTTTATTGCATAACAAAACCGTCGTGGTATATTGATCTACCACGACGGTTTATGTATTTAACCGTCGTGGTAGGTTATGTACCACGACGGTGTTTTTCTAAACCGTCATGTTATTTATAATTCCACGACGTTTTCTGTTGAAAACCGTCGTGGTATGTTGTCAAGTGAACAAAACAAATTACAAATCGGTCGTGGTAGTTCTCCTTACAACGACAGTGGCTTTATTGCATAACAAAACCGTCGTGGTATATTTGTAACGCCCCGAAAATCAACGTAGGGCCGACTACGTCACGTAGGGCCGAATACGTAAACGTGGGCCGTTACCAAACTTGCTAAACTTAAATCTTTGTTTTATCGAAAAAAATTTCAGTATAAATTTTTTTTTCTTCTTTTAAAACTTTAAACTTTATTTAAAAATCATAACTCGAAACTCAACTTGAATTAACTTGTACTGACGGGTAAACTTCATCATGTCTACCCCTTTTACTTGTTATGCCGATTATAAGGTTACCATGACCTTTTAAATCGGACCTTGAAAACATTACATCACATCCATATACAACATCATACTTAAAAACATTTGCGGAAAATATTGCGTAGTGGTATCCTACAACGCCCTTCACTCGCTGCATCGTCTCCATGGCCCATCAAGTAATGCTGCAGGCGTCTTACCTACAGTATGAAATATACAAATGAGCTTTCGCCCAGCAAGTACAAACATGATCTCACAAAAATCTTTTCAAACATCAAGTAACATATCAATCATCATGTAGTTTATGCATGATCCGATTATGTCCAATTATAAATCTTTTAGACACTTTTACTCATTATCTTGATTACATGTGGGCCCCTAGTGTCCGTACCAAAAGCGCGCAGCCTCCAGACAAAGCTAGGGTTTGCAAGGCCCTAACAGTTCTGGGAGTCATAACGTGACCCTCACGCATCAACGAGAGGTTAATGCCACAACTGGTTTTTAACATGTATTCTCCACGATCACGGGAGGTTGGTACGACACCTTACTTGATCATCTTAGCATGTGATTTAACATTAGTGAACATGCTTCATGATGTCACAACGTCAAATCCAAACTTAACATTTGCCATATCATGGCATTCTTGAAAACATGACATTTTTAAAACCATGACATTTTAGAAACATGGCATAATATGTAACATGTCATAGCATCACATCATTACATGGCATCTCATATCATAACATAGCATAGCATCACATAGCATAGCATTATAACATAGCATAGCATTATAGCATAGCATAACATAGTATCACATAGCATCATTACTTGGAAAATATCTTTTATTATTTTCCATACTGCAGGTGAGGTCTGTACTTACCTCTTTTACTATGTCCTACGTAAAGCTGCTCCTCTTCCGGGTAGCCGCAGGCTTCCTCCTGCTTGATGAAGGACATAGGTAAGGGTCTAATTAGTATTGTGGAATGTTGGTGACCATACCAACATGCTTACGAAATTCTAGCTGTAAGTCTCCCTTATAACTTATGATGACTTACTTGGTTACTTAAGGTAACCTTGGGTATTAATCCCAATCATATATGAATAGGGTTAGGTATCATCCTAACCTTGGCCTATGCCTTGTCATTTTTAATTTTAATCCTTTTTGGGTTTTAAGATCAAACTCAATTTTAATACCTTGTTGGGTTACCTTGAGTAACCCTTGAGGTAATCAAGCTTAGTCCAATTATCCTAAGTCTGCTGTAACGACCCGCCTAGCACAGGCCGTTACCGTACATACATACATACATAGCATTCATACTTACTTACTTACTTAGCGTAATCAGCGGAAATTTTTTTTTTTTTTTTTTATATATATATATATAGTGCGTACGAAAGAAAAAGCGCTATACGATTGGAAACTAATATATAAGACGATGTTCGCAGTCGAATATTAGATACTATACATAATTGAAACAAAACGCGTGGCGGCAGATTATACCACTCACTTCACAGTTCACCCTGCCCCGCTCGCCATCTTGTATCAAAAATTGCTGACAGGTTGCTTACCTACAGCATAGACGCAAGACACGTGAGCTTTCGCTCAGCAAGTACAACATAATTATCCGCAATCATTAACGATACAAAACAGAATTAATTCAAACATAACATCATTCATTCAGCCTAACATATTCCATATAACATTTTCAATCATGACATAACATTTTCTATTGAATCATAATATATTCAATCATAGTATAACTGAATCTATCTAGATCATGCATGAGCCAATTATGCTTCATTATGCTTGCTTATTTCATTCATAACTTGACTTATCGTACTTGCTTATTTTACTTATCTTGCTTATCTTGCTTATGGGCCCCATAAGTGTACGTACCGGGCGCGCAACTATGGAGTGGTTGGGGCGGCCAGACCAATTCCAACTCAATCCATAGTCCAACCCGACCTACGAGCGGGTCAGTACGACACAGGCAACTTGCTTGCCTTCATACTTATCCTCCGTAAATTCTTAGTCATTCTTGTTTAGAATTAATGAACATGCTTCGTGATGTCACATGTACTCATAAAACATAATCATAGCATACTTCATGTCATAAATTCTTAACTCATCATCTTATCATCAATCATAGCATAATCATAAAATATTCACATAACATCTCATAACCTATTCTAGTATAAATCATATCATAACACATACTATAATATTCATCATTCATACTTAGGCAAGTATTCAACTAAAGCCTATACTGTAGGCGGAGTTGTACTTACCTTGAACTCTAGGTCCGATGCTATGCCGCTCCTGAACAGGTCGCAATAACAGATTATCACCTGTTATTACAAAGGACATAGCGTAAGGATTTCTGAAAATCCTACTTTTAAATTTGTTGGTTATCCCAACCAACATTCATTTTATTCCGCGTTTATATGCCCCCATAATCTAACTTATATACATTAGGAACGGGTTACTAAAATAACCCTGTAGGTAACCCTCGAGACAAGGGCCCTATTCCATAATCTTAGTTCATTATTGGGTTACGTTGGATAACCCTTGGGCTTCGGGCCCAAACCAATAACTCGGTGTCTTTTCCGGGTTATTGCTCACCGAAACTTGGTTTAAAAATCCACTTTTGAAAACTTAAGGTTTTCTTTAAAATTCCTATGAGTGGGTTCTTTATAAAAATTATTGAAAGTCAATACTGCCTTTGGAACAGCTTCTTTCTAAAAATTTGCTAATGTACGTGCAGGAAAACCCAATTCCAACACTGTTTTTAGAAATCTTGAGCAGTAACCTTCCGATCACTGCACAGTTTCTGAAATACATTTTTATTTGAAAAACTGAATTCGAATTTGAAAAAGTTTCCTTCAGCAAAGTTTTAAATCTCAAAACGTTCTAAAACTTTCATGTTTTGATCAAAATCCATTTCGGACTGTAACCCACTCGTTTTCTCCTTTTAAGTTCACCTGGCCGTGCATGAAGTCTGGGCACGGTCAGCTCGGTTTTCTATAAAAACGAAGGCCGTTGGAGCCTTATTTTTAAAAACTGTCCGCGTTGTCTTATAGGAAAAACTGTTCTAAACAACTTTCATGTTTTACGTTTTTCGAAAATCGGCCTCTAAGGGCCTCAAAATTTGCTTTCCATAAAACCGGGTAACTGGAACCCGAAATGGCAGTTTCAAATCCTTCATTCGGTACTCGCCCTAAAACCGTGCACACTACCTCAACCGAACTAGCGGGAGCCTAAGTCAAACAAGCTGCGCCTTTCTAACGTTAACTTTTCCTTAAACACAAATAAAAACTTAGCCATGCAAGCCATTATCCTATCTCAAATAATTAGGATATGCAGATTTTTTTCCAGCTTGCACAACATGCACCAAATCTGTCCATTACCTAATTATGCATTCAAGCTCATAACTAAACCATACCTAAACTTATTAGGAGCATATAAACTTAACCATACAACTAACATACAATCAACCTAATTAATCAAGCATATATAAAGTCATACCATAATTAAAAATCAGCAACCACCCTAATAATTTAAATCAAGCACATAACCTAACTAATGGCCGAAAATAAAACCGAGCTTATGCTCTTACATAATCAGCTTGTAATACAACTTAAACTTCCAAATTGAACCAAATTGAAAGCTGAAAACTTAGGGAAGATTTTACCTTAATAAACCCTAAGTTTGGTTAGGGTTTACTCCAATTTTTTTTTCAGTTCCTCCCTTGCTTCCACACAACCGGCCACCCCTAGAAGCTGCCCAGAAAATTTTCTGCCTTGGGCTGCTGCTGCCCACCAAGATCAGCCACTAAATCTGGCACTCCCCCCCAGCTTCCTTCAACTTTTTCTCACCCTTTTCCAGCCCACAAACAGCCGGCCAACATGCCAACCAAGCTCCAAAAATTTCCAGCACTATCTTTTCTTCCTCCTAGCTGCAAACCGACTACACCCAAAGGTTCCTAACCTTGGATTTTTTTTTTTGTTCTTGGTTTTCTCTTGGCTGTAAGGGACGGATTTGGAGCTGCAATTTGGGCAGAGTTTGGCTGAAAATTTTGAATTTTCTGAATAGGAACCATCACCTATTTATAGAGGGTTAACAACTTTGCTTAATTGCAAAATAACCCCTCAAAAATCAGCATTTCACACAAAAGGGGGGGTTAGGTGGCCGGCCAGCTCATGCATGATTGACACCTAATACTTTCCTAATTAAACTTAATTCCATATTATGTCATTAATCATGGATAAGATGATGTCATTAAGGCTTGTTTGGCTTAAATCTTTATAAGCATTCCATTTAAAGCCAATCTGACATCGTTAATACTGTGTTACTTAATACACAGTTTCATAATTTAAATTTCCTTCCAAAATTTATCTGTCATAAAATGGACGATACGAAAAACTTTTCTTTCCGCTTCAAGTCCTTTGGCCTTTAATCATCTATTTATGTGCTTGAATTTTTCTATGGCGGTTTTAGATTTAATTTTAACTATTTTATCCGAAAAAAATGGTTTTTCTCAGTATAGAACCTATACTGTTTAACATACTTAAGTTTTGCCACATAGTTGACCTTTTAGTCAAACTTTGACTTCTCGGGTCAACTTTGACTTTCATGGTCAACTTTGACTTTTTTGGTCAAACGTTGACTTTCAAGAAAATCATAGAATTTTCTATCTTTTGTACACAAAAGATCATAGACTTGACTAAGCGATCTATTTGAGTCTTACGAAGCCATAAGAACTCATGAAATTTAATAAAAACCCTTAGCCGGGCTTTTTCATAAATACCATTATGATATACATTAAATTTCTATACGAGAACTCAAAACGTTGAATTTTCTATATCTTACAATCTACCCCCCTTATAAATTTTCGTCCTCGAAAATTAGAACAGTCCGGGGTAATTCTTTCTCATGTCGTCTTCCAATTCCCAGGTTGCTTCCTCAACCTTGTGGTTTCGCCACAATACTTTGACCATGGGAATGGTTTTATTCCGTAGGACCTTTTCTTCCCGATCCAGAATCCGAACTGGCTTCTCCTCATAAGTTAAATCCGTCTGAACCTCTACTGGTTCTTGACTAAGTACATGGGAAGGGTCGATATATACCTCTTTAGCATCGATACGTGGAAAACATTGTGCATGGAGGCTAATTCTGGCGGTAGGGCAAGCTTATATGCTACTTTTCCAATCCTTTCAAGGATTTCAAATGGTCCCGTATATCTTGGACTTAGCTTCCCTTTCTTCCCAAACCGCATTACTCCTTTCATGGGAGCAATCTTGATGAAAACAGCATCACCAACTTGAAATTCTAAAGGTCTCCTACGCTTATCGGCATAGCTTTTCTGTCTGCTAAAAGCTATGTCGAGCCTTTGCCTGATCTTCTTGATATCCTCGGAGGTCTTTCGGATGAAGTCTGTGGTTTGCAGCTGTTTCTGACCAACTTCCTGCCAATGGATAGGAGATCGACATTTCCTTCCATACAATGCTTCGAATGGAGCCATACCAATTGAAGCATGATAGCTGTTGTTATAGGAGAATTCGATCAAAGGCAGCTTCTGGTCCCAATTGCCCTTGAAATCTAACACACATGACCTCAGCATGTCCTCTAATGTCTGGATAGTTCGCTCCGATTGACCGTCAGTTTGGGGATGAAATGCCGTACTGAACTTCAATTTCGTCCCCATAGCATTATGAACACTGCCCCAAAATCGAGAGGTGAATCGTCCATCACGATCTGAAATGATCGACTTTGGAACTCCATGGAATCTGACGATCTGGAAAATGAAGATTTCAGCTAATTTCTCCACTGAAAAGGTGGCCTTGATGGCAATAAAGTGGGCTGATTTGGTTAACCTATCCACGATAACCCAAATCATGTCATTCCCACTTGACGTCCTGGGTAATCCTACTATGAAATCCATAGTAATCTGCTCCCATTTCCATTCAGGAAGCTCTATCTTCTGTAGTTCTCCACCAGGATGTCGGTGTTCAGCCTTAACTCTCTGACAAGTTAGGCATTTTGACACGAATTCAGCTATTTCATTCTTCATACTGGGCCACCAATAATTCTCGCGGAGTCTTTGTACATCTTGGAAGCTCCTGGATGTACTGAGTATGGCGTCATATGAGCTTCGGACAAAATCTGATTCTTCAAGACTTCGAAGTTGGGAACACAAATCCTCTCCTTGAAGTAGATGACGCCATCGGCAGAGGTCTTAAACTCATCACTTTTTCTACCAAAAAGCTGAGTTTTCATCAAAAAGGAATCCTTCTCTTGATGTAACTTAATGGATTCCAATAAATTGGACGTAAGGGTCAGGGAAGATAGTTTCCCTGTTAAAATCTCCAAATTGAACTCAGAAATTTCCCTTTGAAGAGGCTTAGGAAATGCTTGAATAGACATCAGCATGCCTACAGATTTCCTGCTTAGGGCGTCTGCTACTTTATTCGCCTTGCCTGGGTGGTAAAGGATCTCGCAATCATAATCCTTTACGAGCTCTAGCCATCTGCGTTGTCTCATGTTGAGCTCCTTCTGTGTGAAAATGTACTTGAGACTCTGATGATCAGTATAGATTGCACATTTGTTTCCGTACAAATAGTGCCTCCAAATTTTGAGAGCGAAAACTACCGCTGCGAGCTCCAAATCATGAGTGGGATAATTTCTTTCATGAGTTTTCAGCTGACGGGATGCGTAAGCCACTACTTTCCCGCTCTGCATCAGCACAGCTCCTAAGCCGCTTTTCGAGGCATCGCTGTAGATGACGAAATTCCCAGCATCTACATCAGGAATTATTAGCACAGGTGCACTGGTTAGCCTCCTCTTGAGCTCCTGGAAATTTTCCTCACATTTCTGAGTCCATTCAAAACTCTTCCCTTTTCTGGTAAGGGCGGTAAGGGGTGCAGCAATCTTGGAGAATCCTTCAACAAACCGTCGATAATATCCTGCTAGTCCAAGAAAGCTCCTTATTTCCGTGACATTCTTGGGTGCTGACCACATACTGACTGCTTCCACCTTTGCAGGGTCCACAGAAATCCCTTTCTTTAGCACTACATGGCCCAAGAAATGCACTTTTTCTAGCCAAAATTCACACTTTGTGAATTTGGCATACAGCTGATTCCGTCTCAAAATTTCCATCACCAGTGTAACGCCCGACCCGTCTACGTAGGGCATACTACGTAAACGTGGCCGTTACCAAACTTGCTAAACTTAAATCTTTGTTTATCGAAAAAATTTCAGTATAAATTTTTTTTTCTTTTTTAAACTTTAAAACTTTAAATTTATTTTAAAAATCATAACTCGAAACTCAACTTGAATTAACTTGTACTGACGGGTAAACTTCATCATGTCTACCCCTTTTACTTGTTATGCCGATTATAAGGTTACCATGACCTTTTAAATCGGACCTTGGAAACATTACATCACATCCATATACAACATCATACTTAAAACATTTGCGGAAAATATTGCGTAGTGGTATCCCACACCGCCCTTCACTCGCTGCATCGTCTCCATGGCCCATCAAGTAATGCTGCAGGCGTCTTACCTACAGTATGAAATATACAAATGAGCTTTCGCCCAGCAAGTACAAACATGATCTCACAAAAATCTTTTCAAACATCAAGTAACATATCAATCATCATGTAGTTTATGCATGATCCGATTATGTCCAATTATAAATATTTTAGGCACTTTTACTCATTATCTTGATTACATGTGGGCCCCTAGTGTCCGTACCAAAAGCGCGCAACCTCCAGACAAAGCTAGGGTTTGCAAGGCCCTAACAGTTCTGGGAATCATAACGTGACCCTCACGCATCAACGAGAGGTAAATGTCACCACTGGTTTTGAACATGTAGCCTCCTCGATCACGGGAGGTTGGTACGACACCTTACTTGATTTATCTTACCATGTAGTTCAATATTAGTGAACATGCTTCATGATGTCACAAGGTCAAATCCAAACTTAACATTTGCCATATCATGGCATTCTTGAAAACATGACATTTTTAAAACCATAACATTTTAGAAAACATGGCATAATATGTAACATGTCATAGCATCACATCATTACATGGCATCTCATATCATAACATAGCATAGCATCACATAGCATAGCATTATAACATAGCATAGCATTATAGCATAGCATAACATAGCATAGCATGTATACTTGGAAAATATCTTTTATTATTTTCCATACTGCAGGTGAGGTTTGTACTTACCTCTTTTACTATGTCCTACGTAAAGCTGCTCCTCTTCCGGGTAGCCGCAGGCTTCCTCCTGCTTGATGAAGGACATAGGTAAGGGTCTAATTAGTATTGTGGAATGTTGGTGACCATACCAACATGGCTACGAAATTCTAGCTGTAAGTCTCCCTTATAACTTATGATGACTTACTTGGTTACTTAAGGTAACCTTGGGTATTAATCCCAATCATATATGAATAGGGTTAGGTATCATCCTAACCTTGGCCTATGCCTTGTCATTTTTAATTTTAATCCTTTTTGGGTTTTAAGATCAAACTCAATTTTTATACCTTGTTGGGTTACCTTGAGTAACCCTTGAGGTAGTCAAACTTAGTTCAATTATCCTAAGTCAACCTTGGGCTTTGGACCCCGTCCAGTAACTCGGGTATCCTTCCCGGTTACCATCTATCATTGTCTTGTTACCAAAAGTAAGACAACTTTTGGGTAAAAAAAATCCATTCTTACCTTTCTTTGGAAAATTCAACCTTTTAGGTTTTAAAATCATTTGTTTAACATATGAAAAATCGTATTTTCTGGAGTAGGGTTTGTAAAAATTATTAACTGTTGAAAACTGCCTTTGGGACAGTTCCCATAGTTAAAACATTGGTGTTGGTGCAAAAATACAGTTTTCCTGTATTGTTTTAGAAAATCCTGTGCATGAGCAGGAATTTCCTGCTTATGTACTATTTTTCTGAAAATCTTGTGCTGGAATTTCTATTTCCTGCACAGTCTTTAGAATCTAATTTTTACTTTAAAATCAGTTCCGAATTTGATAAAACTTTCTTCATAAAAGTTGTAGATCTCTTATAATACTACAACTTTCATGTTTTGAGGAAAACCCAGTTCTGCTTGGATTCTTGTCAGTTTTAATTTGAAACTTACTAGACGTGTAGACTAGGTCTGGGCAGATTAGCCTCGGATTTTCGTAAAAACGGAGGCCATTGGAGCCTTATTTTGAAAAACGGTCCGCGTTACCCTCTAGAAAAAACCCTTATCTACAACTTTGTAGTTTTGAGTTTCTTCAAATTCGGCCTCTAAGGGCCTCAAAATACCATTTCCAGAACACTGCCCAGTCTTGACCCGAGACTGGCAGTTTCGGTTCTTAATTTCGTTTTACGTCCTAAAACGTGCACGCTACCTCAACCGACCACAGCGGGAGCCTAAAGTCACACATGCAATCATTTCTAACATTCCAATCCATCATGCATATAATCATACATTCATTCTAAAACCTATGGGAACATATAACAAACATCTAGCATGCAAAACATGCATAAGCATATAAAGCTCAAAAATCAACCACCTAACCTAATCAAGCACCATGACATAAATCTTAAACTTAGGGCAGAAAATAACTTGAGCTTAAGCTCTTACAATCCAACTTGAAATACACTTAAATTTCAAATTGAAATGCTCAATTTAAAAGGTTTAAGGGCTAGGGATGATTACCTTGATTAGCCCCAAATTTTTGGGTTAGGGTTTGGGGTCCGAAAATCTCTCCCCCTTGGTTCCTAGAACAACCGGCCACTCACCCTCCAATGGCCACCGAAAATTTTCTTCTTCCTAGCACTAACACAGCCGGCCCTCTACCTCTCCAATGGGTACCAAATTTTTTTCAGCTTTGACTTTCAAAAATCCGAACACTCATAGTGAAATCTCTCTTGGATTTTTGATTTTTGTTCTGTTTTTCTTGGCTGCCTAGGGACGGTTTTTGGAGCTGAAAAATGGGCAGAACTTGGCTAAGTTTTCTGATCTTTTTGAATAAAATCAGCACCTATTTATAGAGGTTTTGGAACTTTGCTTAAATTGCAAAATAGTCCTTCAAGAAGCAAGTATTTGCACAAATTTTGCACAAATACCCTTCAAAATGGCCGGCCATCACCTTGTGGAAGAAGCAAAATTTTGTTCTAGAACATGACACTTGTCATTCAAGGCTTGGTTCATGGAATTATGATGTCATAATTCCAAATAAAAATGATGTCATAATTTAAAAGGTAAATGATGTCATCTTAAAGCCTTGTTTGGCTACTTTTTGAAAAGCAAACCCATTTTAAGCTAACACAGATAAATCTAATACTGTGTTTACTAATACACAGTATAATTCAGTACTGTTTTACTTGACTGCAGTCCAAAATTTATCTGCGTAAAAATGGACTGTAAAAATTTTCTTCTTATTTCTGAAAGTCATTAGGACTTTGATATCCAACTTAGTGTGCTTGATTTTCTAAGGTGGTTTCATAGCTTATTTAGCTATCTCAACCGTAAAGACGGTTTTCGCAGTAATTTCCAAAAATTACACTTTAGCCCCTCAAAGACAAAATATTTACATGTTAGTCCCTGTGAGGTGGCGACTAAAGTGGAGCCACTTGACTTCTAATTCATACATAATGGTCCACTTAATTCCCAAAAATCCCTAAATATAGAGATACAATCCAATTTCTCATTAATTGAAATAATACTAGTACTGTTTTTCACTTAAAACAGTACTGCCATACTGGACTACGGTCCAGAATTCAACTGCACTTAACTGAGCCAAATGGATTTTTTTCTTAGAGCTCGAAACCATTTAGTCCTTTATGTCTCAAAAAAATCATGCTTAATTTTCCTCTAGCGACGTCTCAAGCCTTATTTTCGCTTAATCGTCCGAAACGACAGTTTTCTGCAGTATAGTTTCTATACCGATAATTTACACTGCGGTTTCACCTTAGTCAACTTTGACCAGAATAAAAGTCAAAATTACTATTTTGCCCCCTTTTTTCCCAAAAAGGCCTATATTTGCCTAAGCAAACTATTTTTGAGTCTCGTAGCTAATTAATTGAGAACTCAAACTTATACTGATATTCTATTCCGATCATGATTCAAACTTAGGTTTTCCTTGTTTCTAAGGGAATCATAAGTCATAAAAGTTTCGGGTATTACAACCAGCCTAAGGTGATGCTCGTGTTCTTCGTTGGACCTTGAATAGATCAAAATATCGTCAATAAAGACAATGACGAACTTATCCAGGTATTCCTTAAATACTCGATTCATAAGGTCCATGAATGCAGCTGGGGCATTGGTTAATCCAAAAGGCATAACCGAAAACTCATAATGCCCATAACGAGTTCGAAAGGCTGTCTTAGAGACATCGGACTCCTTGATCCTAAGCTGATGATAACCCGAACGTAGATCGACCTTCGAAAATACCACCGCTCCTCTGAGTTGATCAAACAGATCATCAATCCTCGGAAGAGGATACTTGTTCTTGATCGTTACCTTGTTTAGCTCCCGGTAATCAATGCACATGCGCAAAGATCCATCTTTCTTCTTCACGAACAACACCGGGGCTCCCCATGGAGAGTAGCTTTGTCGAATAAATCCTTTGTCAAGCAGTTCCTGCAACTGCACTTGGAGTTCCCTAAGCTCGGCAGGTGCCATTCGATAGGGTGCTTTCGATATCGGTGCGGTTCCAGGTAATAGTTCGATCTCGAACGATATTTCGCGCTCCGGCGGAAGTCCTGGCAGTTCCTCTGGAAAGACATCCACATATTCCTTGATAATGGGAATATCTTCCGGTCTCAACTCCAATACCCGATCTTTGTCCACCATGCTAGCTAAATAACCTTGACAACCGTTAGCTAACATTCTCCAAGCCTTTATTGCTGAAATCAGTCGGTTTGCTGGATGGTGAGTCTGTCCGTAGAAGATAAACTCTTCCTCGCCACAGGGATGGAACGCAACGTAACGTTTTCGACAGTCAATCTGGGCGTTGTATTTTCCCAAGAAGTCCATCCCTAAGATCACATCGAAATCTTGAAGCTTGATCGCGATGAGATCTACAAATAATTCTCTATTACAGAGAATGACAGAAGTGTTGCGAATCCAAAAATTGGACCACAAGGTTTCGCCTGATGGCAAGAAGGTTTTGAAAGGCTGCTTCAAAACATCCATCCCTCTTCCTAACTTCTGGACGAACTCCAGAGACACAAAAGAATGCGTAGCACCAGAATCAAACAAAGCAACAGCATTATGAGTGGCGATAGAAACCTGACCTGTCACCACATGCGAAGTCCCTGCTTCTGCATCTCCTTTCGTGTAAGCGTAAATTCTGGCCTGGGGTTCCGGAGCCTCTAACCTTCCTTGAGTGAGCGAGGGTCCTTCCAGTCTTGCTTGAACTGCATGGAGTTGGCTGTTGGGGTTCCGGCTTGGATAAGAAAGGTTCTGGCCTTGGTTGTTTAGGGTGCAGTTCCTCGCAAAATGCCCTTCTTTGCCGCAAAGGAAACAAGCATTAGATCCCAATTTGCACATTCCCGGGTGTTTCTTTCCACATTTCGCGCACACCGGAAACTCAGCACGGTTTCCCTCATTTCCTCGGGAAATCTTTTTTTGAGGGAAATTCTTCTGAGGTCCTTGGCCAGGGAAATTTCCTTTCCTTTTGAACTTCCCAAATTGTTTAGAGCCTTGGCCAGGGCTGCTTATCTGACCTTTCTGGTTCGACTCCATACCTTGGCGGGGCTGCATCGGCTTAACCACGGCTTTCTCCTCTTTCCTTGCCTTAAAAATCTGAGCCCTAGCCTCCCTATCCTGGTTGATCCAGTACTCTGCTCTTATTGCTCGGCTCATGCAGTCAGATACCAGTGTAGGTGGGCTACTGCCAGCACTCACTTGCTTGGAAATGTCGGTACGGAACATTTTCATCATTCGTCTAACCTTCTCGGTCTCGTTGGGTACCAACTCAGGGCATAGCCATGCTAACTGCTCAAACTTCTTGACTGCTTCCATAACAGTCATTGATCCTTGCTTCAGATTGGAGAACTCATCCTGCTGCGCTGCTAAGATCTCCCTGTTATAAAACATGTTGCGAAACTCTGTGACAAAATCCTGCCAGCTCATGGTCGCAACGTCTCGCCGTATCTGAACGGTCATCCACCAATGCCGTGCATCCTTTTTCAAAGCGAAGGAAGCGCAAAGAACCTTTTCTTGCTCCGAAAGCCTCATAAAATCCAATATAACTTGGATGTCTATCAGCCAATTGTCAGCGGCGATCGGATCCATTATTCCTTCAAATTCCGGCGCCTTCATCCGCATGAATCTTTCATAAAGCAAATCTTCCCGTACTGGTGGTAGATTCGATGGAATCCCAACTGGTGCGACCGGAACTTCCTGTCGGACTTCTGGTTGTACTTCAGGTACCTGCGGTGCTACCGGGGGTACTCTATCGTGATGCGGGGGAACTTCATCCACACGCGGTCTATCATTTATCTGAGCCAATTGCTCTCGCAGTCTATCCGTCTCACGTTGCTGCTCCAGAAGTTGCCGTTGTAAATTTGCTACAACGGTCGCGATATCAGGCTCAGGAGGGTTAACTGGTACCGTCTTACGTGTACGCACCATTTTCAATTCCTATAAAAATCATAAGAAAAGATATTACCACATTTCCAATATCTCTTCTTTCATGTAAATTATATCATTTTGTACCACAATACGTTGTGCCATAATAATCGTACTCGATTATAGCCATATCATCATATTTATAATATCATAACATAATAGCATTTTCGTATCACATCGGATGCTGATTATAACATTACTTTCATAAGCATACATAACATAACATATTATGAGTTGCATAACCACATCGTAACATATATGTCCATTCATGAACTGCTTTTTTGTATTTGTACAAATGTCATCATTTTTTACAGCCTAGTAAATACATATCCTATACATCATGTACATACATGGTCAAAATATTTGGATGGAAGTGTCTACCACTTTATCATCATACATACGTACAAGCCTATCATCAAAAAGAATAAGCTAGTACCAAACAGTCTAGCATCAAAATACATATACATGGTCATCCTAGTCTATGTGCTCAATGGTGACGGCTGAGGACGCATCAGAGTCGGACTCCCCCTCTCCGTCAGACAACGGAATCTCCTCGGGATCCTCATCGAAGTCATCCTCCTCAACTAACCAGCCTGCGTGCTCTAACTCAGGATCTGGCTCCTCATCGTCCTCATCATCACTCGATATATCAATAATCGGGGGATCCTCCGGTGGGTCCTCCGGCACAATGATGAGGTCGTCGGGGTCGTACTGGTCATCTGCCATCTCAGCCTCAGCCTCCTGGTGAGGCACCTCCTGTACCGGGACGGCGGGGATCGGATCCTCAGGAAATACTGGTCCCACCTCATACATCGGCTCTCCCATTCCGGCGTCATCAACAGGCGCCTGCTGAGCCTCTGCCAAATCCGGGGCTGGCATATCGTGAATGTTAGCCTCGACTCCCAAAATAGCCTCAATCATGTGTCCCACTGACAAACCGAGCATAGGTTCGGGAACGTACTGCCGGATCTGAATAGGCAATCCGTTCCTAAGAATAACTAATGCCTGTAGCTCTGGACTCTGCAGATACTGAGGAATATAGGGTAGCATCGACTCCTGGAAACGTCGGCAATAGTGGGTCATCGTCTCCTGCGGATACGCATGCCACTCAGCCACGTAGCTAAGATAACGGGTGTGATACATATCCTCATAAATCTCGGGGTCACGGAGTAGATCACCCGCTCCCTCGCCTAACATCGGTCCATATCGGGCCATCACTATCGTACGAAAATGCTGCCATGTGCGGCTCGGCAACTGACGCTCTCCCAGAGTGATCCACCAAATCCGAGCGTCGACAGCAAAGCACCGGCTAGCCAGAGAAACCTGCAACCGTGCCTCAATATGACAGATATGGAAGATCAACTCCATATCGTACAACCATGCAGCTATAGGCACCGTCCGTCGCGTGCCATCGAACATGAGCGGACATGACTGAAAGAATGATCTCGTCGCCTCTCGGTCCGCGTCGACTGGGTCCGGGTCCATATCGTCGAGTCTACCATAACATAGGCGCATAATAATTATTTACTATTTAAAATAAAACTCAACTTACAATGATGGTGGCGATGGCAGGCAGACTGTGAAGTGGGATAGCAGGAAACCGCTCTGATACCAACTCTGTAACGACCCGCCTAGCACAGGCCGTTACCGTACATACATACATACATAGCATTCATACTTACTTACTTACTTAGCGTAATCAGCGGAAATTTTTTTTTTTTTTTTTATATATATATAGTGCGTACGAAAGAAAAAGCGCTATACGATTGGAAACTAATATATAAGACGATGTTCGCAGTCGAATATTAGATACTATACATAAATGAAACAAAACGCGTGGCGGCAGATTATCCCACTCACTTCACAGTTCACCCTGCCCCGCTCACCATCTTGTATCAAAAATTGCTGACAGGTTGCTTACCTACAGCATAGACGTAAGACACGTGAGCTTTCGCTCAGCAAGTACAACATAATTATCCGCAATCATTAACGATACAAAACAGAATTAATTCAAACATAACATCATTCATTCAACCTAACATATTCCATATAACATTTTCAATCATGACATAACATTTTCTATTGAATCATAATACATTCAATCATAGTATAACTGAATCTATCTAGATCATGCATGAGCCAATTATGCTTCATTATGCTTGCTTCTTTCATTCATAACTTGACTTATCGTACTTGCTTATTTTACTTATCTTGCTTATCTTGCTTATGGGCCCCATAAGTGTACGTACCGGGCGCGCAACTATGGAGTGGTTGGGGCGGCCAGACCAATTCCAACTCAATCCATAGTCCAACCCGACCTACGAGCGGGTCAGTACGACACAGGCAACTTGCTTGCCTTCATACTTATCCTCCGTAAATTCTTAGTCATTCTTGTTTAGAATTAATGAACATGCTTCGTGATGTCACATGTACTCATAAAACTAATCATAGCATACTTCATGTCATAAATTCTTAACTCATCATCTTATCATCAATCATAGCATAATCATAAAATATTCACATAACATCTCATAACCTATTCTAGTATAAATCATATCATAACACATACTATAATATTCATCATTCATACTTAGGCAAGTATTCAACTAAAGCCTATACTGTAGGCGGAGTTGTACTTACCTTGAACTCTAGTCCGATGCTATGCCGCTCCTGAACAGGTCGCAATAACAGATTATCACCTGTTATTACAAAGGACATAGCGTAAGGATTTCTGAAAATCCTACTTTTAAATTTGTTGGTTATCCCAACCAACATTCATTTTATTCTGCGTTTATATGCCCCCATAATCTAACTTATATACATTAGGAACGGGTTACTAAAATAACCCTGTAGGTAACCCTCGAGACAAGGGCCCTATTCCATAATCTTAGTTCATTATTGGGTTACGTTGGATAACCCTTGGGCTTCGGGCCCAAACCAATAACTCGGTGTCTTTTCCGGGTTATTGCTCACCGAAACTTGGTTTAAAAATCCACTTTTGAAAACTTAAGGTTTTCTTTAAAATTCCTATGAGTGGGTTCTTTATAAAAATTATTGAAAGTCAATACTGCCTTTGGAACAGCTTCTTTCTAAAAATTTGCTAATGTACGTGCAGGAAAACCCAATTCCAACACTGTTTTTAGAAATCTTGAGCAGTAACCTTCCGATCACTGCACAGTTTTTGAAATACATTTTTATTTGAAAAACTGAATTCGAATTTGAAAAAGTTTCCTTCAGCAAAGTTTTAAATCTCAAAACGTTCTAAAACTTTCATGTTTTGATCAAAATCCATTTCGGACTTTAACCCACTCGTTTTCTCCTTTTAAGTTCACCTGGCCGTGCATGAAGTCTGGGCACGGTCAGCTCGGTTTTCTATAAAAACGAAGGCCGTTGGAGCCTTATTTTTAAAAAATGTCCGCGCTGTCTTATAGGAAAAACTGTTCTAAACAACTTTCATGTTTTACGTTTTTCGAAAATCGGCCTCTAAGGGCCTCAAAATTTGCTTTCCATAAAACCGGGTAACTGGAACCCGAAATGGCAGTTTCAAATCCTTCATTCGGTACTCGCCCTAAAACCGTGCACACTACCTCAACCGAACTAGCGGGAGCCTAAGTCAAACAAGCAGCGCCTTTCTAACGTTAACTTTTCCTTAAACACAAATAAAAACTTAGCCATGCAAGCCATTATCCTATCACAAATAATTAGGATATGCAGATTTTTTTCCAGCTTGCACAACATGCACCAAATCTGTCCATTACCTAATTATGCATTCAAGCTCATAACTAAACCATACCTAAACTTATTAGGAGCATATAAACTTAACCATACAACTAACATACAATCAACCTAATTAATCAAGCATATATAAAGTCATACCATAATTAAAAATCAGCAACCACCCTAATAATTTAAATCAAGCACATAACCTAACTAATGGCCGAAAATAAAACCGAGCTTATGCTCTTACATAATCAGCTTGTAATACAACTTAAACTTCCAAATTGAACCAAATTGAAAGCTGAAAACTTAGGGAAGATTTTACCTTAATAAACCCTAAGTTTGGTTAGGGTTTACTCCAATTTTTTTTTCAGTTCCTCCCTTGCTTCCACACAACCGGCCACCCCTAGAAGCTGCCCAGAAAATTTTCTGCCTTGGGCTGCTGCTGCCCACCAAGATCAGCCACTAAATCCGGCACTCCCCCCCAGCTTCCTTCAACTTTTTCTCACCCTTTTCCAGCCCACAAACAGCCGGCCAACATGCCAACCAAGCTCCAAAAATTTCCAGCACTATCTTTTCTTCCTCCTAGCTGAAAACCGACTACACCCAAAGGTTCCTAACCTTGGATTTTTTTTTTTTTGTTCTTGGTTTTCTCTTGGCTGTAAGGGACGGATTTGGAGCTGCAATTTGGGCAGAGTTTGGCTGAAAATTTTGAATTTTCTGAATAGGAACCATCACCTATTTATAGAGGGTTAACAACTTTGCTTAATTGCAAAATAACCCCTCAAAAATAGCATTTCACACAAAAGGGGGGGGTTAGGTGGCCGGCCAGCTCATGCATGATTGGCACCTAATACTTTCCTAATTAAACTTAATTCCATATTATGTCATTAATCATGGATAAGATGATGTCATTAAGGCTTGTTTGGCTTAAATCTTTATAAGCATTCCATTTAAAGCCAATCTGACATCGTTAATACTGTGTTACTTAATACACAGTTTCATAATTTAAATTTCCTTCCAAAATTTATCTGTCATAAAATGGACGATACGAAAAACTTTTCTTTCCGCTTCAAGTCCTTTGGCCTTTAATCATCTATTTATGTGCTTGAATTTTTCTATGGCGGTTTTAGATTTAATTCTAACTATTTTATCCGAAAAAAATGGTTTTTCTCAGTATAGAACCTATACTGTTTAACACACTTAAGTTTTGCCACATAGTTGACCTCTTTAGTCAAACTTTGACTTCTCGGGTCAACTTTGACTTTCATGGTCAACTTTGACCTTCATGGTCAACTTTGACTTTTTTGGTCAAACGTTGACTTTCAAGAAAATCATAGAATTTTCTATCTTTTGTACACAAAAGATCATAGACTTGACTAAGCGATCGTATTTGAGTCTTACGAAGCCATAAGAACTCATGAAATTTAATAAAAACCCTTAGCCGGGCTTTTTCATAAATACCATTATGATATACATTAAATTTCTATACGAGAACTCAAAACGTTGAATTTTCTATATCTTACAGAATTTGTGTCAAAATGCCTAACTTGTCAGAAAGTTAAGGCGGAGCATCGACATCCAGGTGGAGAACTACAGAAGATAGAGCTTCCTGAATGGAAATGGGAGCAAATTACTATGGATTTCGTAGTAGGACTACCCAGAACCTCAAGTGGGAATGACTCGATTTGGGTTATTGTGTATAGATTAACCAAATCAGCCCACTTTATTGCGATTAAGGTCACCTTCTCAGTGGAGAAATTGGCTGAAATCTACGTATCCCAGATCGTCAGATTTCATGGAGTACCAAAATCGATCATTTTGGACCGTGATGGACGCTTCACTTCACGATTTTGGACCAGTGTTCACAATGCTATGGGGTCGAAATTGAAGTTCAGTACGGCATTTCACCCCCAAACTGACGGTCAATCAGAACGAACCATCCAGACACTGGAGGATATGCTAAGGTCATGTGTGCTGGATTTCAAAGGAAACTGGGATCAGAAGCTGCCATTTATCGAATTCTCCTAGAACAACAGTTATCATGCTTCGATTGGTATGGCTCCATTTGAAGCATTGTATGGAAGAAAATGTCGATCGCCTATCCACTGGCAGGAAGTGGGGCAGAAGCAGCTGCAAACTACAGATTTTATCAAGAAAACCTCTGAAGATATTCAGATGATCAAGCAGAGGCTCGACATAGCTTTTAGCAGACAGAAAAGTTATGCCGATAAACGTAGGAGGCCCTTGGAATTCCAAGTGGGAGATGCGGTGTTCATCAAGATTACTCCTATGAAAGGAGTAATGCGATTTGGTAAAAAGGGAAAGCTTAGTCCGAGGTATACTGGACCATTTGAGATTCTCGAACGGATAGGAAAAGTTGCCTATAAGCTTGCCCTACCGCCTGAGTTAGCTTCGATGCATAATGTTTTCCATGTGTCGATGTTAAAGAAGTATGTGCCAGACCCTTCCCATGTGCTTAGTCAGGAACCAGTGGAGGTTCATACGGACTTAACCTATGAAGAAAAGCCAGTTCGAATTCTAGATCGGGAAGAGAAGGTCTTAAGGAATAAAACCATTCCCATGGTTAAAGTATTGTGGCGAAACCACATGGTTGAAGAAGCAACTTGGGAATTGGAAGATGAGATGAGAAAGAACTACCCTGATTTGTTTTAATTTTCGAGGACGAAAATTTTTAATGGGGGGTAGATTGTAATAACTAGAAATTTTCTATGTTACAATTTCTTGTATAGAAATTTAAACTGTACCATGACGGTAATTATAAAAGAATCCGGTTAAGGATTTTTATTGAAATTATGAGTTCTTATGCGTTATAAGACTCAAAAATGATTGCTTAGTCAAGCATGATACCTTTTTAGTGAAAAGGTAAAAATGTGATGATTTTTATTTTGGTCAAAGTTTGACCAAAAGACGTCAAAGTTGACCACGAAAGTCAAAGTTGACCAAGAGAGTCAACATTGGCCAAGAAAGGCAACATCGACTTAGAAAGGTCAAGGATTTGCCTAAAAAGGTCAACGAGATGTCGAAACTTAAGTATGTGATGCAGTATAGGAAGTATACCGCGGAAAACCAATTTTTTCAGATAAAATGGTTTATGTTAGATTCAAAACCACCATAGAAAAATCAAGCACACTAAGTAGGAAATTAAAGGCCAAAGGGCTTGCAGCAAAAAGGAAAAGTTTCGTACAGCCCGTGTTTACGCAAATAAATTTTGGACGGAAGTTTAGAAAATTTTCCTGTGTATAAGAGAGCACAGTATTAAAAATACCTGTTTGGCATTAAGAAGAATTGTCTACTAAGGGAAAAAGCCAAACAAAGCTTTTATGGTGAGATCACTTAACTTTTAAATTATGACATCATTGTTGGATTTAGTTAAAATTGGAAAGAAAGTTGGAAAACTCTAGAATGGCTAGGTGGCCGGCCAACTAAGAGGATCTAAAGGAAAAATTGAAATTTTTCAAGGGTTTTTGGTGCAAATTGAAGAGTTTGGCCTCACCTATAAATAGGTGGCCATTTGAACATTTTTGTTCACAAAAATTGTGAAAAGCAACCAAACTTTGCCCAATTTTCTCCTCACCAAAACCAAATTTGGACAGCAGCCAAAAGAGAGAAAAAGTTTCAAAAACTTGAGGAAATAGTCTTAGGAGAGTTCGGGTTTCATTAGGAAGCAAGTTAGAAGGTTGGAAAAAATTTGGAAGCCAATTGGCCATTGGTGGCCGGCTGTAAGGCAGCAGCTAGTTAGAGGAAAAAGTGAGGAGGAAATCTGTTGGTGAGTGGCTGAAACTGTTGAGAGTGGCCGGAGTTGGGTGGAGCAACCCCTAGGTGGCTGGAAAAAAAAAATTCTGGTGCTCATTAAGGGAGCTAAGGCCGGCTGTACCAAGGTGGAAGTAAAGAGAAAATTTTGGAGCAAGTTGGTTTGTAAATTGAAGATTTAAGTGCATTTCAAGTTGGTTTGTAATGAGCATAAGCTCAATTTAATTTTCGAGCCCTAGCCTAGATTTAAGGGTGTGTGTGCTTGATTAGTTTAGAATGGTTTTGAATGATGGTTTGATTGCTAAGTTTCAATATGTTTATGTGCTGTTAATTTTTAGGCATTGAATGTTAGAATAATTGGTTGGTTATATGTCCCCTAAAAATCTGTCAACAGATTATGAATGGCATGTTAGGGTATTAGATTGATTTATGTATGCTATGGTTGGTTGTGCTAGAAACAAGCCAACCCTAACCCTTGAAAATACAATTTTATTGTTGACTTGCATGGACAGGTTTAAGCTTCATGTAAGTTAATTTTGGACGGTATAAAAACGTTGTATGTTGATTTTAGGCTCCCACTGAGTTCGGTTGAGGTAGTGTGCACGAATTAAGACGAGAAACCAAGAAAGGATCGAAAACTGCCAATTCGGGTTCAAACTGACCAGTTTTCTAGAAAGTCAGTTTTGAGGCCCTTAGAGGCTGATTTTGGAAAAACTTAAAACATGAAAGTTGTAGAGTAGGGTTTTTCCTAGTGGACAGCGCAGACAGTTTTCGGAAATAAGACTCCAATGGTCTTTGTTTTTGTGAAAACCCGAGCCTGACCGTGCCCAGACCCTATACACGGCCAGGTGAGTTTAACAAGTTAAAGGAGTGGGTTAGAGGCCGATTTGGGTCTCGAGTTCAAAACAAAAGTTTTAGGATTTTGAATGATTTAAAACTTTTATGAAGAAAACTTTTTCAAATTCGGCTTCAATTTTTAAATAGAAAATGAGATTTCAAAACTGTGCAGTGAACAAGAAATTTCTGCACAGAGTGTTTTAAAACAGTGCAGGAAAAGGACATTTCTGCACATCCACTGACTAATTCACAATGAGAAACTGTTCCAAAGGCAGTCTCTATTTTTAATGGTTTTTATAAAGACCCTTGCATACGATTTCAAGTTTTATAAAGATTCTAAAGAAAAAGGGTTTTAAACCAAATTGAATGAGCAATAACCGGGAAAGTACCGAGTTATTGTTTTGGGCTCAAAGCCCAAGGGTTATCCAATGTAACCCAATAGAACAATAAGTAGGACTAAGTTGGGCCTAAAAACCAGGGTTACTCAAGAGTTACCCGATAGAAAGAATTTTCAAAGAAGCTTAGGCCCAAGGTTAGGTTTAAAGACCTAACACAGTTATAAAGACTGCTTAGCCAGGATTACTTTATGTGACCAATCTAAGTACATTCTAAACCCTAGGGATATCCGCGATACTGAGAAAGTATCCGGCAATGTTTAAGAAAGGGGGCATATAACTATGATTAGGGATGAATGTTGGTTTAATTACCAGCATTCTTCAAGAACAGAATTCTCACCCTATGTCCTCTGATATAGCAGGAGATAACCTGCTGCAGTATCCTGAATTGGATCAGCACCTCTCTGGATATAGTATTCGAGGTAAGTACAACTCCGCCTACAGCATAGGCTTTTGTTGTATACTTGCCAAGTATGTTTGATATTTACGATGAAATGATGTTATGTTTACGATATGACTATGTTAAGTTCATGAGCATGAGATTATAACATGATGTTAAGATATAAGCACAATTATGAATAGTGACATCACGAAGTATGTTCACTAATAAGAACAAGTATGAGTTCATGAAAAGTAAGTATGATGGCAAGCAAGCTTGCCTGTGTCGTACCGACCCGCGTTAGGTCGGGTTGGACTGTGGTTTGAGTTGGAATTGGTTTGGCCGCCCCAACCAAATCATAGTTGCGCGCCCGGTACGTACACTCAAGATAAGGGGCCCATAAGTAAGATAAGTTAAGAATGAATAAGATGGCATAATAAGAGCATAACTGGTTCATGCATATATTATGCAATAGTATGTGTGTTATGATAAGGTTTAGTATAAGATGTATGAGTATGTATGATATGTACGTTATGTAAAGTTATGTTTATGTTTAGTTGTTGCGGATTTATATGTTGTACTTGCTGAGCGAAAGCCCACGTCTTACGTCTATGCTGTAGGTAAGCAACCTACTGGCAACGGATGATACAAGATGGCGAGCGTGGCGGGGTGGACTGTGAAATGTGGGGATATTAACCGCTACGCGTTTCGTTCTTATTATGTATATTATTTCGCATTCGAACAGCGTTTACATATTTATGCGTTTCAATTATTCCGCACCATATAAAAAAAAAAAAAATTTCCGCTGCTTACGCTCATTATTTAAGCAGTAGTATGTATGTATGTATGTATGGTAACGGCCTGTGCTAGGCGGGTCGTTACAGAAACCGGGGAAACTCAAAACATGAAAGTTTTTAAGTAGAGTTTTTCCTAGAGATTAACATGGACAGTTTTGTAAAATGAGGCTCCAATGGCCTCAGTTTTTACCAAACCCGTGCCTGAAGTGCCCAGGACCCGTGCACGGCCAGGACTAGTTCCACAGGATTTTTGATCATGAAAACGTCCGAACTAGGTTTTATCCAAAACACAAAAGTTGTAGAACTTTTCAATGTCTAAAACTTTCGTGAAGACAAGTTTTTCTGAATCAGTCTTGATTTTAAGATGAAATGGATTTCGGAAAACTGTACAGGAATTATGGAAAACTCTGTACAGGATTTATAAATTAACACAGAAAAAGTGTATTCCACAATTTCACTGCAAATTGACATTGTGAAACTTTCCCTGTAACGACCCGCCTAGCACAGGCCGTTACCGTACATACATACATACATAGCATTCATACTTACTTACTTACTTAGCGTAATCAGCGGAAATTTTTTTTTTTATATATATATAGTGCGTACGAAAGAAAAAGCGCTATACCATTGGAAACTAATATATAAGACGATGTTCGCAGTCGAATATTAGATACTATACATAAATGAAACAAAACGCGTGGCGGCAGATTATCCCACTCACTTCACAGTTCACCCTGCCCCGCTCGCCATCTTGTATCAAAAATTGCTGACAGGTTGCTTACCTACAGCATAGACGTAAGACACGTGAGCTTTCGCTCAACAAGTACAACATAATTATCCGCAATCATTAACGATACAAAACAGAATTAATTCAAACATAACATCATTCATTCAACCTAACATATTCCATATAACATTTTCAATCATGACATAACATTTTCTATTGAATCATAATACATTCAATCATAGTATAACTGAATCTATCTAGATCATGCATGAGCCAATTAATGCTTCATTATGCTTGCTTCTTTCATTCATAACTTGACTTATCGTACTTGCTTATTTTACTTATCTTGCTTATCTTGCTTATGGGCCCCATAAGGTACGTATCGGGCTCGCAACTATGGAGTGGTTGGGGCGGCCAGACCAATTCCAACTCAATCCATAGTCCAACCCGACCTACGAGCGGGTCAGTACGACACAGGCAACTTGCTTGCCTTCATACTTATCCTCCGTA
>CM046372.1:2619739-2638519 GCA_025413025.1 Ficus hispida | reverse complement strand
TGTAACGCCCCCAAAATCTACGTAGGGGCATACTACGTAAACGTGGGCCGTTACCAAACTTGCTAACTTAAATCTTTGTTTTATCGAAAAATTTCAGGATAAAATTTTTTTTTTTTTTCTTTAAACTTTAAAACTTTAAATTTTATTTTAAAAATCATAACTCGAAACTAAACTTGAATTAACTTGTACTGACGGGTAAACTTCATCATGTCTACCCCTTTTACTTGTTATGCCGATTATAAGGTTACCATGACCTTTTAAATCGGACCTTGGAAACATTACATCACATCCATATACAACATCATACTTAAAAACATTTGCGGAAAATATTGCGTAGTGGTATCCCACACCGCCCTTCACTCGCTGCATCGTCTCCATGGCCCATCAAGTAATGCTGCAGGCGTCTTACCTACAGTATGGAATATACAAATGAGCTTTCGCCCAGCAAGTACAAACATGATCTCACAAAAATCTTTTCAAACATCAAGTAACATATCAATCATCATGTAGTTTATGCATGATCCGATTATGTCCAATTATAAATCTTTTAGGCACTTTTACTCATTATCTTGATTACATGTGGGCCCCTAGTGTCCGTACCAAAAGCGCGCAGCCTCCAGACAAAGCTAGGGTTTGCAAGGCCCTAACAGTTCTGAGAATTATAACTTGACCCTTCTCGATCACGGAAGGTAAATGTCACAACTGAAACCTCTAGCCTCCTCGATCACGGGAGGTTGGTACGACACCTTACTTGATTTATCTTACCATGTGGTTCAATATTAGTGAACATGCTTCATGATGTCACAAGGTCAAATCCAACTTAACATTTGCCATATCATGGCATTCTTGAAAACATGACATTTTTAAAACCATGACATTTTAGAAAACATGGCATAATATGTAACATGTCATAGCATCACATCATTACATGGCATCTCATATCATAACATAGCATAGCATCACATAGCATAGCATTATAACATAGCATAGCATTATAGCATAGCATAACATAGCATAGCATGTATACTTGGAAAATATCTTTTATTATTTTCCATACTGCAGGTGAGGTTTGTACTTACCTCTTTTACTATGTCCTACGTAAAGCTGCTCCTCTTCCGGGTAGCCGCAGGCTTCCTCCTGCTTGATGAAGGACATAGGTAAGGGTCTAATTAGTATTGTGGAATGTTGGTGACCATACCAACATGGCTACGAAATTCTAGCTGTAAGTCTCCCTTATAACTTATGATGACTTACTTGGTTACTTAAGGTAACCTTGGGTATTAATCCAATCATATATGAATAGGGTTAGGTATCATCCTAACCTTGGCCTATGCCTTGTCATTTTTAATTTTAATCCTTTTTGGGTTTTAAGATCAAAACTCAATTTTTTATACCTTGTTGGGTTACCTTGAGTAACCCTTGAGGTAGTCAAACTTAGTTCAATTATCCTAAGTCAACTTTGGGCTTTGGACTCCATCCCGTAACTCGGGTATCCTTCCCGGTTACCGTCCATCATTGTTTTGTTACCAAAAGTAAGATAACTTTTAAATCCAAAAACTTGTTTTTCTCTTGCTTTGGAAAAACTTAGTTCTCTTTGTTCAAAAATTCTAGTTTAACTTTGAAAAATTGTAATTCTTTGAGAAAGGTTTGTAAAAATTATTAACTGTTGAAAACTGCCTTTGGAGTAGTTTCCCACAGTCAAAACATTGGTGTTGGTGCAAAAATACAGTTTTCCTGTATTGTTTTAGAAAATCCTGTGCAAGAATTTCTTGTTTCCTGCACACTCTATAGAAAATCCGTGTCAGTTTAAAAATATGAATTGAATTTGAAAAGTTGTCTTCACGAAAGTTTTAGATCTTGAAAAATCCTAAAAACTTTCGTGTTTTACGAAAAGTCCAGTTCTGCTTGGATCGTACCAGTTTTAATTTGAAACTGGCTGACCCTGTAAACTGGGTCTGGGCAAACTAGCCACGGGTTTTTGTAAAAAACGGAGGCCATTGGAGCCTCAATTTGAAAAACGGTCCGCGTGCCCTCTAGGAAAAACCCTTATCTACAACTTTGTAGTTTGAGTTTCTTCAAATTCGGCCTCTAAGGGCCTCAAAATTACCATTTCCAGAACACTGCCCAGTCTTGACCCGAGACTGGCAGTTTCGGTTCTTAATTTCGTTTTACGTCCTAAAACGTGCACGCTACTCAACCGAACTCAGCGGGAGCCTAAATCACACAGGCAATCGTTCTAACGTTCCAATCCATCAATCACATAATCATACATTCATCTAAAACCTATGGAACATATAACAAACATCTAGCATGCAAAACATGCATAAGCATATAAAGCTCAAAAATCAACCACCTAACCTAATCAAGCACCATGACATAAATCTTAAACTTAGGGCAGAAAATAACTTGAGCTTAAGCTCTTACAATCCAACTTGAAATACACTTAAATTTCAAATTGAAATGCTCAATTTAAAAGGTTTAAGGGCTAGGGATGATTACCTTGATTAGCCCCAAATTTTGGGTTAGGGTTTGGGGTCCGAAAATCTCTCCCCCTTGGTTCCTAGAACAACCGGCCACTCACCCTCCAATGGCCACCGAAAATTTTCTTCTTCCTAGCACTAACACAGCCGGCCCTCTACCTTCCAATGGGTACCAAATTTTTTTTCAGCTTTGACTTTCAAAAATCCGAACACTCATAGTGAAATCTCTCTTGGATTTTTGATTTTTGTTCTGTTTTTCTTGGCTGCCTAGGGACGGTTTTTGGAGCTGAAAAATGGGCAGAACTTGGCTAAGTTTTCTGATTTTTTTGAATAAAATCAGCACCTATTTATAGAGGTTTTGGAACTTTGCTTAAATTGCAAAATAGTCCTTCAAGAAGCAAGTATTTGCACAAATTTTGCACAAATACCCTTCAAAATGGCCGGCCATCACCTTGTGGAAGAAGCAAAATTTTGTTCTAGAACATGACACTTGTCATTCAAGGCTTGGTTCATGGAATTATGATGTCATAATTCCAAATAAAAATGATGTCATAATTTAAAAGATAAATGATGTCATCTTAAAGCCTTGTTGGCTACTTTTTGAAAAGCAAACCCATTTTAAGCTAACACAGATAAATCTAATACTGTGGTTTACTAATACACAGTATAATTCAGTACTGTTTTACTTGACTGCAGTCCAAAATTTATCTGCGTAAAAATGGACTGTATAAATTTTCTTATACTTCCGAGCCTTATTGGTCTTTAATTCTCACTAGGTGTGGCTTGATTTTCTAAGGTGGTTTCATAGCTTATTTAGCTATCTCAACCGTAAAGACGGTTTTCGCAGTAATTTCCAAAAATTACACTTTAGCCCCTCAAAGACAAAATATTTACATGTTAGTCCCTGTGAGGTGCGACTAAAGTGGAGCCACTTGACTTCTAATTCATACATAATGGTCCACTTAATTCCCAAAAATCCCTAAATATAGAGATACAATCCAATTTCTCATTAATTGAAATAATACTAGTACTGTTTTTCACTTAAAACAGTACTGCCATACTGGACTACGGTCCAGAATTTCAACTGCACTTAACTGAGCCAAATGGATTTTTTTCTTAGAGCTCGAAACCATTTAGTCCTTTATGTCTCAAAAAATCATGCTTAATTTTCCTCTAGCGACGTCTCAAGCCTTATTTTCGCTTAATCGTCCGAAACGACAGTTTTTCTGCAGTATAGTTTCTATACCGATAATTTACACTGCGGTTTCACCTTAGTCAACTTTGACCAGAATAAAAGTCAAAATTACTATTTTGCCCCCTTTTTTCCAAAAAGGCCTATATTTGCCTAAGCAAACTATTTTTGAGTCTCGTAGCTAATTAATTGAGAATTCAAACTTATACTGATATTCTATTCCGATCATGATTCAAACTTAGGTTTTCCTTGTTTCTAAGGGAATCATAAGTCATAAAAGTTTCGGGTATTACAATCTACCCTCCTTAAAAGATTTTCGTCCTCGAAAATTCGAATAATCCTAAGTGGCTTTTCTTCAATCCACTATCAATTCATAGTAACTTGTTCACATTCCCATTTGAATAACTTAATAAGATCAGGTCTTTTATATAGAACCATAATCTTCTTTCTACATCCTCATAATTCATATCCTCATACTCTCATGTTTTCATGTCCTCATACTTTTCTTTCGTACTGCATAATCTCATCATCATCATTTTTTTTTTTCCGCACTGCATCACAAAAACTATTTACATGAAAAACTGTGCAAGTATATCACATAACTTGCCATGTTTGAAAGTAGATATAACTTTTCCATACTTGAAAAGAAAACATATTGTATCTTATAATTAAGATACTTTTCTTTAACTTTATTTGAGGGCTCAGCGAATATATCATATTGAAAATATTTTTCTTTCAATTAACTAAAGCTGAGAACCCTCTGGTACAATGTTAATCTTTTGCTATTAGAACCCTTTTTCTTATCATGATGGCCCTATCTTGGAAATATTTTTCTTCCTCAAGGATCGGCCCTTTCTTGACATGATGGCCCCTCTCTTGGAACTCTATTCCTCAAGGGTTCAGCCCATAACATATCACAACATAACGTGAGTTGGTTCTAATAAGCATAAGATCAAGCACCATACATAAAATAACTTCTTTGGAATCTTTTCCAAGTTAATCATGGAAAACAATAATAAATAGTATTATTGAAACGTATTACTGTTCGAGTGATGCAGTGAAAGATATCCTCATATTAACTAGCTACTTGTTAGCTAGTAGAAGCTTCTCTTTGCTTCGGACATTTCCTTTATAGCACATAATCATAGCTCTAAGGAATATGTAAAACTTTCCATCATCATTTCATGATTTCCATTACTTATAAGGTCGTATATAGTCGACATTAGTCAAACCATATATATCGACTCCAAGGTTGTTACTATTGATCTCAACCTCACTAACTTGATCATCAGACTCATAGCCATCATCATTATTATCATAGCCTAATAAATTGTTGTTGATAGCATCCAACTTATTTTGGCATAATGCCTAGTTGCTACCCCAAACTAAGCATCATCAAAATTTTCCCCGTATTTAATAATACTCTTATGGGGTAAAAGTTTCACAATCAGGAAACTTAACTTCCATGATATTGATCCATTCCATAGAAGGAAAATAATTTCTTAATATCACTATACCCGATATGAAGCGATAGGCTATATGATCTCGAAGCCTATTCTTTTCTTGTTGCTATTCCAGCAATTATCGTTATAACTTAATCACTATAGTTGCAAGATTAGCTCTTGCAAAAATTTGGTTCGTTCGTATGCACGATGAACCATCTTCTAATTCTAGTTCTTAATTCCTCACATTTCTAATCGAAGGAAAAATAAATTAACTTACTTGGGCACTTGCAGAAACGATGTGAAGCAAAGTGAAGTAGGCTGGCAGGATACCGCTCTGATACCAACTGTAACGCCCCGACCCGTCCACGTAGGGGCATACTACGTAAACGTGGGCCGTTACCAAACTTGCTAAACTTAAATCTTTGTTTTATCGAAAAATTTCAGGATAAAATTTTTTTTTCTTTAAACTTTAAAACTTTAAATTTTATTTTAAAAATCATAACTCGAAACTAAACTTGAATTAACTTGTACTGACGGGTAAACTTCATCATGTCTACCCCTTTTACTTGTTATGCCGACTATAAGGTTACCATGACCTTTTAAATCGGACCTTGGAAACATTACATCACATCCATATACAACATCATACTTAAAAACATTTGCGGAAAATATTGCGTAGTGGTATCCCACACCGCCCTTCACTCGCTGCATCGTCTCCATGGCCCATCAAGTAATGCTGCAGGCGTCTTACCTACAGTATGAATATACAAATGAGCTTTCGCCCAGCAAGTACAAACATGATCTCACAAAAATCTTTTCAAACATCAAGTAACATATCAATCATCATGTAGTTTATGCATGATCCGATTATGTCCAATTATAAATCTTTTAGGCACTTTTACTCATTATCTTGATTACATGTGGGCCCCTAGTGTCCGTACCAAAAGCGCGCAGCCTCCAGACAAAGCTAGGGTTTGCAAGGCCCTAACAGTTCTGGGAATTATAACTTGACCCTTCTCGATCACGGAAGGTAATGTCACAACTGAAACCTCTAGCCTCCTCGATCACGGGAGGTTGGTACGACACCTTACTTGATTTATCTTACCATGTGGTTCAATATTAGTGAACATGCTTCATGATGTCACAAGGTCAAATCCCAACTTAACATTTGCCATATCATGGCATTCTTGAAAACATGACATTTTTAAAACCATGACATTTTAGAAAACATGGCATAATATGTAACATGTCATAGCATCACATCATTACATGGCATCTCATATCATAACATAGCATAGCATCACATAGCATAGCATTATAACATAGCATAGCATTATAGCATAGCATAACATAGCATAGCACGTATACTTGGAAAATATCTTTTATTATTTTCCATACTGCAGGTGAGGTTTGTACTTACCTCTTTTACTATGTCCTACGTAAAGCTGCTCCTCTTCCGGGTAGCCGCAGGCTTCCTCCTGCTTGATGAAGGACATAGGTAAGGGTCTAATTAGTATTGTGGAATGTTGGTGACCATACCAACATGGCTACGAAATTCTAGCTGTAAGTCTCCCTTATAACTTATGATGACTTACTTGGTTACTTAAGGTAACCTTGGGTATTAATCCCAATCATATATGAATAGGGTTAGGTATCATCCTAACCTTGGCCTATGCCTTGTCATTTTTAATTTTAATCCTTTTTGGGTTTTAAGATCAAACTCAATTTTTATACCTTGTTGGGTTACCTTGAGTAACCCTTGAGGTAGTCAAACTTAGTTCAATTATCCTAAGTCAACTTTGGGCTTTGGACTCCATCCCGTAACTCGGGTATCCTTCCCGGTTACCGTCCATCATTGTTTTGTTACCAAAAGTAAGATAACTTTTAAATCCAAAAACTTGTTTTTCTCTTTGCTTGGAAAAACTTAGTTCTCTTTGTTCAAAAATTCTAGTTTAACTTTGAAAAATTGTAATTCTTTGAGAAAGGTTTGTAAAAATTATTAACTGTTGAAAACTGCCTTTGGAGTAGTTTCCCACAGTCAAAACATTGGTGTTGGTGCAAAAATACAGTTTTCCTGTATTGTTTTAGAAAATCCTGTGCAAGAATTTCTTGTTTCCTGCACACTCTATAGAAATCCGTGTCAGTTAAAAATTGAATTGAATTTGAAAAAGTTGTCTTCACGAAAGTTTTAGATCTTGAAAAATCCTAAAACTTTCGTGTTTTACGAAAAGTCCAGTTCTGCTTGGATTCGTACCAGTTTTAATTTGAAACTGGCTGACCCTGTAAACTGGGTCTGGGCAAACTAGCCACGGGTTTTTGTAAAAACGGAGGCCATTGGAGCCTCAATTTGAAAAACGGTCCGCGTTGCCCTCTAGGAAAAACCCTTATCTACAACTTTGTAGTTTTGAGTTTCTTCAAATTCGCCTCTAAGGGCCTCAAAATACCATTTCCAGAACACTGCCCAGTCTTGACCCGAGACTGGCAGTTTCGGTTCTTAATTTCGTTTTACGTCCTAAAACGTGCACCTACCTCAACCGAACTCAGCGGGAGCCTAAAGTCACACAGCAATCGTTTCTAACGTTCCAATCCATCAATCACATAATCATACATTCATTCTAAAACCTATGGAAACATATAACAAACATCTAGCATGCAAAACATGCATAAGCATATAAAGCTCAAAAATCAACCACCTAACCTAATCAAGCACCATGACATAAATCTTAAACTTAGGGCAGAAAATAACTTGAGCTTAAGCTCTTACAATCCAACTTGAAATACACTTAAATTTCAAATTGAAATGCTCAATTTAAAAGGTTTAAGGGCTAGGGATGATTACCTTGATTAGCCCCAAATTTTTGGGTTAGGGTTTGGGGTCCGAAAATCTCTCCCCCTTGGTTCCTAGAACAACCGGCCACTCACCCTCCAATGGCCACCGAAAATTTTCTTCTTCCTAGCACTAACACAGCCGGCCCTCTACCTCTCCAATGGGTACCAAATTTTTTTTCAGCTTTGACTTTCAAAAATCCGAACACTCATAGTGAAATCTCTCTTGGATTTTTGATTTTTGTTCTGTTTTTCTTGGCTGCCTAGGGACGGTTTTTGGAGCTGAAAATGGGCAGAACTTGGCTAAGTTTTCTGATTTTTTTGAATAAAATCAGCACCTATTTATAGAGGTTTTGGAACTTTGCTTAAATTGCAAAATAGTCCTTCAAGAAGCAAGTATTTGCACAAATTTTGCACAAATACCCTTCAAAATGGCCGGCCATCACCTTGTGGAAGAAGCAAAATTTTGTTCTAGAACATGACACTTGTCATTCAAGGCTTGGTTCATGGAATTATGATGTCATAATTCCAAATAAAAATGATGTCATAATTTAAAAGATAAATGATGTCATCTTAAAGCCTTGTTTGGCTACTTTTTGAAAAGCAAACCCATTTTAAGCTAACACAGATAAATCTAATACTGTGTTTACTAATACACAGTATAATTCAGTACTGTTTTACTTGACTGCAGTCCAAAATTTATCTGCGTAAAAATGACTGTATAAAATTTTTCTTATACTTCCGAGCCTTATTGGTCTTTAATTCTCACTAGGTGTGCTTGATTTTCTAAGGTGGTTTCATAGCTTATTTAGCTATCTCAACCGTAAAGACGGTTTTCGCAGTAATTTCCAAAAATTACACTTTAGCCCCTCAAAGACAAAATATTTACATGTTAGTCCCTGTGAGGTGGCGACTAAAGTGGAGCCACTTGACTTCTAATTCATACATAATGGTCCACTTAATTCCCAAAAATCCCTAAATATAGAGATACAATCCAATTTCTCATTAATTGAAATAATACTAGTACTGTTTTTCACTTAAAACAGTACTGCCATACTGGACTACGGTCCAGAATTCAACTGCACTTAACTGAGCCAAATGGATTTTTTTCTTAGAGCTCGAAACCATTTAGTCCTTTATGTCTCAAAAAATCATGCTTAATTTTCCTCTAGCGACGTCTCAAGCCTTATTTTCGCTTAATCGTCCGAAACGACAGTTTTCTGCAGTATAGTTTCTATACCGATAATTTACACTGCGGTTTCACCTTAGTCAACTTTGACCAGAATAAAAGTCAAAATTACTATTTTGCCCCCTTTTTTCCCAAAAAGGCCTATATTTGCCTAAGCAAACTATTTTTGAGTCTCGTAGCTAATTAATTGAGAACTCAAACTTATACTGATATTCTATTCCGATCATGATTCAAACTTAGGTTTTCCTTGTTTCTAAGGGAATCATAAGTCATAAAAGTTTCGGGTATTACACATTCACATTTTCTTTAATATTTGAGCTGTAGTATCACCGATCACGATGGCTTTAAAAGTTATTTCTTGGTTGATTCAATCATAATTCTGAAATACTATTTTAAAACCTTTTTCAGTTTGATATTGATGCCCTTGCCAACACTCTTTTCCTATAACAGATGGCACTCTTACGGATGACTTTGTCAAATGACCTTAAGCATTTTGTAATGCACTAAATCTAAACTCCTATCGTATGGTAAGTGCTTTCGATATCGGTTGCCGTCCTAGGCAACAATTTTATCTCAAAAGAGATTTTTCTTGCTTGGCGGTAATCCGGTAAATCCTTTAGAAAGATGTCCACATATTCCTTACAATAGGGACATCTTCTAGTGTTAGCTCCATCTCTTGATCTTTGTCCATTATGTTAGGTAAATATCCTTGGTATCCATTAGCTAACACTTCCAAGCTCTTACTGCTGAGACGAGCTTAGTCGTTGAGCTCCGAGATTGGGCGTAGAACTACACTCTTCCTCACCGTAAAGACTAAATATAATACAATGCTTTTGACAATTAATCTTAGCGGTGTTCTTGTCTAGGAAATCCATTCTTAGGATTACATCAAAATCTTAAAGCTTGATTGCAATAAGATCCACATATAAATTTTCTTTATAATGACTATTGAAGCACTTCGTATCCAGTAGTCAGACAAAAAATTTTCTCACGATCGGAGAAATATTCTAATAGATTACTCTAAACTACTAACTCCTAATCCTAATTTCAGGCAACTCTATCGATACAAATGAATGAGTAGCACCAGAATCAAACAAGTAATAGCGTTAGAAACGGTGACAAAGATCTAATCTGTTACTACGTGAGAAGTTCCGGCCTCGGCATCCCCCTCGGTGTAGGTGTAATACCGGGTCTGTGGATCTGGAGCCTCTAGTCTTTCTTATGCGATCAAAGGCCTTCGATTTTTGCTTGGACTGCAAGCAACTGATTGTCCGAATTTCTGTTTGAAAACTGGGGGTTTGGATTCCGGTTATTCAGGCTACAGTTTCTTGCATAGTGGCCTTCCTTGTCACAAAGGTAACAAGCATTCGTTCCTAATTTACACACTCCCAGGTGTTTCTTTCCACACTGGGCACACACCGAATAATTATTACTATTATTATTATTACTCCCACTACCTTGGTTGGTCTCCTTTTGAGAGTAATTTCCTTGTTGGCCCGTCTTATAACATTCTTTTTCCTCTTATTCTTTCCTAATTTTTTGAAAATTTGGACCAAATTACTGGTCTGGCCCCTCGAATACAATTTCAGATTCTATCGGGGTTGCAACTGCTTCACTGTGTCCTTATTCTCCTTCTTAGCCTTAAGAGTTTGAATCCTTGCCTCCTTATCTTGGTTAATCCAGTATTCGGCTCCTATTGCCTGACTAACACAATCAGACACCAAAGTAGGAGGGTTACAGCCAGCACTAATTCGCTTGGCAATATTAGTCCGAAACATCTTCATCATCCTTCTCACTTTCTCGCCTCATTTGGTACAAGTTCCGGACATAAACAAGCTAACTGTTCAAACTTCTTGACAGCTTCCATTACTGTCATCGATCCTTGTTTAAAATTATTGAACTCATCCTGCTAAGCTGTAAGAACTTCCCGATTATAGTACATTGCTCTAAACTCGGTTACAAAATCTTGCCAGCTCATGGTCGTCACGTTCCTACGCATTTGCACGGTCATCCACCAATGCTGTGCATCCTCCTTAAGTGCAAAGGAAGCACACATAACTTTCTCCCATTCTGTCAGTCCCATGAAATTCAAAATTACTTGGATATCTGTCAACCAATTATTGGTTTCTATTGGGTCCGTAGGTCCTTCGAACTTCGATGCCTTCATTTGCCTGAACCGTTTATACAATAAATCCTCCCTAATCAGGGTGGGTTTGCTTGTACCCCTAAGAGTGCTAACGGAACTTCAACATTCCATGGAACCTCTTGGTGACCTTCTGGTACCTGCGGAACTACTGAAGGTATAGGGTGGTCTTGAGATGTGACTACATTATCTCGAAGTATCTGATTGAATCGGGCTATTGTTCCCGAAGTCGATCAGTTTCTTGCTGCTGTTCCATTAACCGACGTTGCAACATTGCTACTACATTCGCAAGATCAGGCTCTTGCGAGTTTTGATTAGCTCGAGTTCGTGGTCACACCATTTTCTAATTTCCTAGTAAATTTTCAAGAAAAGATTTCGTTATCCTCCGAAAATCTTTCCTTTCATTCATATCCTATCATATCATATCATACTTAACCATATCATAAAACACTATACAGAAATCTTTCATGACTTCTGCATAACGTATCATATCATAAACTTAATCATATCATAAAACATTATGCAGAAATCCTTCGTAATTTCTTCATAACGTATCATATCATAAACTTATCGTAAACTTGTCATAAAACTTCTTATCATGCTATCATAATCATCATGATATTCGTTTCATATAAAAACGTATCATTTTATATATTTTTGAAAATACGTCATTTTTGATATATTCATAGTCAAAATAAGATGGAAGTGTGTACCACTTTACCATCTTACTTACATATAATCCTAATATTAAAAGATTAAACTACTAGAAGTCGAACCTATATCTATTCTATCTACTCGGTCCAGATAACGGATGAAACATCGGAGTTAGATCTAGAACTATCTATTCGGTCGTTACGTCGGAAAATACGTCCCCATCCTCGTCGTTGAATGAAATCTCCTCAGGAAACTTCTTCCTGCTCTTTGAGATCCTCTAACTCCTCCTCCTTCATATCCTCAAACTCTTCCCATACTTCTTGTTCTTCATCGTCTCTTTCGATGAAGATTACCAGAGGATCTTCAGCGTTTTCCCCGGGGTTGTTTGGAGCCTCCACAGGATCCATATTGTCATTCGGTCTGCCTCTACCTCTCCTAAGGAGGTATCTGCTGAAGTGGGACCGTTGGAATCGGATCCTCAGGCATAACCGGAACTCCCTCGAGTACTGGCTCTGGAATACCGGCATCATCGATCGGATCAACGTAGTAAACATTCTCTAGTTCGTCTTCCTGCACCATATAGGCTACTATCTCTGCTTGCATAATAGTATCAATCATGTCCTCCAAAAATACTTCAGCAACTGGAGTGGGGACATAATTCTTAACTTCCGGAGGTAGCCCGTCCTTAATAAGGTGCAGTACTCGCCACTCCGGATTACCAAGCTCCTAAAGAATATAGGGCAACATTGCCTCTCGGAACCCACAGCAATAGTGGCCCATAGTCTCATCCGGGTAGGCGTACCATTCCGCAGCGTAAGCGAGATAACGCCTCCTATACATATCGCCGCAAATATCCAGGTCGCAATATGGCGCATGGGCCCTTCGCCAGGTAGAGGTCCATATTATGCTATCATGTGGGCACGAAAATCTGCCCATGGTATCCTATGAATAGCCGGGTCCCCCTGCGCTATCCACCAGGCTCTAACGTTTCCGATTAAGCATCTACTTGCTAATAAAACCTTAAGATGGGCTTCGATATGGCATATCCTAAAGATTGCCTTCATATCGAAAAGCCATCCTGCTAGCGATATCGTTCGCCAAGTCCCATCAAATAGACGGGACTTCATCTCATAAAATATCATAACTGCATCTCGATCCTTATCCATAACTTGAAACTCGGTAACGAATTTACCAAATTACGAGTATATAATAAATACCTATCTAGTCACTAAAATAACTCTTACTTACAATGACGGTGGCGCTGGCAGGCAGATTGTGAAACTGGAAGGCAGGATCCCGCTCTGATACCAACTCTGCAATGACCCGCCCTTACGTAGGCGTTATAGTTACTTATCTTACATATTAACTTAACATACTATAACGATCCGTTCTTATGTAGGCCGTTACCATATTTATCATACATACTAGAATAACATACTTACTTACTTATGCGGAAATAACATACATATTTTTTTTTCTTTTCTTTTTAAAAACCACTTGAGTAAAAACTTTACTACTTACATATTTACAATGTAAAAACATACTTATTTAGTAATTTCATTTCAAAACTGTCATTACGTAAACTAACTTATACTTAACTAATATTTACTTCTCAAAAGTATCGTAGCATAAAATAACTCTGTATTAAACAAACCATACACATGTATAATTCAAAACGCGTAGCAGTCTCCATTCCCACGTTTCACAGATCGCCCCGCCAAGCCTCACCGCCTTGCATCAAGAATTGCCAGTAGGAAGCTTACCCACAGCATAAACGTAAGTTGTGAGCTTTCGCTCAGCAAGTACAACCATTTACCCGCAAAACATTTCAAAATGGAACAATGCATGAACCAATTATGATTTCATTATGATGTCTTATGCTTTCATAATCCTAGGCCCTTACATAACATGAGTGTACGTATCGTGGTGCGCAGCCATGGAGTAGATGGGGCGGCCAACCAGATCCAACTCAAACCATGGACCAAACCCGTTCATAGTGGAAGGTCGATACGACACAAGGTAACATTGTTTGCCTTCTTTTCTTAACTTGCTCATAAAATTGTTTTCTTCTTGAAAACAGTCTTTTACAACAGTTTCTTCCTTGAAACTGAGTTCTCATTCTTACCATGTGATTTATCTTTCGTGAGCATGCTTCATGATGTCACAATGATAAAACATAAACCATACATACTACATAATCAATGCATAAATCATATACATCACATCATCAAGGCATAAATCATATGCACTTTGAACTTATCATCACATAACAGTAAAAACATTTTCCGTCTATACTGTAGGCAGAGTTGTACTTACCGGTTATGCTAAGCCCTGGGGTTTGTCACTCCGACAGGTTACCTCAATAGGTTACCTTCCTGTTTCCAAAAAGGAAGTAAGATAAGAATCATCCTATCTTACCTTAACTTATTTTATTAAATGTTGGTACCCTAACCAACATTTATCTGTGACCCTAGATATATGTCCCCCTCATATGCTTAACAATATTCTTGTTGGTTACTAAGTGTAACCCTACGGCATAAGCCTTAATGGTAATCAAACAGTATCCTGTTTGATTACTTAATTAGCTTTGGGCTTAAGGCCCAATGATCTTGGTATGGGCACCCTATTAGGTTACTACGAGTAACCTTAAATGTAGGCCCATTTTGGGTGAAATTTAAAAAGCTTGTTGGGCTTATAAGGCCCAACAATTAAGGTGGTATCCTTTAAGGTTACCTTACATACTCAAGGCCCAACATACAACCTTTGGTTCTTAATTAACTAGGCCCAATTAAATTTAGGTAACCTATATGGTTATAATAGGTTACCAATTGGCTTACCTTGCTTAATTTACTTAATTAATTTATTTCTTGCTAAACTGAGTTTAATTAATCATTTGAAACTGCTTTTAAATAAAACTGTGTTGGTTTTGCAG
Source organism: Ficus hispida (assembly GCA_025413025.1). NCBI lineage: Eukaryota > Viridiplantae > Streptophyta > Magnoliopsida > Rosales > Moraceae > Ficus > Ficus hispida. The sequence goes on along the minus strand of CM046372.1, from coordinate 2,623,658 downwards.
AAATTTGCTGAAAACAGTTAAATTGGCAGTGCATGTACAGGAATTTCCTGTGCATGCACTGTTTTAAAATTATGAATCAGAGCTTGCTCTACTGATTCAGTTTTACTTTAAAATATGTTTGGATTTTGAAAAACTTTTCTTCATGAAAGTTTTAGACACTAAAAAACTCTACAACTTTCATATTTTGATAAAAACCCAGTTCTGAACTTAACTTATACTTTTTCCCTCTTGAAACTGTCTGGCCGTGCACATATGTCTGGGCGGTCCAGGCACGGGTTTTTATAAAAACGAAGGCCTTTGCAGCCTTATTTTCAAAAATTATCCACGTTTTCCCTTAGAATTTTCAATTTCCTACAACTTTTCTGTTTTGAGTTTTCTCAAATTCGGCCTCTAAACGCCTCAAAATACCGTTTCCAATTCACTGCCCAGTTTTCACCCGAACTGGCAGTTTTTGGTTTCGGTTCGCTCTCACGTAATTTTACGCACACCCTACCTCAAACGGTCTCAGCCGTGAGCCCACATCAAGCATACAGCGCGTAATCTAACGTCATCACACCCATTCATTCAATCTCATGCATTCAGTTATTTTATCAAACACATTTGATGAAGTTCACCAAACTTAGGTTTTCTATGGTTCTCTAGGGTTTTCTTGAACCCTAGTTCATCATACAATCATGCAACATAATAATCAGTCATTAATCAGCATACATAAGCCTATGGGGACACACATCAAACACCTAATGGTCACACATAGCATCTACTTAATTTCTAAAGCACACATTACCAATCATGCACCAAATTGAAGCATAAACATGCTAGAACCTAAATCAAGCACATGCTAAGCAAATTAACTAGGATAAGGACATAAATGAATGAGCTTAAGCTCTTACAAACTTGCTGGAAAATACACTTAAATGGCTGAAAACAGAATTTAGAGGCTTTAGGAGGTTGAGAAATTACCTCCAAACCGAAGAGGACTTGCTAGTTTGTGTTTCGAAAAATGGTTTCCTAGCTGTCCCTCACCAAAATTTCCGACCACCACTCAAGGGTTTTGCTGTCTTTTGGGTTAGGCTAGGGCAGAGAAAGGGAGAGAGAAAATGGCAAGAGTTTGGGTGGGTTTTTGGAATAAAATGACTAAAAATTTTTCCACCCATGGCACCTATTTATAGGTGTAATTTTATTTTCTTTCTTGAATTATTTTTAATCCTTAAATTGCTCACCAAACCCTTAAAAAATTTTATTTGCTAGATAACCCCTATGAGGTGGCCGGCCATAATGTGGAGATAAGGTTAAATGAATGTTCTTGGAATTCTTTCCCAAATTTCCAAAAATTCAAAATTTTGCTAAATTCCTATTGGACAAGGTGTCCAATACTTAGGACTTTGTTTGGCTTTAAATCTTAAAAGCAGCCTATTTTCATACTAAAACAAATATAACAAATATTGTTTTTCAATAAAAATAATATTGTCTACTAAACTGCAGTCCAAAATTTATCTGCATAAAACTGGATTGCGTTTAGGTTTTTCATAGAACTTAAAGCTCATTAGTCCTTATTGTCCTAAATATTGTGCTTGATTTTTCTAACATACCTACGTACCTTAAACTTACTTATCTGTTTGTAATGACGGTTTTTCGCAATATAATTTCTATACTGCCTGTTATACAACAGTACCATCAAGCTTTGACTTTTCTGGTCAAACTTTGACTAACGTAAAATCGTGAATTCCTATCATGCCATAAATTATTCTGGTCAAAACTTGACAGGAATAAAATCATACATTCCTAAAATAGCTCAAATCACTCTGGCCAAACTTTGACCGGAATACATTCATACAGAAATTCTAATTCTGGTACTTAGATCAGGAAATTCCTATACTTATACATAATACAAACTTTGATTCCTTGAGAAACAAGAAATCATAATTTATAACAAGGTCAGTCATCACACTATCACTTTATTATATCACAACACAACATAAAATATATTTTACAAATATATTTTTTTAAAACATATCTTTTCATAACATAATTTCAAAACTCGTGGCGGTGTCTATCCCACATTTCACAGTCTGTAGCGCCAGCCTCCACAACCTTGCGTCAAGTATTGCCGGTAGGTTGCTAACCTACAGCATGAACGTAAGTAATGTGCTTATGCCCAGTAAGTACAACATTCAATCTGTAAAACATTTTAACAAAAGAATGCATGAACCGATTATGCTTTCTTATAAATCAATTAAACTTTCATATATTATCTTGATTCTGTTTCCTTACATGTCATGTGTGCACGTACCATGGTCCATAGCTATTGTAATGACCAGCTTGTTTACAAATTTTGATTTCTGTTATTAGGAATCAAAGTTTGTAATTACTTCTGTTTATATGCTATGTGTTATGTTCTATCAGTAAAATTATTGAATTCTTGGTTGAGAGATTCGATAATTTACTTATGTAAGACCTTTTTGTTGTAAAAGGCAAATTTATGATCTATGATTCTCTGTTAGTAGTTTCTAATGTTAAGAGAACCCTAGACACAGTTCAGATAAATTCTGGATTATGGTCCAGTGCAGGAATACTGTTATCAGTTGAAAACAGTATCTGAATATGTAAGTCAATATGAAAGTGAACTGTGTTTAGGAGATAAGTCAAGCAAGGCTTTAAAAGGTGACACCTCGTCTTTAAAAGAATGACAAATGTCACTATGAAAACCGGCCACCCTTTAAGGACTAAAGTGCAAATGTTTTTGCCTTTAGGGGCCAAAGTGTAATTTTGTAAAAATTATGGTTTGATAGATAAATTTGTAAATTTATGGAACTATGGATATTTCTAGTTGGATTTCCTAGTTCAATTAAGCTTATGATGATTTTTAAGTTTGGTTAACCTAGTTGGAAACCAAGAAATCAAGTTAAGTTTGATTGGTTCAAAATTGACCAATCACATACTTACACTTGTTCACATAGGGACCGGCCACCTCAAGGGCTAATGAGCAAATATTTTGCTCTTAAGGACCAATAGGCAAAGTATGAAAATTTGAGGTTTACTAGAAATGGACACCTCACAATTTTAGCTTTGCTTAGTAAGCATAGTAGCTTTGCTTACTAAGCTATGTTGCAAGTTATCATCTTGACACCTAGCAAGAATGGCCGGCCACCTCATGGATATGTTCAAGCAAATATGATGTTTTTAAGGACTGAAAAGCAAATAAGGAAATAGGTGTTTCATTGTTAGTTTGGCACCTAAAAACCTAGCTTTGTTTAGTAAGCAATCTAGCTTTGCTTACTTGGCTATATGTGATGCATCAACAAGCAAAGATTTTCCATGTGGCACACTATGGAAGCCGGCCATCACCTTGGCTAGACATATCATGAATTAGCCTTGGTGAGTAAGCACCATAGGTTTGCTTAAGTGGCTAGCAAAGGCAAGCACACTAAACCACCTAAGGCCGGCCACCATGAGGTCAAGACACCTCATGGACTAGCTTCGGTTAGTAAGCCACCCTAGCTGCCCTTATTTGGCAAGCCAAAACTCTTACACCACATCAATGATGAACCGGCCATCATGGGAGGTTGACACCTCATGGTGTACCTTTGGTGAATCAGCTCCCTAGCTGTGCTTGTTTGGCAAGCCAAGGCCTTGCTAAGCCACCCTAAAACCGGCCACCTTAGGATTAGGACACCTCGTGGCCTAGCGTAGATGAATAAGCATTCCTAGCCTCGCATCCGTGGCAAGCCGAGGTTTTGACACGTCATCACTCTAAGGGCCAGCCATCTTGAGGGCTTGACACATCGTCTAGTAGCCTTGATGAGTCAGTCCATAGCCTTGCTTAGTCATTTCCAAGAGCCAAGCATGGCCGGCCACCACACAATTTGGTTCAGCAAATAGAATTTTGCTAAGGACTTTTTGGCAAATGAAGAACAAGTTG
>CM046372.1:2583700-2619639 GCA_025413025.1 Ficus hispida | reverse complement strand
ATTCTGTTTTCAGCCATTTAAGTGTATTTTCCAGCAAGTTTGTAAGAGCTTAAGCTCATTCATTTATGTCCTTATCCTAGTTAATTTGCTTAGCATGTGCTTGATTTAGGTTCTAGCATGTTTATGCTTCAATTTGGTGCATGATTGGTAATGTGTGCTTTAGAAATTAAGTAGATGCTATGTGTGACCATTAGGTGTTTGATGTGTGTCCCCATAGTTATGTATGCTGATTAATGACTGATTATTATGTTGCATGATTGTATGATGAACTAGGGTTCAAGAAAACCCTAGAAAACCATAGAAAACCTAAGTTTGGTGAACTTCATCAAATGTGTTTGATAAAATAACTGAATGCATGAGATTGAATGAATGGGTGTGATGACGTTAGATTACGCGCTGTATGCTTGATGTGGCTCACGGCTGAGACCGTTTGAGGTAGGGTGTGCGTAAAATTACGTGAGAGCGAACCGAAACCAAAACTGCCAGTTCGGGTGAAAACTGGGCAGTGAATTGGAAACGTATTTTGAGGCGTTTAAAGGCCGAATTTGAGAAAACTCAAACAGAAAAGTTGTAGGAAATTGAAAATTCTAGGAAACGTGGATAATTTTTGAAAATAAGGCTGCAAAGGCCTTCGTTTTTATAAAAACCCGTGCCTGGACCGCCCAGACATATGTGCACGGCCAGACAGTTTCAAGAGGGAAAAAGTATAAGTTAAGTCAGAACTGGGTTTTTCAAAATATGAAAGTTGTAGAGTTTTTTAGTGTCTAAAACTTTCATGAAGGAAAGTTTTTCAAAATCCAAACATATTTTAAAGTAAAACTGAATCAGTAGAGCAAGCTCTGATTCAGAATTTTAAAACAGTGCATGCACAGGAAATTCCTGTACATGCATGCCAATTTAACTGTTTCAGCAAATTTCTGCAAAACCAACACAGTTTTATTTAAAAGCAGTTTCAAATGATTAATTAAACTCAGTTTAGCAAGAAATAAATTAATTAAGTAAATTAAGCAAGATAAGCCAATTGGTAACCTATTATAACCATATAGGTTACCTAAATTTAATTGGGCCTAGTTAATTAAGAACCAAAGGTTGTATGTTGGGCCTTGAGTATGTAAGGTAACCTTAAAGGATACCACCTTAATTGTTGGGCCTTATAAGCCCAACAGGCTTTTTAAATTTCACCCAAAATGGCCTACATTTAAGGTTACTCGTAGTAACCTAATAGGGTGCCCATACCAAGATCATTGGGCTTTAAGCCCAAAGTTAATTAAGTAATCAAACAGGATACTGTTTGATTACCATTAGGCTTATGCCTAGGGTTACACTTGTAACCAACAAGAATATTGTTAAGCATATGAGGGGGACATATATCTAGGGTCACAGATAAATGTTGGTTAGGGTACCAACATTTAATAAAATAAGTTAAGGTAAGATAGGATGATTCTTATCTTACTTCCTTTTTGAAACAGGAAGGTAACCTATTGAGGTAACCTGTCGGAGTGACAAACCCCAGTGCTTAGCATAACCGGTAAGTACAACTCCGCCTACAGTATAGACGGAAAATGTTTTTACTGTTATGTGATGATAAGTTCAAAGTGCATATGATTTTATGCCTTGATGATGTGATGTATATGATTTATGCATTGATTATGTAGTATGTATGGTTTATGTTTTATCATTGTGACATCATGAAGCATGCTCACGAAAGATAAATCACATGGTAAGAATGAGAACTCAGTTTCAAGAAGAAACTGTTGTAAAAGACTGTTTTCAAGAAGAAAACAATTTTATGAGCAAGTTAAGAAAAGAAGGCAAACAATGTTACCTTGTGTCGTATCGACCTTCCACTATGAACGGGTTTGGTCCATGGTTTGAGTTGGATCTGGTTGGCCGCCCCATCCACTCCATGGCTGCGCACCACGATACGTACACTCATGTTATGTAAGGGCCTAGGATTATGAAAGCATAAGACATCATAATGAAATCATAATTGGTTCATGCATATTTTCCATTTTGAAATGTTTTGCGGGTAAATGGTTGTACTTGCTGAGCGAAAGCTCACAACTTACGTTTATGCTGTGGTAAACTTCCTACTGGCAATTCTTGATGCAAGGCGGTGAGGCTTGGCGGGGCGATCTGTGAAACGTGGGAATGGAGACTGCTACGCGTTTTGAATTATACATGTGTATGGTTTGTTTAATACAGAGTTATTTTATGCTACGATACTTTTGAGAAGTAAATATTAGTTAAGTATAAGTTAGTTTACGTAATGACAGTTTTGAAATGAAATTACTAAATAAGTATGTTTTTACATTGTAAATATGTAAGTAGTAAAGTTTTTACTCAAGTGGTTTTTTAAAAAGAAAAGAAAAAAAATATGTACGTTATTTCCGCATAAGTAAGTAAGTATGTTATTCTAGTATGCATGATAAATATGGTAACAGCTTACATAAGAACGGATCGTTATAGTATGTTAAGTTAATATGTAAGATAAGTAACTGTAACGCCTACGTAAGGGCGGGTCATTGCAGAGTTCGTATCAGAGCGGATCCTGCCTTCCAGTTTCACAATCTGCCTGCCAGCGCCACTGTCATTGTAAGTAAGAGTTATTTTAGTGACTAGATAGGTATTTATTATATACTCGTAATTTGGTAAATTCGTTACCGAGTTTCAAGTTATGGATAAGGATCGAGATGCAATTATGATATTTTGAGATGAAGTCCCGTCTATTTGATGGGACTTGGCGAACGGTATCGCTAGCAGGATGGCTTTACGATATGAAGGCAATCTTTAGGATATGCCATATCGAAGCCCATCTTAAGGTTTTATTAGCAAGTAGATGCTTAATCGGAAACGTTAGAGCCTGGTGGATAGCGCAGGGGGACCCGGCTATTCATAGGATACCATGGGCAGATTTTCGTGCCCACATGATAGCATAATATGGACCTCTACCTGGCGAAGGGGCCCATGCGCCATATTGCTACCTGGATATTTGCGGCGATATGTATAGGAGGCGTTATCTCGCTTACGCTACGGAATGGTACGCCTACCCGGATGAGACTATGGGCCACTATTGCTGTGGGTTCCGAGAGGCAATGTTGCCCTATATTCTTTAGGAGCTTGGTAATAGTGGCGAGTACTGCACTTATTAAGGACGGATACCTCCGGAAGTTAAGAATTATGTCCCCACTCCAGTTGCTGAGTATTTTTGGAGGACATGATTGATACTATTATGCAAGCGAGATAGTAGCCTATATGGTGCAGGAAGACGAACTAGAGAATGTTTACTACGTTGATCCGATCGATGATGCCGGTATTCCAGAGCCAGTACTCGAGGGAGTTCCGGTTATGCCTGAGGATCCGATTCCAACGGTCCCACTTCAGCAGATACCTCCTTAGGAGAGGTAGAGGCAAGAACCGAATGACAATATGGATCCTGTGGAGGCTCCAAACAACCCCGGGGAAAACGCTGAAGATCCTCTGGTAATCTTCATCGAAAGAGACGATGAAGAACAAGAAGTATGGGAAGAAGTTTGAGGATATGAAGGAGGAGGAGTTAGAGGATCTCAAAGAGCAGGAAGAAGTTTCCTGAGGAGATTTCATTCAACGACGAGGATGGGGACGTATTTTCCGACGTAACGACCGAATAGATAGTTCTAGATCTAACTCCGATGTTTCATCCGTTATCTGGACCGAGTAGATAGAATAGATATAGGTTCGACTTCTAGTAGTTTAATCTTTTAATATTAGGATTATATGTAAGTAAGATGGTAAAGTGGTACACACTTCCATCTTATTTTGACTATGAATATATCAAAAATGACGTATTTTCAAAAATATATAAAATGATACGTTTTTATATGAAACGAATATCATGATGATTATGATAGCATGATAAGAAGTTTTATGACAAGTTTACGATAAGTTTATGATATGATACGTTATGAAGAAATTACGAAGGATTTCTGCATAATGTTTTATGATATGATTAAGTTTATGATATGATACGTTATGCAGAAGTCATGAAAGATTTCTGTATAGTGTTTTATGATATGGTTAAGTATGATATGATATGATAGGATATGAATGAAAGGAAAGATTTTCGGAGGATAACGAAATCTTTTCTTGAAAATTTACTAGGAAATTAGAAAATGGTGTGACCACGAACTCGAGCTAATCAAAACTCGCAAGAGCCTGATCTTGCGAATGTAGTAGCAATGTTGCAACGTCGGTTAATGGAACAGCAGCAAGAAACTGATCGACTTCGGGAACAAATAGCCCGATTCAATCAGATACTTCGAGATAATGTAGTCACATCTCAAGACCACCCTATACCTTCAGTAGTTCCGCAGGTACCAGAAGGTCACCAAGAGGTTCCATGGAATGTTGAAGTTCCGTTAGCACTCTTAGGGGTACAAGCAAACCCACCCCTGATTAGGGAGGATTTATTGTATAAACGGTTCAGGCAAATGAAGGCATCGAAGTTCGAAGGACCTACGGACCCAATAGAAACCAATAATTGGTTGACAGATATCCAAGTAATTTTGAATTTCATGGACTGACAGAATGGGAGAAAGTTATGTGTGCTTCCTTTGCACTTAAGGAGGATGCACAGCATTGGTGGATGACCGTGCAAATGCGTAGAACGTGACGACCATGAGCTGGCAAGATTTTGTAACCGAGTTTAGAGCAATGTACTATAATCGGGAAGTTCTTACAGCTTAGCAGGATGAGTTCAATAATTTTAAACAAGGATCGATGACAGTAATGGAAGCTGTCAAGAAGTTTGAACAGTTAGCTTGTTTATGTCCGGAACTTGTACCAAATGAGGCCGAGAAAGTGAGAAGGATGATGAAGATGTTTCGGACTAATATTGCCAAGCGAATTAGTGCTGGCTGTAACCCTCCTACTTTGGTGTCTGATTGTGTTAGTCAGGCAATAGGAGCCGAATACTGGATTAACCAAGATAAGGAGGCAAGGATTCAAACTCTTAAGGCTAAGAAGGAGAATAAGGACACAGTGAAGCAGTTGCAACCCCGATAGAATCTGAAATTGTATTCGAGGGGCCAGACCAGTAATTTGGTCCAAATTTTCAAAAAATTAGGAAAGAATAAGAGGAAAAAGAATGTTATAAGACCGGGCCAACAAGGAAATTACTCTCAAAAGGAGACCAACCAAGGTAGTGGGAGTAATAATAATAATAGTAATAATTATTCGGTGTGTGCCCAGTGTGGAAAGAAACACCTGGGAGTGTGTAAATTAGGAACGAATGCTTGTTACCTTTGTGACAAGGAAGGCCACTATGCAAGAAACTGTAGCCTGAATAACCGGAATCCAAACCCCCAGTTTTCAAACAGAAATTCGGACAATCAGTTGCTTGCAGTCCAAGCAAAAATCGAAGGCCTTTTGATCGCATAAGAAAGACTAGAGGCTCCAGATCCACAGACCCGGTATTACACCTACACCGAGGGGGATGCCGAGGCCGGAACTTCTCACGTAGTAACAGATTAGATCTTTGTCACCGTTTCTAACGCTATTACCTTGTTTGATTCTGGTGCTACTCATTCATTTGTATCGATAGAGTTGCCCTGAAATTAGGATTAGGAGTTAGTAGTTTAGAGTAATCTATTAGAATATTTCTCCGATCGTGAGAAAATTTTTTGTCTGACTACTGGATACGAAGTGCTTCAATAGTCATTATAACAGAAAATTTATATGTGGATCTTATTGCAATCAAGCTTTAAGATTTTGATGTAATCCTAAGAATGGATTTCCTAGACAAGAACACCGCTAAGATTAATTGTCAAAAGCATTGTATTATATTTAGTCTTTACGGTGAGGAAGAGTGTAGTTCTACGCCCAATCTCGGAGCTCAACGACTAAGCTCGTCTCAGCAGTAAGAGCTTGGAAGTGTTAGCTAATGGATACCAAGGATATTTACCTAACATAATGGACAAAGATCAAGAGATGGAGCTAACACTAGAAGATGTCCCTATTGTAAGGAAATATGTGGACATCTTTCTAAAGGATTTACCGGATTACCGCCAAGCAAGAAAAATCTCTTTTGAGATAAAATTGTTGCCTAGGACGGCACCGATATCGAAAGCACCTTACCATACGGCACTAGCCGAGTTTAAAGAAATTTAAGTGCAGTTACAAGAACTGCTTGGTAAGGGGTCTATTTGACAAAGTCATTCTCCGTAAGGAGTGCCAATCCTGTTCATTCAGGAAAAAGGAAGAATCGTTGCAAAGGTGCATCAATTATCATAAGCTGAAAAAGGGTTATGATCAAGAATAAGTATCCCTTTCTAAGAAGTTATGATCTTGATGATCAACTCAAGGAAATAGTAGTATTTTCAAAAGTCGATCTGTGATCGGGATACTATCAGCTCAGGATTAAGAAAATGGATGTTTTTGTAATACCCGAAACTTTTATGACTTATGATTCCTTAGAAACAAGGAAAACCTAAGTTTGAATCATGATCGGAATAGAATATCAGTATAAGTTTGAGTTCTCAATTAATTAGCTACGAGACTCAAAAATAGTTTGCTTAGGCAAATATAGGCCTTTTTGGGAAAAAAGGGGGCAAAATAGTAATTTTGACTTTTATTCTGGTCAAAGTTGACTAAGGTGAAACCGCAGTGTAAATTATCGGTATAGAAACTATACTGCAGAAAACTGTCGTTTCGGACGATTAAGCGAAAATAAGGCTTGAGACGTCGCTAGAGGAAAATTAAGCATGATTTTTTTTGAGACATAAAGGACTAAATGGTTTCGAGCTCTAAGAAAAAAATCCATTTGGCTCAGTTAAGTGCAGTTGAATTCTGGACCGTAGTCCAGTATGGCAGTACTGTTTTAAGTGAAAAACAGTACTAGTATTATTTCAATTAATGAGAAATTGGATTGTATCTCTATATTTAGGGATTTTTGGGAATTAAGTGGACCATTATGTATGAATTAGAAGTCAAGTGGCTCCACTTTAGTCGCCACCTCACAGGGACTAACATGTAAATATTTTGTCTTTGAGGGGCTAAAGTGTAATTTTTGGAAATTACTGCGAAAACCGTCTTTACGGTTGAGATAGCTAAATAAGCTATGAAACCACCTTAGAAAATCAAGCACACCTAGTGAGAATTAAAGACCAATAAGGCTCGTAAGTATAAGAAAAATTTTATACAGTCCATTTTTACGCAGATAAATTTTGGACTGCAGTCAAGTAAAACAGTACTGAATTATACTGTGTATTAGTAAACACAGTATTAGATTTATCTGTGTTAGCTTAAAATGGGTTTGCTTTTCAAAAAGTAGCCAAACAAGGCTTTAAGATGACATCATTTACCTTTTAAATTATGACATCATTTTTATTTGGAATTATGACATCATAATTCCATGAACCAAGCCTTGAATGACAAGTGTCATGTTCTAGAACAAAATTTTGCTTCTTCCACAAGGTGATGGCCGGCCATTTTGAAGGGTATTTGTGCAAAATTTGTGCAAATACTTGCTTCTTGAAGGACTATTTTGCAATTTAAGCAAAGTTCCAAAACCTCTATAAATAGGTGCTGATTTTATTCAAAAAAATCAGAAAACTTAGCCAAGTTCTGCCCATTTTTCAGCTCCAAAAACCGTCCCTAGGCAGCCAAGAAAAACAGAACAAAAATCAAAAATCCAAGAGAGATTTCACTATGAGTGTTCGGATTTTTGAAAGTCAAAGCTGAAAAAAAAAATTTGGTACCCATTGGAGAGGTAGAGGGCCGGCTGTGTTAGTGCTAGGAAGAAGAAAATTTTCGGTGGCCATTGGAGGGTGAGTGGCCGGTTGTTCTAGGAACCAAGGGGGAGATATTTTCGGACCCCAAACCCTAACCCAAAAATTTGGGGCTAATCAAGGTAATCATCCCTAGCCCTTAAACCTTTTAAATTGAGCATTTCAATTTGAAATTTAAGTGTATTTCAAGTTGGATTGTAAGAGCTTAAGCTCAAGTTATTTTCTGCCCTAAGTTTAAGATTTATGTCATGGTGCTTGATTAGGTTAGGTGGTTGATTTTTGAGCTTTATATGCTTATGCATGTTTTGCATGCTAGATGTTTGTTATATGTTCCCATAGGTTTTAGAATGAATGTATGATTATGTGATTGATGGATTGGAACGTTAGAAATGATTGCATGTGTGACTTTAGGCTCCCGCTGAGTTCGGTTGAGGTAGCGTGCACGTTTTAGGACGTAAAACGAAATTAAGAACCGAAACTGCCAGTCTCGGGTCAAGACTGGGCAGTGTTCTGGAAATGGTATTTTGAGGCCCTTAGAGGCCGAATTTGAAGAAACTCAAAACTAAAAAGTTGTAGATAAGGGTTTTTCCTAGAGGGCAACGTGGACCGTTTTTCAAATTGAGGCTCCAATGGCCTCCGTTTTTACAAAAACCCGTGGCTAGTTTACCCAGACCCAGTTTACAGGGTCAGCCAGTTTCAAATTAAAACTGGTACGAATCTAAGCAGAACTGGACTTTTCGTAAAACACAAAAGTTTTAGGATTTTTCAAGATCTAAAACTTTCGTGAAGACAAGTTTTTCAAAATCGGAATGGATTTTTAAACTGACACGGATTTCTATAGAGTGTGCAGGAAACAAGAAATTCTTGCACAGGATTTTCTAAAACAATACAGGAAAACTGTATTTTTGCACCAACACCAATGTTTTGACTGTGGGAAACTACTCCAAAGGCAGTTTTCAACAGTTAATAATTTTTACAAACCTTTCTCAAAGAATTACAATTTTTCAAAGTTAAACTAGAATTTTTGAACAAAGAGAACTAAGTTTTTCCAAAGCAAAGAGAAAAACAAGTTTTTGGATTCAAAAGTTATCTTACTTTTGGTAACAAAACAATGATGGACGGTAACCGGGAAGGATACCCGCGTTACGGGATGGAGTCCAAAGCCCAAAGTTGACTTAGGATAATTGAACTAAGTTTGACTACCTCAAGGGTTACTCAAGGTAACCCAACAAGGTATAAAAATTGAGTTTGATCTTAAAACCCAAAAAGGATTAAAATTAAAAATGACAAGGCATAGGCCAAGGTTAGGATGATACCTAACCCTATTCATATATGATTGGGATTAATACCCAAGGTTACCTTAAGTAACCAAGTAAGTCATCATAAGTTATAAGGGAGACTTACAGCTAGAATTTCGTAGCCATGTTGGTATGGTCACCAACATTCCACAATACTAATTAGACCCTTACCTATGTCCTTCATCAAGCAGGAGGAAGCCTGCGGCTACCCGGAAGAGGAGCAGCTTTACGTAGGACATAGTAAAAGAGGTAAGTACAAACCTCACCTGCAGTATGGAAAATAATAAAAGATATTTTCCAAGTATATATGCTATGCTATGTTATGCTATGCTATAATGCTATGCTATGTTATAATGCTATGCTATGTGCTGCTATGCTATGTTATGATATGAGATGCCATGTAATGATGTGATGCTATGACATGTTACATATTATGCCATGTTTTCTAAAATGTCATGGTTTTAAAAATGTCATGTTTTCAAGAATGCCATGATATGGCAAATGTTAAGTTGGGATTTGACCTTGTGACATCATGAAGCATGTTCACTAATATTGAACCACATGGTAAGATAAATCAAGTAAGGTGTCGTACCAACCTCCCGTGATCGAGGAGGCTAGAGGTTTCAGTTGTGACATTTACCTTCCGTGATCGAGAAGGGTCAAGTTATAATTCCCAGAACTGTTAGGGCCTTGCAAACCCTAGCTTTGTCTGGAGGCTGCGCGCTTTTGGTACGGACACTAGGGGCCCACATGTAATCAAGATAATGAGTAAAAGTGCCTAAAAGATTTATAATTGGACATAATCGGATCATGCATAAACTACATGATGATTGATATGTTACTTGATGTTTGAAAAGATTTTTGTGAGATCATGTTTGTACTTGCTGGGCGAAAGCTCATTTGTATATTCCATACTGTAGGTAAGACGCTTGCAGCATTACTTGATGGGCCATGGAGACGATGCAGCGAGTGAAGGGCGGTGTGGGATACCACTACGCAATATTTTCCGCAAATGTTTTTAAGTATGATGTTGTATATGGATGTGATGTAATGTTTCCAAGGTCCGATTTAAAAGGTCATGGTAACCTTATAATCGGCATAACAAGTAAAAGGGGTAGACATGATGAAGTTTACCCGTCAGTACAAGTTAATTCAAGTTGAGTTTCGAGTTATGATTTTTAAAATAAAATTTAAAGTTTTAAAGTTTAAAGAAAAAAAAAAAAAAAAAAAATTTTATCCTGAAATTTTTCGATAAAACAAAGATTTAAGTCTAGCAAGTTTGGTAACGGCCCACGTTTACGTAGTATGCCCCTACGTGGACGGGTCGGGGCGTTACAGTTGGTATCAGAGCGGTATCCTGCCAGCCTACTTCACTTTGCTTCACATCGTTTCTGCAAGTGCCCAAGTAAGTTAATTTATTTTTCCTTCGATTAGAAATGTGAGGAATTAAGAACTAGAATTAGAAGATGGTTCATCGTGCATACGAACGAACCAAATTTTTGCAAGAGTCTAATCTTGCAACTATAGTGATTAAGTTATAACGATAATTGCTGGAATAGCAACAAGAAAAGAATAGGCTTCGAGATCATATAGCCTATCGCTTCATATCGGGTATAGTGATATTAAGAAATTATTTTCCTTCTATGGAATGGATCAATATCATGGAAGTTAAGTTTCCTGATTGTGAAACTTTTACCCCATAAGAGTATTATTAAATACGGGGAAAATTTTGATGATGCCTTAGTTTGGGGGTAGCAACTAGGCATTATGCCAAAATAAGTTGGATGCTATCAACAACAATTTATTAGGCTATGATAATAATGATGATGGCTATGAGTCTGATGATCAAGTTAGTGAGGTTGAGATCAATAGTAACAACCTTGGAGTCGATATATAATGGTTTGACTAATGTCGACTATATACGACCTTTTAAGTAATGGAAATCATGAAATGATGATGGAAAGTTTTACATATTCCTTAGAGCTATGATTATGTGCTATAAAGGAAATGTCTGAAGCAACAAGAGAAGCTTCTACTAGCTAACAAGTAGCTAGTTAATATGAGGATATCTTTCACTGCATCACTCGAACAGTAATACGTTTCAATAATACTATTTATTATTGTTTTCCATGATTAACTTGGAAAAGATTCCAAGAAGTTATTTTATGTATGGTGCTTGATCTTATGCTTATTAGAACCAACTCACGTTATGTTGTGATATGTTATGGGCTGAACCCTTGAGGAATAGAGTTCCAAGAGAGGGGCCATCATGTCAAGAAAAGGGCCGATCCTTGAGGAAGAAAAATATTTCCAAGATAGGGGCCATCATGATAAGAAAAAGGGTTCTAATAGCAAAAGATTAACATTGTACCAGAGGGTTCTCAGCTTTAGTTAATTGAAAGAAAAATATTTTCAATATGATATATTCGCTGAGCCCTCAAATAAAGTTAAAGAAAAGTATCTTAATTATAAGATACAATATGTTTTCTTTTCAAGTATGGAAAAGTTATATCTACTTTTCAAACATGGCAAGTTATGTGATATACTTGCACAGTTTTTCATGTAAATAGTTTTTGTGATGCAGTGCGAAAAAAAAAAAATGATGATGATGAGATTATGCAGTACGAAAGAAAGTATGAGGACATGAAAACATGAGAGTATGAGGATATGAATTATGAGGATGTAGAAAGAAGATTATGGTTCTATATAAAAGACCTGATCTTATTAAGTTATTCAAATGGGAATGTGAACAAGTTACTATGAATTGATAGTGGATTGAAGAAAAGCCACTTAGGATTATTCGAATTTTCGAGGACGAAAATCTTTTAAGGAGGGTAGATTGTAATACCCGAAACTTTTATGACTTATGATTCCCTTAGAAACAAGGAAAACCTAAGTTTGAATCATGATCGGAATAGAATATCAGTATAAGTTTGAGTTCTCAATTAATTAGCTACGAGACTCAAAAATAGTTTGCTTAGGCAAATATAGGCCTTTTTGGGAAAAAAGGGGGCAAAATAGTAATTTTGACTTTTATTCTGGTCAAAGTTGACTAAGGTGAAACCGCAGTGTAAATTATCGGTATAGAAACTATACTGCAGAAAACTGTCGTTTCGGACGATTAAGCGAAAATAAGGCTTGAGACGTCGCTAGAGGAAAATTAAGCATGATTTTTTTGAGACATAAAGGACTAAATGGTTTCGAGCTCTAAGAAAAAAATCCATTTGGCTCAGTTAAGTGCAGTTGAATTCTGGACCGTAGTCCAGTATGGCAGTACTGTTTTAAGTGAAAAACAGTACTAGTATTATTTCAATTAATGAGAAATTGGATTGTATCTCTATATTTAGGGATTTTTGGGAATTAAGTGGACCATTATGTATGAATTAGAAGTCAAGTGGCTCCACTTTAGTCGCCACCTCACAGGGACTAACATGTAAATATTTTGTCTTTGAGGGGCTAAAGTGTAATTTTTGGAAATTACTGCGAAAACCGTCTTTACGGTTGAGATAGCTAAATAAGCTATGAAACCACCTTAGAAAATCAAGCACACCTAGTGAGAATTAAAGACCAATAAGGCTCGTAAGTATAAGAAAAATTTTATACAGTCCATTTTTACGCAGATAAATTTTGGACTGCAGTCAAGTAAAACAGTACTGAATTATACTGTGTATTAGTAAACACAGTATTAGATTTATCTGTGTTAGCTTAAAATGGGTTTGCTTTTCAAAAAGTAGCCAAACAAGGCTTTAAGATGACATCATTTACCTTTTAAATTATGACATCATTTTTATTTGGAATTATGACATCATAATTCCATGAACCAAGCCTTGAATGACAAGTGTCATGTTCTAGAACAAAATTTTGCTTCTTCCACAAGGTGATGGCCGGCCATTTTGAAGGGTATTTGTGCAAAATTTGTGCAAATACTTGCTTCTTGAAGGACTATTTTGCAATTTAAGCAAAGTTCCAAAACCTCTATAAATAGGTGCTGATTTTATTCAAAAAAATCAGAAAACTTAGCCAAGTTCTGCCCATTTTTCAGCTCCAAAAACCGTCCCTAGGCAGCCAAGAAAAACAGAACAAAAATCAAAAATCCAAGAGAGATTTCACTATGAGTGTTCGGATTTTTGAAAGTCAAAGCTGAAAAAAAAATTTGGTACCCATTGGAGAGGTAGAGGGCCGGCTGTGTTAGTGCTAGGAAGAAGAAAATTTTCGGTGGCCATTGGAGGGTGAGTGGCCGGTTGTTCTAGGAACCAAGGGGGAGATATTTTCGGACCCCAAACCCTAACCCAAAAATTTGGGGCTAATCAAGGTAATCATCCCTAGCCCTTAAACCTTTTAAATTGAGCATTTCAATTTGAAATTTAAGTGTATTTCAAGTTGGATTGTAAGAGCTTAAGCTCAAGTTATTTTCTGCCCTAAGTTTAAGATTTATGTCATGGTGCTTGATTAGGTTAGGTGGTTGATTTTTGAGCTTTATATGCTTATGCATGTTTTGCATGCTAGATGTTTGTTATATGTTCCCATAGGTTTTAGAATGAATGTATGATTATGTGATTGATGGATTGGAACGTTAGAAATGATTGCATGT
Source organism: Ficus hispida (assembly GCA_025413025.1). Lineage (NCBI taxonomy): Eukaryota > Viridiplantae > Streptophyta > Magnoliopsida > Rosales > Moraceae > Ficus > Ficus hispida. Next base: position 2,605,984 of record CM046372.1, on the reverse strand, counting down.
GTGACTTTAGGCTCCCGCTGAGTTCGGTTGAGGTAGCGTGCACGTTTTAGGACGTAAAACGAAATTAAGAACCGAAACTGCCAGTCTCGGGTCAAGACTGGGCAGTGTTCTGGAAATGGTATTTTGAGGCCCTTAGAGGCCGAATTTGAAGAAACTCAAAACTAAAAAGTTGTAGATAAGGGTTTTTCCTAGAGGGCAACGTGGACCGTTTTTCAAATTGAGGCTCCAATGGCCTCCGTTTTTACAAAAACCCGTGGCTAGTTTACCCAGACCCAGTTTACAGGGTCAGCCAGTTTCAAATTAAAACTGGTACGAATCTAAGCAGAACTGGACTTTTCGTAAAACACAAAAGTTTTAGGATTTTTCAAGATCTAAAACTTTCGTGAAGACAAGTTTTTCAAAATCGGAATGGATTTTTAAACTGACACGGATTTCTATAGAGTGTGCAGGAAACAAGAAATTCTTGCACAGGATTTTCTAAAACAATACAGGAAAACTGTATTTTTGCACCAACACCAATGTTTTGACTGTGGGAAACTACTCCAAAGGCAGTTTTCAACAGTTAATAATTTTTACAAACCTTTCTCAAAGAATTACAATTTTTCAAAGTTAAACTAGAATTTTTGAACAAAGAGAACTAAGTTTTTCCAAAGCAAAGAGAAAAACAAGTTTTTGGATTCAAAAGTTATCTTACTTTTGGTAACAAAACAATGATGGACGGTAACCGGGAAGGATACCCGCGTTACGGGATGGAGTCCAAAGCCCAAAGTTGACTTAGGATAATTGAACTAAGTTTGACTACCTCAAGGGTTACTCAAGGTAACCCAACAAGGTATAAAAATTGAGTTTGATCTTAAAACCCAAAAAGGATTAAAATTAAAAATGACAAGGCATAGGCCAAGGTTAGGATGATACCTAACCCTATTCATATATGATTGGGATTAATACCCAAGGTTACCTTAAGTAACCAAGTAAGTCATCATAAGTTATAAGGGAGACTTACAGCTAGAATTTCGTAGCCATGTTGGTATGGTCACCAACATTCCACAATACTAATTAGACCCTTACCTATGTCCTTCATCAAGCAGGAGGAAGCCTGCGGCTACCCGGAAGAGGAGCAGCTTTACGTAGGACATAGTAAAAGAGGTAAGTACAAACCTCACCTGCAGTATGGAAAATAATAAAAGATATTTTCCAAGTATATATGCTATGCTATGTTATGCTATGCTATAATGCTATGCTATGTTATAATGCTATGCTATGTGCTGCTATGCTATGTTATGATATGAGATGCCATGTAATGATGTGATGCTATGACATGTTACATATTATGCCATGTTTTCTAAAATGTCATGGTTTTAAAAATGTCATGTTTTCAAGAATGCCATGATATGGCAAATGTTAAGTTGGGATTTGACCTTGTGACATCATGAAGCATGTTCACTAATATTGAACCACATGGTAAGATAAATCAAGTAAGGTGTCGTACCAACCTCCCGTGATCGAGGAGGCTAGAGGTTTCAGTTGTGACATTTACCTTCCGTGATCGAGAAGGGTCAAGTTATAATTCCCAGAACTGTTAGGGCCTTGCAAACCCTAGCTTTGTCTGGAGGCTGCGCGCTTTTGGTACGGACACTAGGGGCCCACATGTAATCAAGATAATGAGTAAAAGTGCCTAAAAGATTTATAATTGGACATAATCGGATCATGCATAAACTACATGATGATTGATATGTTACTTGATGTTTGAAAAGATTTTTGTGAGATCATGTTTGTACTTGCTGGGCGAAAGCTCATTTGTATATTCCATACTGTAGGTAAGACGCTTGCAGCATTACTTGATGGGCCATGGAGACGATGCAGCGAGTGAAGGGCGGTGTGGGATACCACTACGCAATATTTTCCGCAAATGTTTTTAAGTATGATGTTGTATATGGATGTGATGTAATGTTTCCAAGGTCCGATTTAAAAGGTCATGGTAACCTTATAATCGGCATAACAAGTAAAAGGGGTAGACATGATGAAGTTTACCCGTCAGTACAAGTTAATTCAAGTTGAGTTTCGAGTTATGATTTTTAAAATAAAATTTAAAGTTTTAAAGTTTAAAGAAAAAAAAAAAAAAAAAAAATTTTATCCTGAAATTTTTCGATAAAACAAAGATTTAAGTCTAGCAAGTTTGGTAACGGCCCACGTTTACGTAGTATGCCCCTACGTGGACGGGTCGGGGCGTTACAGTTTTAAGACGGTTTTTAGAATATGATATGGGCATTATGAGTTATTAGTTATGCCATTGGGCTTAATAAATGCCCCAGTCGTTTTTATGGACCTTATGAACCGAGTGTTCAAAGAGCATCTTGATGAGTTAGTTATCATCTTTATTGATGATATTTTAGTTTACTCACGGTCCAAGGAGGAACATGAGTATCACCTTAGGACTAAATGTTAAGAAGGAATCAACCTTCTGCCAAAATTCACAAAGTGTAAATTTTGGTTAGGAAAGATTCATTTTTTTTTTTTAAGACATATGGTGCCCAAAGAAGGAAACTTTGTAAATTATAGTGACGCCTCTAAAGTTGGACTTGAGGCTGTCCTGATGCATCAAGGAAAGGAATCCTCTTTGCAAAAAGGCACAACTTTTTGATGAAAAGGATAAGGAATTTAGGACCTCTAAGGATAGAGTAGTTTATTTCAAAGAAAGGATCTGCATTCCTAACTTTGAAATTTTTAAGAAACAGATTATGTTGGAAGCACATATGATGCCATATTCGATACATCTCAGAGCTTCCAAGATGTACAAGGATTTTAAGGAGAATTTTGGTGGCACATATGAAGAATGAGACCACAGAATTCGTGACAAGATGCCTAACTTGTCAGAAAGTTAAGGCTAAATACCGCCGTCTAGGTAAAGATCATCAAAAGATTGAGATCCCAGAATGGAAATGGGAACAAACGACTATGGATTTCATAGTATGATTGACCAGGGCTGCAAGTGGGAAGGATATAATTTGGGTTATTATCGATAGAATAACCAAATCAGCCCACTTTATTGCCATCAAAGCCACTTTTTCGGCAGAAAGCACTACTACAGAATGTCGCTTCCACGATTGAGATTGGACGACCGTTTTTTAACAACCGTCGTTGAAACGATGGCAAAAACATGGAACAGAAAAGTGGCATCCGAAAACCGTCGTGGAATTTTATATTTCCACCACGGTTGTTTAAAACCGTCGTGTAATATTGTATTTCCACGACGGTTGTGTAAAACCGTCATGGAAGTATATATTCCACGACGGTTTATGGGAACCGTCGTGGAATATCTGGATTATTACACGACGGTTCTATACAACCGTCGTGGTATTTCCGTGTATTACACGACGGTTGTCTAAAAACCGTCGTGTAATTACGTTCTTACACGACGGTTTCCATAAAACCGTGGTCGAAACATCGTACTTTTTTTCAGTCATATATAAAAGGTGTTGCCCTGTTTTTTTCACATTGGTAGAGCTGCTGCCGTGAATCAAAATCATATCAGATCGCTCCTTCAACAGTTCCATACACCGCAAAGGATTCTAACCACCGCCTCTACTACTCTCCCGTCGTTTTTGTAAGTGATGATAACACAAATTAACTAAACAAGGAAGTTGTTTTCCTCTGTATTATATTTTAATTTACGAACCCGGCCATATTATGTAAATTTTAATTTGAAATTTGTTGGATTGCTTTTGATACGTTATATACTGCAAAGTGTTTAATTAATTAAGTGATCTCATGACGATCAATGTATTTTTAATTTGGTTTTATTTAAATTAGTTTGGATTTTTTAGTTAAATAATTAAAAAAATTTATTTATATATAAATCCTATATATTACGATGTATTTATAGTTTGTTTTTTTAAGCTAAATAACCCGGGCCGGTTTTTAATTTATAATGGTACTTTTAGTTTTGTTATGTTTTTTGGAGTTTTAATTTAGTAAATATATTGTTGATTTAATTAATGCATGAGCAGGGGTCTTTATATATAACTAGCTATGAATTAAGTGCATGCAATTAATGATATTCATGCCAAAAATTAAAAAAGATGCACACCTTATATTGACTTATCGAGAACTTTTATTGATTGATTTAGGATTTGCGCGCTAATCATGGATAGGAAATGGATGTGGTTTGATAGATTGTCTAAAGCATATGAAGATGGTGTTGAAGAATTTTTGTCATTTGCCAAAGCTCATACGCAAGACGATAAGATTCGGTGTCCGTGTCAAGTTTGTGGTAATCATAGATCCCATTCAATTGATGATGTTAGAGGGCATTTGCTTGCTTATGGGATTATTTGTTCTTACCAAACATGGTATTTACATGGTGAAGATTTCGTCGGTTTTAAGTATAGTTAGACTAGTACTAAAGATAAGGAGCTGATTGTGGAGGAAGACGGTGGTGAATCTATGTACAATATGATAAATGATTTGGAAGAAAACTTTGTGCACCGGCCGGAGTTATTTGAGGAAATGATTAATGATGCCGAAACGCCCTTGTACGTCGGGTGTACAAAATATACAAAATTAAGGGCATTGGTTAAATTATGGAATATGAAAGCGTCGGGAGGGTGGACGACTTCTAGTTTCACGACTCTTTTAGCTTTTCTAAAAGATTTTCTACCAGCGGATAACAAAGTGCCACCTAGTATGTACGAGGCGAAAAAGACTTTGAGCACGTTGGGAATGGAATACGAAAAGATACATGCTTGTCTAAACGATTGCGTACTTTATCGGAAAGAAAATGAAGATTTAGATGAATGTCCGGTTTGTAATGAGTCAAGATGGAAGAAGGGCAAGATTCCATCGAATGGTAGTAAAGGAGTGCCGGTGAAGGTGTTATGGTACATTCCACCAGCTCCACGTTTCCGCCGTTTATTCCGTAATGCAAAACATGCTAAGAGTTTGACATGGCATCACGATACACGTGTAGACGATGGCAAGCTTAGGCATCCGGCCGATGCACCGCAATGGAAGACCTTCGATGACAATCATCCAGACTTTAGTGCAGAACCAAGGAATTTACGTCTCGGTTTGTCGACGGATGGAATAAACCCGCACAGTAACATGAGTAGTCGGCATAGTACCTGGCCAGTCATACTGGTCAACTACAATCTCCCTCCAGACGTTTGCATGAAGCGGAAGTTCTTGATGTTGACATTATTGATATCAGTCCCTCAACAACCAGGGAATGATATTGATGTGTACTTGGCACCATTAATCGATGACCTAAACAGGTTGTGGGATGATGGTTTACAAGTAAGAGATTGTTACCGTCAAGATACGTTCAATCTTCGCGCAATGTTGATTTGGTCAATTAATGACTTTCCTGCACTTGGCAACCTCTCTGGTTATCCTGTGAAGAGTTCTATAGGTTGTCCCGTTTGTATGAAGGAAACATCTTCCATCAGGTTGAAATACGGTAGGAAAATCGTTTACCTTGGTCATCGGAGGTTCTTGCCGAAAAATCATCGCTATCGCAAACAGAAGAAGGCTTTTGATGGTAATACCGAAGAAAGAATCGCTCCTCGGATTTTGACTGGCGAAGATGTTTTTGAGATGGTTAAAGATGTCAAGGTAGTTTTGGGAAAGAGAAAACATAAGGATCCAACTGTCGATGGCCCTTGGAAGAAGAAGTCAATTTTCTATGAACTTCCATATTGGAAGTCACTTTACGTTCGGCATTGCTTAGACATTATGCATATTGAGAAAAACGTCTGTGAGTCGATAGTGGGCACGTTGCTTGACATTCCAAATAAGACTAAAGATGGTGAAAAGGCACGGTTGGTGTAACACCCCAACCTACGTAGGGCAGTTACCAAACATACTGTAAGAACCCGAATGTTGATGAACCTACGATTTCCTTTTAGACAAGGAAAATCCCAAGTTTGAAACTTGTATGTGGATATGAAGCTCATGATCTGAGCAGAATATCAGTTTATATGTGAGTTCTCGTTTAATTAGCTACGAGACTCAACAATAGTTTGATTAAGTCAAACATGTGGCCTTTTTAGGAAAAAGGGCAAAATGGTGATTTATGATTTTATGCCGGTCAAAGTTGACCAGGTTGACTTTATGTTTGACTGAGACGGTACTGCAGTAGGATTAATCAGAATGAAAATTATACTGCAGAAAACCGTCATTACGAACGAATAAGTAAGAATAAGCTATGAGACCACCGTTGGAAAATCAAGCACAATTTTTAGAGCGATAAGGGCTAAATAGTTTTAAGTCCTAAGAAATCCGATATGCAGTCCAATTATTACGCAGATGAATTCTGGACTGTAGTCCAGCATAACAATACTGTTCTAGTGAAAAACAGTATTGATATTATGTAAGTTAGTAAGGAAATGGATTGCAGGATCATGATTATTGGATTTTTAGTGTCCAGTGAATAATTATGCACGAAATGGAAGCTAAGTGGCTCCGCCATAGTTAGCGACCCATAGGGACTAAATTGCAAATATTTTGTCCGTAGGGGCCAAAGTGCAATTTTAGAAAAGTTAGTAATGATGGATTATTATGTAATTATGGAATGATGGATATTCCTAACCAAGGTTCCAACTAGGCCAAGGATTGGTTACAAGCCTAGTTACAATGGAACAAGGAATTAAGAATAAGTTAAGCTAGGATAAGCTTGGAAAATATTTTTGTTGATTTTCCATTGAATGGCCGGTTGTCTTCTAGGCTTGGTGAGCAAGCAATTAGCTAGATGATGTCATCAAGATGATGTCATCAAGACGATGTAAGCGGATGATGTCACTAGGGTGAAGTAAGCCAAACTTGGTGAGCAAGAAAACTTGCCCACCAAGGCTTCCAAATGGCCGGATTTTAGTGGCTTGGAGAACAAGTTGTTGGTTGGCTTCCACATGCATGCATGGCCGGTTTTCCTTGTGCTTGTAGAGCAAGCATTTGGCTTGATGATGTCATCAATGTGATGTCATCAAGGTGATGTCATCCAAGTGATGTCGTTGGTGAGGTAAGCAAAGCTTGGTGAGCAAGCAAACTTGCCCACCAAGGAAGAGTAATGGCCGGCCACCTAGAAGGTCCAATGAGCAAATATTTTGCTCTTAGGCCCTTTTATGCAATTCTAGAAACCTTGTTCTTCACCTATAAATAGGTGGTGTTAGTTCACAATTTTAGAGCAAGTCTTGTAGCTTAGCCAAACTATGGCAAAATTTTCCCTCACCCACACACCCTAAAGGCCGAGCCATAGAGAAGAAAGGAAAGAAAGAAAATGCTGAAAACCAAAGAGAAAAGTGAGCTTGAGTGGTTGGTTTTCTAGCTAGAACCATAAGAAAAAGTTGAGAAAAACTTTGGTACCCATTGGAGGCCAAGTGGCCGGCCATGGGAGAGGAAGAGAAAGAAAAGAAAAGTGCAGAAAAAAAATGGGTTTAGGACAGCCGGATTTTTGTAGAAAGAACCACCCAATGACCAATAGGTTTTGGTGCTCATTGGAGGAGCAAAAACTGGATTGGGCAGCCAAGGAGATAGGGCAGAAATTGAACCAATCTCCTAGCCTAGCCTTGTGTTCATCAAGGTAAAATCCCTTTGATCCTAAGCTTTTCGTTTAAGCTTTAAATTTGGAATTTTTAGTGTATTTCCAAGTTGGATTGTAAGAGTGTAAGCTCACCTATTTATGTTCATGCTCTAGATAAGTTTCTAGTATATGCTTGATTAGGGTGGTGGTCTCTAGCTTACATTTTTGATGCATGTTTATGGGTTTTTGAGTTTGCCTACTAAGTGTTTGTTGTATGTTCCCATAGAATTAAAAGTGATTGTATGATTATGTGATGGATGGAATGGAACGTTAGAAATGATTGCATGTGTGACTTTAGGCTCCCGCTGTGGTCGGTTGAGGTAGCGTGCACGTTTTAGGACGTAAAACGAAAATAAGAACCGAAACTGCCAGTCTCGGGTCAAGACTGGGCAGCTTTCTGGAAATGGTAATTTGAGGCCCTTAGAGGCCGAATTTGACGAAACTCAAAACTACAAAGTTGTAGATAATGGTTTTTCCTAGAGGGAACCGCGGACCGTTTTTCAAAATAAGGCTCCAATGGCCTCCGTTTTTACGAAAATACGAGGCTAATCTGCCCAGACCTAGTCTACACGTCCAGTAAGTTTCAAATTAAAACTGACAAGAATCCAAGCAGAACTGGGTTTTCCTCAAAACATGAAAGTTGTATTATTATCCGAGATCTACAACTTTTATGAAGAAAGTTTTATCAAATTATGAACAGATTTTAAAGTACAATTTGATTCCCAAAACGGTGCAGGAAACAGAAATTCCAACACAGGATTTTCAGAAAAACAGTGCATAAGCAGGAAGTTCTTACACATGCACTGATAACCAAAGTTTAAGAAACTGTTTTCAAAGATTGTTTTCAGAGCTTGACAGTTTTTAACTGTCTTTGCTTAAATGTTAAGATTTGATGAAAATGCGGTTTTCATTAAGATTGTTAAAGAAAACTTGACAACGGTTTGTCAAGAAATAATTGAAATACGCAGGGTCCTGTGGTAAACAACTATAGGACAAATAGTAACCGGGAAGGTTACCTAGTTTTATTGGGCCAATAAATATAATAAGTTAGGTTACTCATAGTAACCACTTGAGATACCCGAGATAGCGGGTTGGGCCTTAATAACATTAGCAACCTAATATTATTCATGTATGGTTGGGCTTAGTACCCAAGGTTACCTGAAGTAACCTAATTAGTTATTGTTTAAGTATGTTGGGCCTTGGGCCCTAGGGTTACGGAAAGTAACCGAGCAAGTTATCATGTGATGTTTTAGGGGGAACATATAATATAACTAAGGCTACTCATAAATGTTGGTTAGGACACCAACATTTAACGATTATGATTTATAGTAAGCAAGAATGTGTATGTAATACCTAGTTATTTAACGATTATGATTCTTTGTACAAAAAAAAAAAATCAAATTGTACCTTAAGAATATTAATGAAAAAGCCCGGTTAAGGGTTTTTATAATGTTTTGTGAGTTTTTATGACTTTAAAAGACTCAAAAATAATTTCTAGGACAAGAAAACGTCCTTTTAGGTAAAAAGGAATGAAAATGGCCAAAAATGTATGTTGGTCAAAGTTTGACCAAAAACGTCGACGGTTGACCAAAAAGTCAACTGTTGACCACGGGAGTCAAATCTCGGCAAGAAAGTCACCTGTCGACAAGAAAGTCAATGGTGGACGAGAGAGCCAAAGATTGGCCCCAACAAGTTAAAGAAAAGACGGTACGAGTAAAATCGCCGCAGTATAGAATTATACGGTATAGGCCGTTTTTACTGATAAAATGATATGTTTAGAACTTAAAACCACCATAGAAAGACAAGCACATTAAGTAGAATTAAAGGGCAAAAAGGGTTTTAAGAAATAAGGAAATTTTTATACAGTTTGTTTTCACACAGATAAATTTTGGACTGCCGTTCGGTAAACTAATACTGTGCATAAGTGAATCCAGTATTAGAAATACCTGTGTTAAAACATTAATGGACTGTGTAATAAGTTAAAAAGCCAAACAAGCTTAAGAAAAGCTTGCATCACCTAACTTTATCTTAATGACATCATTAAATGATTTAATGAAAATTTTGGAAAGAATTTGGCCAAAAATCAGCCACAATGGCCGGCCACATGTCCCCCCCCTAAAGTCCAATTTCTGAAATTTTTGAGGACTAAGTTGTGCAATTTCAAGAAATTCCAACCTCTATAAATAGGTGAGTTTGCTATTGAAAAAAAAAAATTTAGAAAACTTAGCCAAACTTTGTCAAATTTTCTCCACCAAAAATCCGAACTTCAACAAGAGAGAAAGGAAGGAAATTTTGCAAAACCAAGTGTGTTTTAAGCCTAGGGATAGTCGGTTTTACCTTAGAGAGCAAGCAAGGAAGTTTGAAAAAAATTGGAACCCATATCTAGGCCAAGGGCCGGTTGTGTGGGGCAAGAGGAAAGCAAGAGAGAAAAGTTGAATCCAAAGGGGATTTAGAGTTTTGAGTGTTGGTTTCCACTTAGAACATCATTTAAGAGCACTAGAGCATTTGGTGCACAAGTTGGCCAAAGGACCGGCTGTTGGAGAGGGAAAAAGGGGAGCCAAGAGCCAATCCAAAAATTCGGATCCAAGGTGAGGTAAAATTCCAAATTCTTAAGCTTTCATTTAAATTTCAATTGGAGAAATTTAAATGTATTTAAGTATGTGTTGTAATGAGCATAAGCTCACTTTAATTTTCTGCCCTAAATTAAGATTATAGGCTATGTGCTTGTTATGGTTAGGATTTATGGTTTGGTGGTTATGATTTTTGCATGCTAGATGTTTGTGAAATGGTTAGGGTTTATGTACATTATGTTTGATGCTAAATTTGATTTGCATGTTGAATATTGGACATTAGAAAACGCTGCATGACCACTTTCTAGGCTCCCGCTGAGTTCGGTTGAGGTAGGGTGAACGTTTTAGGACGTAAACGAAATTTTAAACCGAAAACTGCCAACTCGGGTAGAAATTGGCCAGTTTCGGGAAAATCAGTTTTTGAGGCTTCTAGAAGCCGAATCAGGGGAAACTCAAAACATGAAAGTTTTTAAGTAGAGTTTTTCCTAGAGGACAACGCGGACAGTTTTGTAAAATGAGGCTCCAATGGCCTCGGTTTTTACCAAAACCCGTGCCTAAGGTGTCCAGGACCCGAGCACGGCCAGGACAAGTTCCTCAGGGGTTTTGACCACGAAAACGCCAGAACTGGGTTTTACCCAAAACATAAAAGTTGTAGAGTTTTTAAATGTTTACAACTTTCATGAAGACAAGTTTTACATATTCAGTCTGGATTTTAAGATGAAAATGAATTTCGGAGAACTGTACAGGAATTATGGAAATCCTGTACAGGATTTACAAAGTTGACACAGAAAATGCATATTTTTGCAGTTTCACTGCAAATGGACATTGAGAAATTGTTCCAAAGGCAGTCTCTGTAACGACCCGCCTAGCACAGGCCGTTACCATACATACATACATACATACATGCTTAAATAATGAGCGTGAGCAGCGGAAATATTTTTTTATTTTTTTATACGGTGCGGAATAATTGAAACGCATAAATATGTAAACGCTGTTCGAATACGAAATAATATACATAATAAGAACGAAACGCGTAGCGGTTAATATCCCCACATTTCACAGTCCACCCCGCCACGCTCGCCATCTTGTATCATCCGTTGCCAGTAGGTTGCTTACCTACAGCATAGACGTAAGACACGTGAGCTTTCGCTCAGCAAGTACAACATATATATCCGCAACAATTAAACATAACCCATCATACATAACTTCTCATAGCATACATAACATACTTAACTCATACATAACATCTTGAACTTATCATAACATACATATCATGTTATAACATCGCATAATATATGCATGAACCAATTATGCTCTTATTATGCCATCGTATTCATTCTTAACTTATCTTACTTATGGGCCCCTTATCATGAGTGTACGTACCGGGCGCGCTCTATGGACTTACTCTTGCCATAGCTCAACCCGACCTGACGCGGGTCGGTACGACACAGGCAAGCTTGCTTGCCATCATACTTACTTTACATGAACTCATAATTATTCTTATTAGTGAACATGCTTCATGATGTCACTATACATAAATCATGCTTTAATTTCATAATCATGAACTGAACATACTTATCATAAACATAACATCATATCATAAACACTATTCATACTTGGGTAAGTATCAACAAGAGCCTATGCTGTAGGCGGAGTTGTACTTACCTTGAGTGTTATGTCCCGAGACTTGTTGATCCACTGCAGGATACCTCAGCAGGCTATTTCCTGCTATATCAGAGGACATAGAGTAAGAATTTAGTTCTTACAGAATGTTGGTAATCAAACCAACATTCATACCTAGTCATAGTTATATGTTTCCCCCTTTTCTTAAATAAACCCGGATACTTCCTCTGTATCGCGGATACCCCTAAGGTTTAGGGTTTACTACACTTAACGTGTACTTTGATTGGTTACTTAAAGTAACCTTGGCTAAACAGCCATCCTTAGTAGCGTTGGACTACTGTTCTTAAATCTTGGGCCTACGCTTTCTAAAATATAACTCAATTGGTTATTTCAGATAACCCGAGTTTTTAGGCCCGACTAATCATTTTCACTATTTTATTGGGTTACGTTGGATAACCCTCGGGCTTAGGGCCCAAACCAATAACTCGGAATCTTTTCCCGGTCATGGTTCACTTAACTCAATTAAAAACTCTTTCTTTACTTTGGAAAAACTTAGGATTTTAAGATCATTTGATAAAACTTAGAACGGGTCTTTGTAAAAATCATTAAAAATAGAAACTGCCTTTGGAACAGTTTCTCACTGAGAATTAATCAGTGGATGTGCAGAAATGTCCTTTTCCTGCACTGTTTTAGAAGTTTCTGTGCACGAATTTCTTGTTCACTGCACAGTTTTGAAATCCAATTTTCTATTTAAAAATCAAATCTGAATTTGAAAAAGTTTTCTTCATGAAAGTTTTAAAGCATTCAAAATCCTAAAACTTTCGTTTTGAACTCGAGACCCAAATCGGTCTCTAACCAGTTCATTTTCCCTGTTAAACTCACCTGGCCGTGCTTAGGGTCTGGGCCTGGTCAGGCTCGGGTTTTCTTAAAAACGAAGGCTATTGGAGCCTTATTTTCGAAAACTGTTCACGTTGTCCACTAGGAAAAATCCTACTCTACAACTTTTGTGTTTTACGTTTTTCCAAAATCAGCCTCTAAGGGCCTCAAATTTCGGTTTCCAGAAAACTGGGCAGATCTAACCCGAATTGGCAGTTTTCGGTATTTTCTTGGTTTCTCGTCCTAATTCGTGCACACTACCTCAACCGAACTCAGAGGGAGCCTAGAATCAACATACAACGCGTTTCTAACGTCCCATTTTAACTCACATGAAGCTCAAACCCGTCCATGCAAGTCAAACAATCAAACTAAATTTTTAAGGTTTCGGTTTGGCTAGTTTTCTTGATTTCTACTCACATAGCATACACATTTCCATCTAACACCCTAACATGCCATTTAAATATTGTTGGGCAGATTTGGGGAAACATACAACCCTTAATTAATCTAGCATACAATCATAATCATAAGCACATATAATTGCACAATTAAGCACTAAACAAAACATAGCTTAATATGCTAAATCAACCACCCCTAACTAATCAAGCACACACACACTAAAAAAAAAATCTGACCTAAGGGCAGAAATTAAAGGGAGCTTATGCTCATTACAATTTAGCTTGTAATACATTTAAATCTCTAATTTAGAACTTAAATTGAGAGATTTAAGGGCCAAGAAAATTTTTACCTTATTTGTTCCAATATGGGTATGCTTGGCTCAATTTTCTCTCTTCCTTTCCCCTTGGTGCAGCCGGCCCTATGCTCCTCCAATGAGCTTGAAATTTTGCAGCCACCTAGGGATTGGTCCTACCAATGTTCCGGCCACTTCACACCACAACTCAGCCACCTCCCTACTTGGTTTCCCCTTCAATTTCTCTTCCCCCCTGCTGCTGCCACAGAACCGGCCAGCAATGGCCAATCTTGGTTCCAAAATTTTTCTAGCTTCTTGGCTTGCTTCCTAGTGAATACCTAATACTCCTAAGACTAATTCCTTAAGTTTTTGAAACTTTTTCTCTCTTTTGGCTGCTGTCCAAATTCGGTTTTGGTGAGGAAGAAATTGGGCAAAGTTTGGCTAAATTTTCTAATTTTTGTGAATAGGATGCACTCCTATTTATAGGCAATTTTGAACTTTTTAAAATTGCAAAATAGTCCTTCAAAGTTAGCCAATTTGCACAAAAAGGGGGTGAGGTGGCCGGCCATGGTTGTTCTAGAACCAACCAAATTCTTTCCAATTTTTCACTAAATCCATATAATGATGTCATAATCCAAAAGTAATGTGACATCACCATTAAGGCCTTATTTGGCCTAATTCTTCATTAGACAGTATAACTCAATACTAAACAGATATAGTTGATACTGTGGTCTTTGATTCATAGTACCGGCTATTAAAATGCAGTCCAAAATTTATCTGTCTAATAATGGACTATACGAAAAATTCTCTTTTCGCTTCGAGCCTTTTGGCCTTTAATCTCCTACTTAGTGTGCTTGATTTTTTTATGGTGGTTTTGAATCTAACTTAAACCATTTTATCTGAAAAATTTGGTTTTCCGCAGTATACTTCCTACACCGCTAACCATTTTTCGATATCGTCAAAGAATTGATCTTTCTAGCCAATCTTTGACTTTCTTAGGTCAATGTTGCCTATTCTGACAACGTGGACTCTCTTGGTTTACTTTGACGGTTTCTAGTCAAACTTTGACTTTCTGGTCAAACTTTGACTCTCGGGTCAAACTTTGACTTTTGTAAAAATCATAGCGTTTTCATACCTTTTTCCTCAAAAGATCGTATGCTCAACTAAGCAATCATTTTTGAGTCTTATAAAAGCATTAGAACTCACAATTCTGAATAAAAACCCTAAACCGGGCTTTTGCATAATTACCTTCACGGTACAGTTTAAATTTCTATACAAGAAATTGTAACGTTGTGAAATTCTAGTTATTACAATCTACCCCCCTTAAAAATTTTCGTCCTCGAAAATTAGAACAAATCAGGGTAGTTCTTTCTCATCTCATCTTCCAACTCCCAGGTTGCTTCTTCGACCATGTGGTTTCGCCACAATATTTTAACCATGGGAATGGTTTTGTTCCTTAAGACCTTTTCTTCCCGATCCAGAACTTGAACTGGCTTTTCTTCATAGGTTAAGTCCGTATGAAACTCCACCGGTTCCTGACTAAGCACATGGGAAGGGTCTGACACATACTTCTTGAGCATCGACACATGGAAAACATTATGCATCGAAGCTAACTTAGGCGGTAGGGCAAGCTTATAGGCAACTTTTCCAATCCGTTCGAGAATCTTAAATGGTCCAGTATACCTCGGACTAAGCTTTCCCTTTTTACCAAATCGCATCACTCCTTTCATAGGAGTAATCTTGATGAACACCGCATCTCCCACTTGGAATTCCAAGGGCCTCCTACGTTTATCGGCATAACTTTTCTGTCTGCTAAAAGCTATGTCGAGCCTCTGCTTGATCATCTGAATATCCTCAGAGGTCTTCTTAATGAAGTCTGTGGTTTGTAGCTGCTTCTGCACCACTTCCTGCCAGTGAATAGGCGATCGACATTTTCTTCCATACAATGCTTCAAATGGAGCCATACCAATCGGAGCATGATAACTGTTGTTGTAGGAGAATTCGACCAATGGCAGCTTCTGATCCCAGTTTCCTTTGAAATCCAGCACACATGACCTTAACATATCCTCCAATATCTGGATGGTTCGTTCTGATTGACCGTCAGTTTGGGGGTGAAATGCCGTACTGAACTTCAATTTCGACCCCATAGCATTGTGAACACTGGTCCAAAATCGTGAAGTGAAGCGTCCATCACGGTCCGAAATGATCGATTTTGGTACTCCATGAAATCTGACGATCTGGGATACGTAGATTTCAGCCAATTTCTCTACTGAGAAGGTGACCTTAATCGCAATAAAGTGGGCTGATTTGGTTAATCTATCCACAATAACCCAAATCGAGTCATTCCCACTTGAGGTTCTAGGTAGCCCTACTATGAAATCCATAGTAATTTGCTCCCATTTCCATTCAGGAAGCTCTATCTTCTGTAGTTCTCCACCTGGATGTCGATGCTCTGCCTTAACTTTCTGACAAGTTAGGCATTTCGATACATATTCTGCTACCTCATTCTTCATATTAGGCCACCAATAACTCTGTCGGAGGTCTTTATACATCTTGGAAGCTCCTGGATGTACTGAATATGGCGTCTTGTGTGCCTCAGACAAGATCTAGTCTTTAAGAAATTCAAAGTTAGGAACGCAAATCCTTCCTTTGAAGTAAATAGCACCATCTTCGGAGACTCTAAACTCCTTGTTCTTCTCGTCAAAGAGTTGTGCTTGCAGCAAAGAAGAATCTTTTCTTTGATGTAACTTGATGGTTTCTATAAGATTGGACTGGAGGGATAGAACAAACAATCTTCCCGTTATCAATTCCAAGTTGAACTCTGAAATCTCCTTTTGTAGTGGTCTAGGAAACATTTCAATAGACATCAGCATGCCTACGGACTTCCTGCTTAAGGCATCTGCTACCTTGTTCGCCTTTCCAGGATGGTAAAGGATCTCACAATCATAATCCTTTACAAGTTCCAGCCATCTACGTTGCCTCATGTTGAGCTCTTTCTGAGTAAAAATATACTTGAGGCTTTGGTGATCGGTGTAGATTTCACACTTGATCCCGTACAAGTTGTAATACCTGATTTTCTTATGTCTGAACGATTCTATGTATAAATGTACATTGAACCGTAAAGGTATTTATGGAAAAAGCCCAGTTAAGGGTTTTTAATTATGTTTTGTGAGTTTTATGACTTTATAAGACTCAAAAATGGTTATGTATTTAAGAAAATGACCTTTTTAGGTAATATGGAGCAAAATCTTGAAATTTTGTAAAAAGTCAAAGTTTGACCAAAAACCGTCGCGGTTGACCAAAAGTCAACTGTTGACCATGAAAGTCAAAACTTGACAAAAAGGTCCCTAATTGACAAGAAAGTCGATGGTTGACCCGAAAAGTTTAAGAAATGACTATATGTTTAGATATTGATCTGTATAAATTGCACCGGGTAAACCCGTGCCTTTTTGCAGATAAAAAGTTATGTTTAAGACATGAGAACCACCTTAGAAAATCAAGCACATTAAGTTAAAGCTTAGGACAAAAGAGTTTTGTGAAATAAGAAAAATTTCATACCGTCCAGTATTACACGGATGAATTTTGGACTGCAGTTCGGTAAACCAATACTGTGCATAAGTGAATCCAGTATTGAAAATACCTGTGGTAACTTAAATATGGACTGCTTATTAGCAAAAGAGCCAAATAAGCTTAGACTTTGGCTTACCTCATGTAACTTTTTGATTATTACATCATTAGTTGAATTAAGGAAAATGGAAGAAATGAGTTGTCTTCCACCACCCTTAATGGCCGGCCACATACCCCCTCCAATGTCCAATTTTCTGATTTTTTGAGGACCAAAGTGTGCAATTTGGAGAAGTTTCCAACCTCTATAAATAGGGGTGGCCTTTGTTCACAATTAAAGAGAAAACTTAGCCAAACTCTTGCATTTTTCCTTCACAAAAATCCGGACTTAAGGGAGAAGAGAAAGGCAAGAAAAATTTGCAAAACTTAGAGTGTGGAGGGCTTAGAGTGGTCGGATTCAAGGTGGGAACCAAGCCAAAAAGTTGGGAAAAATTTTAGAACCCATTTCCCTAGCAAGGCCGGTTCTAGGGGGGGAGGAACCAAGCTAGGAGGCAGCCGGATTTTGGTGTTAGAGGCAGCCAACTTTGTGTCTTTTGGTGGCTGAACTTTGGGTAAGAAAGGCAGCAAGTTGACACTTGCTATTCACCAAAACAGCCGGTGATTTAGGAGGAGGAAGGAAGCCGAATCTTAGCTCCCCGAGCCTAACCGAGTAAGGTAAAATCCTAACCGATTCAAGTTTCATTTAAATTTCATATGGTGAAATTTAAATGTATTTAAGCTATGGTTTGTAAGGGTTTAAGCCCACTTTTAAATTCTGCTCTAGTTGGTAAATTATGTGCATGTGCTTGATTTGTTTAAGCCTAGGGTTTGGTGGTTCATTTTTGTGCATATTGTGCTTGTTAAGTGTTTGATTGAATGCTTAGGGTTTTGTAGGATTATGATTTACGTTTAATTTGGCTTGCATGTTGAAAATTGAACGTTAGAAACGTTATGCATGTCTGATTTAGGCTCCCGATGAGTTCGGTTGAGGTAGGGTGGACGTTTTAGGACGAACACGAAATTTTAAACCGAAAACTGTCAACTCGGGTGGAAACTGACCAGTTTCGGGAAAAATAGTTTTTGAGGCCCTTAGAGGCCGAATCAGGGGAAACTCAAAACATGAAAGTTTTTAAGTAGAGTTTTTCCTAGAGGACAGCGCGGACCGTTTTGTAAAATGAGGCTCCAATGGCCTTGGTTTTTACCAAAACCCGTGCCTTAGTGCCCAGGACCCGTGCCTTATGTGCCCAGGACCCGTGTACGGCCGGGACTTGTTCCACGGGATTTTTGACCACGAAAACGTCCGAACTGGGTTTTGCCCAAAACATGAAAGTTGTAGAAATTTTCGATGTCTAAAACTTTCGTGAAGACAAGTTTTTCAGAATCAGTCTTGATTTTAAGATGAAAATGGATTTCGGAAAACTGTACAGGGATTATGGAAAACTCTGTACAGGATTTTTAAATTGACACAGAAAAAGTGTAATTTCACAATTTCACTGAAAATTGACATTGTGAAACTGTTCCAAAGGCAGTTTCTAATAGTCAATAATTTTATAAATCTCAGTTTAAGATTTTCAGTTTTAAAGTTTAACAAAAAGGATTTTTAAACCAAAGTTACCAAAGTGACCGATTAGGATAACGTAAAAATAAGTAAGGGCTTATAACTAAGGTTATGAAAGAATGTTGGTTATCTACCAACAGTTCTAACCCTTACTTTTATTTTATCTCAGAACGTTTTACGCGGAAGTGTCCCGGCGGATATTGACTCCACTTTGGACACAGCTTTTACAGTCAAAGTAAGTACAACTCCGCCTGCAGCATAGGCTTATTATGAATACTTGTATAAGTATGTTTGCTATTTGTGAGTGTTACACGCTATATGATAAGTGCTATAGAATATCCTAGGAATGCTATGATTTTATATGAATAATAAGTGTTATGATTTTATGAATGTATGTTATGATGAATGGAATGTCAAGTATGGTATGATGTATAGGAGCATGATTAGGGTTAAGATATGTTAAGTTTAATTGAGTGAAACATCATGATGCATGTTCACTAATTAACAAAAGAAAGATTAAGCTATGACGGCAAGCAAGCTTGCCTGTGTCGTACCGACCCGGGTTAGGTCGGGTTGAGCTATGGCAAGAGTAAGTCCATGGAGCGCGCCCGGTACGAACACTTATGATATGGGGCCCATAAGTAAAAGTAAGGTTAAGTTAAGAAAGTTATGAAGAGATAAAGAGCATAAGGAAGCATAAACGGATCATGCATACGATATGTCAAGTTATGTTATGAAATGTTATGCCATGTTATGATTAAGTTATGTTATGAAATGTTATGCCATGTTATGATGAAGAAAGGTTATGAAATGGTATGCTATGTAATGGTACACAATGTTATGTTAGGTTAGATTATGCTGTGTTTTTAATATTGCGGTATTAATAGTTGTACTTGCTGAGCTTTCGCTCACTGTCTTACGTCTATGCTGTAGGTAAGCAACCTGCCAGTAATCAATGATACAAGATGGAAGGCGAGGTGTGCTGGACTGTGAAATGTGGGATTAATGCCGCCACACGTTTTGTTTATTATGTCAATATTTTACAAGCTTTGCTTATACCTACACAACGTTTTAATTATTCAGTATAATTATTTACGTAGGTGCGTATATATATTTATACGGCAAAAAAAAAAAAAAAAAAAAAAAAAAAATTTCCGCTGTTTTACGTATAAGTACGTAAGTATGTATGTATGTATGTACGGTAACGGCCTGTGCTAGGCGGGTCGTTACAGAGTTGGTATCAGAGCGGTTTCCTGCGACTAAATTTCACAGTCAGCCTGCCATCGCCGCCATCATTGTAAGTTATAATTTTATTTTCATATGTTAATATGAATTATGCGCTTATGTATGATTAGATTACGATTATGGACCCGGCACCTGTAGAGGAGGACCGGCGCGCGATTTCAGCATTTTATGAGTCACGGCCCCTTCTATTTGACGGCACCACCCGAACGGTAGCCTTATCAGTTTGGCTATACGATCTAGAGAGGATTTTCCACCTTTGCCATGTAGAGGCACACCTGCACGTCTCGCTGGCTAGTCGATGCTTACTAGCTGACGCGCGCTTATGGTGGATGACGATCGGCGAGGGGACCCTACCGGACCGTACGTGGGCACATTTTCGTGTCTGCATGACTAACCGCTACGGACCAGTGCTGGACGATGGGGCGGATGAGCATTATCGAGATCCCAATATTTATCGGGAGATGCAGCACGAGCGATATTACATTATGGCCAATTACTGGCGAGCGTACCCCACGAGCCGATGGACCATTACTGTCGGAGGTTCCAGCAGGCTATGTTGCCTCTCATCCCCATGGACATACCAAACCCAGGATTACGGTCTCTAGTGGTCCTGCGGAACGGACTACCTGCACAGATCCGTCAGCACACGCCTATACCGACGCAGCATATGACAGTGGCCCATATGATCGAGTTCATTTTAGCTGCGGAGATTCTCGTACAGGATCCACAGGCCGATGCCCATGGAGTGCAGCCTGAGATACCAGTCGATGACGCCGAGATGCCCGAGCCGGTTTACGAGCCGGAGCCGATATATGAGCCAGAGCCCGCTTATGAGCCCGACCCGGTCGACCAGGAGGATCCAATACCCGACCCGGTACAGGAGGCCGAGGATGATGGTTATGATGCCGATGAGGAGATGGATGCGCCCGAGGACCCTCCGATCATCATCATATCTAGTGATGACGAGGACGATGACGAGGAGCCCGATCACGAGCCAGGGTTCGGAGGATGGCTCGACGAGGGAGATAATTTGAGGAGGATCCCGAGGAGATCCCAGACGATGACGGAGAGGACGACTCTGATATCTCCACCGTTACGGTAGTAGAGTTAGATTAGGCTCAGATCACGTGTATATGTATATGTTTTGAGACTGATGTACTAGCTTATTTTATTTTGACGATAGGCTTGTACCTATGTATGATGGTAAAGTGGTAGACACTTCCATCTTAAATTTTTGATGATGTAGATACGATGTAAAGAAATCTTTTGACATGTAAATATGATGTAAAGACAATGTATTACAAGTAAAGTAATATGATGTACTTTTTGTATATATTTATAAAAAGGCAGTAAATGTGAGATGTATGGAATCTCAATTATGCATGATATGATATGATATGATAAGTATGTACGATTATGGTATGACAATATTGTGACATATTGCATATTGTTACAATATGTTAAAATATGAATGCAAAGAAAGGATAATAATATCTTTACTGATGATTTAAATAGGAAGATTAAGATGGTTCGTACGCGAAAGGGTGCGCCAGTGAATCCACCTGCGCCGGATCTAGCGACCGTTGTAGCCAATTTACAACGGCAATTGTTAGAACAGCACAAGAGACAAACCAGCTGAGAGAGCAGCTAGCTCAGTTACACCAGAGACCCCAAGTCAACGAGGTTCCCTTACCCGCGGAGCAAGCACCTCCAGTGGCACCTCCAGTGCCCAATGTTCCGCGACATGCTGAGGTACCAGTAGCACCTGCTGGGGTACTGGCAGATCCACCTCCGGTAAGAGAGGATTTGTTATATGAGAGGTTTAGGCGGATGAAAGCGCCTGAATTTGAGGGAACAACAGACCCAATAGCCGCAGATAACTGGTTGATAGACATCCAAGTTATCTTGGATTTTATGCGGCTCACCGAACAGGAAAAGGTTCTATGCGCCTCGTTTGCCCTTAAGAAGGACGCAAGACACTGGTGGATGACGTTCAGATGCGTCGAAACGTCATGGCAATGAGTTGGCAAGAATTTGTGACTGAGTTTCGTAGTATGTACTACAACAGAGATATCCTTGCCACTCAACAGGATGAATTCACCAGTTTTAAGCAAGGGTCTATGACAGTGATTGAAGCCGTCAAGAGGTTTGAACAGTTAGCACGCTTGTGCCCGGAGCTGGTACCGAGTGAAACGGAAAAAGTCCGGAGAATGATGAAAATGTTCCGGACAGACATAGCCAAGCAGGTTAGTGCCGGAAGCGACCCACCTACCCTGGTGTCCGACTGCGTAAGCAGGGCGATAAGGGCAGAATATTGGATTAACCAGGACAAGGAAGCAAGGGCGCAGTTTTTCAAAGCCAAGAAGGAAGAAAAGGCTGTTTTAAGCAGACACCGCCCCGTCAGAGTACTGAGACGAGTCAGAAAGGCCCAAACAATAACCCTGCTCAAGGTTCCAAACAGTTTGGGAGGAACAAGAGGAAAGGAAATTTCTCGGGACAGGGCCAGCAACAAAATTTTCCTCAAAAGAAGAACAACAGGGAACTGAGG
>CM046372.1:2554991-2583600 GCA_025413025.1 Ficus hispida | reverse complement strand
ATGACGCCATACTCAGTACATCCAGGAGCTTCCAAGATGTACAAAGACCTCCGAGAGAGTTTTTGGTGGCCCAACATGAAGAATGAGGTAGCAGAATATGTATCGAAATGCCTAACTTGTCAGAAAGTTAAGGCTGAACATCGACATCCGGGCGGAGAACTGCAGAAGATAGAGCTTCCTGAGTGGAAATGGGAGCAGATTACTATGGATTTCGTAGTAGGACTGCCCAGGACTACAAGCGGAAGTGACACGATTTGGGTGATTGTCGACAGATTAACCAAATCGGCTCACTTTATTGCGATTAAGGCCACCTTTTCTGTGGAAAAATTAGCTGAAATTTATGTATCCCAGATTGTCAGATTTCATGGAGTGCCAAAATCGATCATCTCGGACCGTGATGGACGTTTCACTTCTCGATTTTGGACTAGTGTTCACAACGTCATGGGGTCGAAATTGAAGTTCAGTACGGCATTTCACCCCCAAACTGACGGTCAATCCGAACGAACTATCCAGACACTGGAAGATATGCTAAGGTCATGTGTGCTGGATTTCAAAGGAAACTAGGATCAGAAGCTGCCATTGATCGAATTTTCATATAATAACAGTTATCATGCTTCAATTGGTATGGCTCCATTTGAAGCATTATATGGAAGAAAATGTCGATCTCCTATCCACTGGCAGGAAGTTGGACAGAAACAGCTACAAACCACAGATTTTATCAAAAAGTCCTCTGAGGACATTCAGAAGATCAGACAGAGGCTCGACATAGCTTTTAGCAGACAGAAAAGTTATGCCGACAAACGTAGGAGACCTTTGGAATTCCAAGTGGGCGATGCAGTTTTCATCAAGATTACTCCTATGAAAGGAGTAATGCGCTTTGGAAAGAAAGGGAAGCTTAGCCCAAGATATACGGGGCCATTTGAAATCCTTGAAAGGATTGGAAAAGTAGCCTATAAGCTTGCCCTACCACCTAACTTAGCTTCGATGCATAACGTTTTCCATGTATCGATGCTAAAGAAGTATATATTCGACTCATCTCATGTGCTTAGTCAAGAACCAGTAGAAGTTCACACGGACTTAACTTATGAAGAAAAACCTGTTCAAATACTGGATTGGGAAGAGAAGGTCTTAAGAAATAGAACCATTCCCATGGTTAAAGTGTTATGGCGAAACCACAGGGTTGAAGAAGCAACCTGGGAAGTGGAAGATGAGATGAGAAAGAACTATCCCAGCTTGTTCTAATTTTCGAGGACGAAAATTTTTAAGGGGGTAGATTGTAATAACTAGAATTTTCAAAGTCACAATGTCTTGTATAGATATTGAATTGTACCATGAAGGTATTTATGAAAAAGCCCGGTTCGGGGTTTTTATTAAAATTTGAGAGTTCTTATATTCTTATAAGACTCAAAAAAAAATTATTGCTTAGTCAAGCATATGACCTTTTGAGTAAAAAGGTATAAAATGTAATGACCAGCTTGTTTACAAATTTTGATGTCTGTTGTGAACAATCAAAGTTTGTAATTAAGAAATGTTTATGTGTTATGTTTTATCAGTTAAAGTATTGAATTCTTGATTAAAGGATTCGATAAGTTATTTATGAAAGACCTTTTTGTAGTAAAAGGCAAATCTATGATATATAATTCTCTGTTAGTAGTTTCTAATAATAAGAGAACCCTAGACGCAGTTCAGATAAATTCTGGATTATGATCCAGTGCAAGTATACTGTTATCAGTTGAAAACAGTATCTGAATATGTATGCCAGTATGAACTGTGTTTAGGAGATAAGCCAAGTAAGGTTTTAAAAGAATGATAAATCTCACTTTGAAAATTGGTCACCCTTCAAGGACTAAAATGTAAATATTTTGTCCTTAGGGGCCAATATGTAATTTTAAGAAAAATGAATGGTTATGAATTTTAAGAAGTTAAGATAGTATTAAGTGATAGTTTAAGCAAGAATTGGAGACCAAAAGCTATCACCATAATCGGCCACTTTTCAGGGACTAAAGTGCAAATATTTTTGCCTTTAGGGGCCAAAGTGCAATTTTGAGAAAATTATGGTTCAATAGATAAGTTTGTAAATTTATGGAACTATGGATTTTTCTAGTTAGATTTCCTAGTTCAAATTAGCTTATGATGATTTTTAAGATTTGGTTAACCTAGTTGGAAACCAAGGAATGAGGTTAAGTTTGATTAGTTCAAAAATTGACCAATCATTTGCTTATTTTTGTGCACAATGGGACCGGTCATTTTATGGGTTGTTGAGCTGATATTTTGCTCTTAAGAACCAATAGGCAAGGTATGAAAAATTTGAAGTTCATTAGAATTTGATACCACACAAGTTTAATCTTGCCTAGTAAGCAAAGTAGTTTTGCATACTAAGCTATGTTGCATTTTGCAACTTTCACACTTAACAAAGTGTGGCCGGCCACCACATGAGATTATTGAGTAAATATGTTACTCTTATCTGCAGCTTAGAGTTATCCATTGCTCAAAAGTTTTGAGAGTATGACAAGTGTTTGATGAAGCAAGCTTATAGCTTTGCTTGCTAAGCTTGTAATCAAGCTTGTAATGACACCTCTTGGCCGGCCATTACATGGATGAAACACATCAAATTTCTAGCTTTGATGACTAAGTGTTATTAGCCTTGATGAGTCATCTACGTAGTTTTCTTCTTTGGCAAGCCAAGGCTTGCAATTTTCAGCACCAAAACCGGCCAATGAAAGGAAGACACACCATGGCATGAACTAATCAAGTTTTGCCTCCTAGAATGGCTAAGACTTTGGCACATCATCACCTAATATTCAACCAACTTGAAACCGTGCCACATAGCATGATAGCTTGGGTGAATAAGTCACCTTAGCTGTGCTTACTCAATGTTTAAGGCCAATGATGGCCGGCCAACACACAAGGGTGGTGTGCAAAATGAAGGTTATTGGAGGACCAATTAGCAAGGCAAGAACAAAAGTTTGTCTATAAATAATTAAGGGCAGAAGTTATAGGTTTCTTTTAGTCCATCTCTCAACCATCAAGTATATCTCCTACTCCTTTAAAGCCGAATAAAAAGTGAGAGTAAGCTGCAAACAGTTTCGGTTTGTGGTGTTGGTCTAGTGAGAAAGAAAAACCTCCAAAACCCTAAGCTAGAATTTGTTCTGTGAAGCTTGAGGTAAACTCTTTAACCTCTAGTTTTTATTCATGTTTTTGATAAGAATATTATGAGTTTGATGTTATGTATAAGCATGAGTTTATAAAAATTAAATTCAAGTACTATGCTCTATGTGTAGTTGATAGTTTTCGGTTTCGATATGTTAGTTCGAAATAGAATGTTATGCAAGTTTAAGATTTTTGTTTTACAAAAATTATATGTGTAAGATCTGATTGTATGTTTATGAAATGTTTAGGTAACGCATGCATGTTTGAAATAGGCTCACGGGGAATCCGTTTGAGGTAGTGTGCACGTTAGATTACGTAAAACTCAACGAACCGAAAACTGCCAGTTTCGGGTCAAACTGGACAGTAATTTTAAAAGCGAATTTTGAGGCCCTTA
This sequence comes from Ficus hispida, assembly GCA_025413025.1. NCBI lineage: Eukaryota > Viridiplantae > Streptophyta > Magnoliopsida > Rosales > Moraceae > Ficus > Ficus hispida. The sequence continues at coordinate 2,580,056 of CM046372.1, read as the reverse complement.
GAGGCCGAATCATGAAAACTTTAAAACTACAAAGTTGTAGAGAAGGGAAAATCCTAGGGGCCAACGCAAACAGTTTTTGAAAATAAGGGCTCTAAGACCTTCATTTTTATAAAAACCCGAGACCAAAATTTGAGTTAATAAAAATGGTCGACGAATTTTCAAAGGCAGAAACAAGCATGTTTAAGTCAGATTTGAGTTTTGAGTTAAAAACAGAAGTTGAAGGAAACGTTAAGGTCTACAACTTTCATGAAGAAAATATTTTCAAATTCGAAACAGATTTGTTAGAAAAGAATCAAATTTAAAGATTAATTTCAAATATAGTTTGTTTTTAGAATTTTAGAATTTCAAAAGATAATAGGATTTTAAAGTTTATACTATGTTTTTGACATCCTTATGCTAAGATAAGTTGATAACTAGGGTTGTATGATACTATGATAGGATGATTCTCATCCTATGATTTTTCTGTGAAAACAGGAAAACCACTCGGTTAGGAAAAGTGCTAAATTTGAGAGTTAGAAACTGGTAAGTACAACTCCGTCTACAGCATAGACTTTCTGTTGTATACTTACCCAAGTATGATGAATGATCGCTATTAGAGGGCGATGTAAATGTATGCTAGATTTGTTTGATGCGAAGTTATGATTATTATGATGAGATCAAGCTTATGATTATTATGGTGATATCAAGCTTATGATTATTATGATGATATCAAGTTTATGATTATTGAGATAAGGCATGATGTTAAGATATAAGTATGACTTAAGTTTAGTGACATCACGAAGCATGTCACTAACAAGATCAATTATGAGATCATGAAAAGCAAGTATGATGGCAGGCGAGCTTGCCGTGTCGTACCGACCCGCGTCAGGTCGGGTTGAGCTATGGCAAGAGTAAGCCCATAGAGCGCGCCCGGTACGTACACTTATGTTATGGGGCCCATAAACAAGATAAGTTAAGAATGCATATGATAGCATAATACGAGCATAATCGGTTCATGCATATATTATGCAATGCTATGATATGTTATGTATGAAATGTTACGATATGATGAGTTAAGTATGAAATGCTATGTAAGATTATGATATGTTATGTATGAGATGTTACGATACGATGAGATAAGTAGGAAATGTTATGATATGAAATGCTAGAAAAATTTTGGAACCAAGATTGGCCATTGCTGGCCGGTTCTGTGGCAGCAGCAGGGGGGAAGAGAAATTGAAGGGGAAACCAAGTAGGGAGGTGGCTGAGTTATGGTGTGAAGTGGCCGGAACATTGTTAGGACCAATCCCTAGGTGGCTGCAAAATTTCAAGCTCATTGGAGGAGCATAGGGCCGGCTGCACCAAGGGGAAAGGAAGAGAGAAAATTGAGCCAAGCATACCCATATTGGAACAAATAAGGTAAAAATTTTCTTGGCCCTTAAATCTCTCAATTTAAGTTCTAAATTAGAGATTTAAATGTATTACAAGCTAAATTGTAATGAGCATAAGCTCCCTTTAATTTCTGCCCTTAGGTCAGATTTTTTTTTTAGTGTGTGTGTGCTTGATTAGTTAGGGGTGGTTGATTTAGCATATTAAGCTATGTTTTGTTTAGTGCTTAATTGTGCAATTATATGTGCTTATGAGTATGATTGTATGCTAGATTAATTAAGGGTTGTATGTTTCCCCAAATCTGCCCAACAATATTTAAATGGCATGTTAGGGTGTTAGATGGAAATGTGTATGCTATGTGAGTAGAAATCAAGAAAACTAGCCAAACCGAAACCTTAAAAATTTAGTTTGATTGTTTGACTTGCACGGACGGGTTTGAGCTTCATGTGAGTTAAAATGGGACGTTAGAAACGCGTTGTATGTTGATTCTAGGCTCCCGCTGAGTTCGGTTGAGGTAGTGTGCACGAATTAGGACGAGAAACCAAGAAAATACCGAAAACTGCCAATTCGGGTTAGATCTGCCCAGTTTTCTGGAAACCGAAATTTGAGGCCCTTAGAGGCTGATTTTGGAAAAACGTAAAACACAAAAGTTGTAGAGTAGGATTTTTCCTAGTGGACAGCGCGGACAGTTTTCGAAAATAAGGCTCCAATGACCTTCGTTTTTAAGAAAACCCGAGCCTGACCAGGCCCAGACCCTAAGCACGGCCAGGTGAGTTTAACAGGGAAACTGAACTGGTTAGAGACCGATTTGGGTCTCGAGTTCAAAACGAAAGTTTTAGGATTTTGAATGCTTTAAAACTTTCATGAAGAAAACTTTTTCAAATTCAGCTTTGATTTTTAAATAGAAAATTGGATTTCAAAACTGTGCAGTGAACAAGAAATTCGTGCACAGAAACTTCTAAAACAGTGCAGGAAAAGGACATTTCTGCACATCCACTGATTAATTCTCAGTGAGAAACTGTTCCAAAGGCAGTTTCTATTTTTAATGATTTTTACAAAGACCCGTTCTAAGTTTTATCAAATGATCTTAAAATCCTAAGTTTTTCCAAAGTAAAGAAAGAGTTTTTAATTGAGTTAAGTGAACCATGACCGGGAAAAGATTCCGAGTTATTGGTTTGGGCCCTAAGCCCAAGGGTTATCCAACGTAACCCAATAAAATAGTGAAAATGATTAGTCGGGCCTAAAAACTCGGGTTATCTGAAATAACCAATTGAGTTATATTTTAGAAAGCGTAGGCCCAAGATTTAAGAACAGTAGTCCAACGCTACTAAGGATGGCTGTTTAGCCAAGGTTACTTTATGTAACCAATCAAAGTACACGTTAAGTGTAGTAAACCCTAAACCTTAGGGGTATCCGCGATACAGAGGAAGTATCCGGGTTTATTTAAGAAAAGGGGGAAACATATAACTATGACTAGGTATGAATGTTGGTTTGATTACCAACATTCTGTAAGAACTAAATTCTTACTCTATGTCCTCTGATATAGCAGGAAATAGCCTGCTGAGGTATCCTGCAGTGGATCAACAAGTCTCGGGACATAGCACTCAAGGTAAGTACAACTCCGCCTACAGCATAGGCTCTTGTTGATACTTACCCAAGTATGAATAGTGTTTATGATATGATGTTATGTTTATGATAAGTATGTTCAGTTCATGATTATGAAATTAAAGCATGATTTATGTATAGTGACATCATGAAGCATGTTCACTAATAAGAATAATTATGAGTTCATGTAAAGTAAGTATGATGGCAAGCAAGCTTGCCTGTGTCGTACCGACCCGCGTCAGGTCGGGTTGAGCTATGGCAAGAGTAAGTCCATAGAGCGCGCCCGGTACGTACACTCATGATAAGGGGCCCATAAGTAAGATAAGTTAAGAATGAATACGATGGCATAATAAGAGCATAATTGGTTCATGCATATATTATGCGATGTTATAACATGATATGTATGTTATGATAAGTTCAAGATGTTATGTATGAGTTAAGTATGTTATGTATGCTATGAGAAGTTATGTATGATGGGTTATGTTTAATTGTTGCGGATATATATGTTGTACTTGCTGAGCGAAAGCTCACGTGTCTTACGTCTATGCTGTAGGTAAGCAACCTACTGGCAACGGATGATACAAGATGGCGAGCGTGGCGGGGTAGACTGTGAAATGTGGGGATATTAACCGCTACGCGTTTCGTTCTTATTATGTATATTATTTTGTATTCGAACAGCGTTTACATATTTATGCATTTCAATTATTCCGCACCGTATAAAAAAATAAAAAAATATTTCCGCTGCTTACGCTCGTTATTTAAGCATGTATGTATGTATGTATGTATGTATGGTAACGGCCTGTGCTAGGCGGGTCGTTACAGAGTTAGTATCAGAGCGGTTCCCTGCTACCCAATTTCACAGTATGCCTGCCGTCGCCGCCATCATTGTAAGTAATTTTATTTTATGAGTAAATAAAATAATTATTACGTGATTATGTTATGATAGATACGATATTATGGATCCCGCTGGAGCGGATGGGGATCGACGTGCTGTTGCGTCTTTTCATGAGGCGCACCCGATGATTTTTGACGGGACGAGACGTACGGTGTCGTTAGCTGCTTGGCTATACGACATGGAGTTGATATTCAGATTATGTCATATAGAGGAGAGATTACAGGTTTCGTTAGCCAGTCGGTGTCTTTTTGTAGACGCTCGATTATGGTGGATGACGATAGGTGAGAGAGCGATGCCGAGTCGCACTTGGGCGCATTTCCGTGCGTTGCTAGTCACACGTTTTGGACCGCTACCGGACGAGGGTGCCGGTGCTCCTCATCGCGATCCTGCGATGTATCGGGATATGTATCATGCCCGATACCTCAGTTTTTCAGCAGTATGGCACGCCTACCCGCAGGAGCCCATGAGCCATTACTGCAGGCGGTTTCAGGAGGAGCTGTTGCCTTACGTCCCCGGGACTTGGCTAACCCTGGGATGATTTCACTACAGACTTTCCGGGACGGATTGCCTCCGCAGATCCGGCAGTACGTTCCCATGCCGTTGCCTGAGACGACGGTGGGGAACATGATAGAGGATATTATGGGGGCCGAGGCCGTGGTACAGGCTATGCAGGCCGCTGGGGTCGCAGAGGGCCATCAGGCACCGGTCGACGACGCTGGGATGGGAGAGCCATTTTTCGGGCCTGGTCCAGTTTTTCCTGAGGACCCGATTCCAGCCGAGCCAGTACAGGCAGTGCCTCCCCACGACGCCGAGGCTGACGAGGTCGGGGATGATTTCGACCCCGATGATATTATAGTTGTTCCGGAGGATCAGCCAGAAGACCCTCCTATCATCGATATTTCTAGCGATGAGGAGGAGGATATGGAGCCGGAGCCAGAGCATGAGGACTGGTTCGCGGACGATGAGGAGGATATGGAGCCCGGGCCAGAGTTTGAGCCTGAGGATTGGCAGGAGGAGGATTTTGATGAGGACCCTGAGGATGCAGATTCCATTGCACGATGGAGATGACGATGCAGACTCCGACGCGCCCTCAGTAGTTACGGACGAGGATATAGATTAGGCTAATTCTGTATATATTTTATTTTACGACTGATATGTACTAGCTTATATTTTTGGATGATAGGCTTGTACTGATGTATGATGGGAAAGTGTTAGACACTTCCATCCGAAATTTTGGCCCTATATGTACAGAAATCGTATCAAGATGTAATTACGAAATTGTGAATATAATGTACTTTTTGTAAGAATACAAAAAGGAAGTTCAGTTATGAAATATTATGATACGATGATGAAAGGCATGTTACGAGTTGTTATGTGCCATGATACGATGAATAAGTTATGATATGAAGAATTATGTTATGTATGACGATAAATGTATGAAAGAAGGGATATTTCCAGTATGATAATATCTTTTCTTATGTTTTAATAGGATCGAGAAAATGGTTCGTCCATGACGAGCAGTGCTTGAAAATCCGCCTGAGCCGGATCTCGCAACCATTGTTGCAAATTTGCAACGGCAGCTGCTGGAACAGCAGCAAGAGACAAATAGACTGCGAGAACAATTAATTCAGATGAACCAGAGACCTCGGGCTGATGAGGTTCCTCTTCAGCAGAACAGGATGCCTCCGGTACCAGAAGTCCAACCGGAAGTACAACGAGAGGATCCACGGAATGTTGAGATTCCGGTAGCACCTGCTGGAGTTCCAGTAAACTTACCGCCAGTACGGGAAGATTTACTGTATGAGAGATTCAGGAGGATGAAGGCACCTGAATTTGAGGGAGTAATGGATCCGATAGCTGCGGATAATTGGTTGATTGATGTCCAAGTCATCTTAGACTTCATGAGGCTATCGGAACAGGAAAAGGTTCTCTGTGCTTCCTTTGCACTTAAGAAAGACGCCAGACACTGGTGGATGACTGTACAGATGCGGCGAGATGTTACCGCCATGGGCTGGCAAGATTTTGTGACAGAATTCCGCACCATGTACTACAATAGGGAAATTCTGGCAGCCCAACAAGATGAATTCGCCAGTTTGAAACAGGGATCGATGACAGTAATGGAAGCTGTCAAGAAGTTTGAACAGTTGGCCCGGTTGTGTCCGGAACTGGTTCCCAACGAAACAGAAAAAGTTAGAAGAATGATGAAGATGTTCCGGACAGATATCGCCAAGCAAGTTAGCGCTGGCAGTAGCCCACCTACCCTGGTATCCGACTGCGTGAGTCGTGCGATAAGAGCCGAATACTGGATAAACCAGGACAAGGAAGTAAGGGCTCAGATCTTCAGAGCAAAGAGGGATGAAAAAGCCGTGGCAAAGCCGACTCAGCCCCGCCAAAATTTTGAAACGTCCCCGAAAGGACAAGTCAGTAACCCTGCCCAAGGTTCCAAACAGTTTGGGAGGAATAAGAGAAAGGGAAATTTCTCGGGTCAGGGACAACAAAAGAATTACCCTCAGAAGAAAGGAAATGAGGGTAATAACACTGACTACCCGGCATACGCCAAGTGTGGGAGAAAACATCCGAGAATCTGTAGAATGGGGTCGAATGCCTGCTATTTGTGTGGCAAGGAGGGGCATTATGCAAAGAATTGCCATCTAAACAACCAAGGCCAGAATCCTCAGTACCCGAGTCGGAACACCAACAGCCAGTTGCATGCTGTCCAAACTAGGCTTGAAGGACCCTCAATCACCCAAGGCAGATTAGAGGCTCCTGAACCTCAAGCCAGGATATATGCTTACACCAGGGGTGATGCTGAAGCTGGGACTTCACATGTGGTGACAGGTCAGATCTCTATCGCCACTTATGATGCTATCGCCTTGTTTGATTCTGGAGCTACTCACTCATTTGTATCCCTGGAGTTCGCCCAGAAGTTAGGAAGAGGTGTGAATAGTTTAGATCAGCCCTTCAAAACCTCTTTGCCGTCCGGAGAGATTTTGTGGTCCAATTCTTGGATACGAAATGCTTCCGTGACTATCTGTGGCCGAGAATTGTTTGTAGATCTCATCGCAATCAAGTTACAGGATTTCGATGTGATCTTAGGAATGGATTTCTTAGGCAAATACGACGCCAGGATAGACTGCCGAAAACGCTGTGTAACATTCAAACCATACGGAAAGGAGGAGTTCAATTTCTACGGGCAATCTCGGAATTCAGCAACTAAACTGGTTTCAGCAATGAAGGCTTGGAAAATGTTAGCTAATGGCTGCCAAGGATATTTAGCTAACATGGTGGATAAAGATTGTGAAGTGGAATTGGCACCGGAAGATGTTCCCATTATAAAGGAATATGTGGATATCTTTCCGAAAGACTTACCAGGACTTCCGCCGGAACGCGAGATTTCGTTCGAAATCGAATTGCTGCCTGGAGCTGCACCGATATCGAAAGCGCCTTATCGTATGGCACCTGCCGAGCTTAGGGAACTGCAAGTGCAGTTACAAGAATTGCTGGACAATGGATTCATCCGACAAAGCTACTCTCCATGGGGAGCACCAGTGTTGTTTGTAAAAAGAAGGATGGATCACTACGAATGTGTATAGACTACCGTGAGCTTAACAAGATTACGATCAAGAACAAGTATCCCCTTCCAAGGATTGACGATCTTTTCGATCAACTTAGGGGAGCGGTAGTATTCTCGAAAGTCGATCTACGATCAGGCTACCATCAGCTCAGGATCAAGGAGTCAGATATTTCCAAGACGGCTTTTCGAACACGTTACGGGCACTATGAGTTTTTGGTTATGCCATTTGGGCTAACCAATGCCCCAGCCGCATTCATGGGCCTCATGAACCGAGTATTCAAAGAGTATCTGGATAAGTTCGTCATTGTTTTTATTGACGACATTTTGATTTACTCAAGGTCCAAAGAAGAGCATGAGCGTCACCTTAGATTGGTGATGGAGACGCTTAGACGAAACCAGCTGTATGCCAAATTTACAAAATGTGAATTTTGGCTGGAAAAAGTTCACTTTTTGGGTCATGTGGTGACAAAGGAAGGAATTTCAGTAGACCCTGCTAAGATCGAGGCGGTTAGTGCGTGGCCAGCACCCAAAATGTTACGGAAATAAGGAGTTTCCTTGGATTAGCTGGTTACTACCGACGGTTCGTTGAGGGATTTTCAAAGATTGCTACACCCCTCACCGCTCTTACCCGTAAAGAAAAGAAATTTGAATGGACTCAGAAATGTGAGGAGAATTTTCAAGAGCTAAAAAGGAGATTGACAAGTGCACCGATGTTGATAATTCCTGATGTTGATGCAGGAAATTTCGTGATCTATAGTGACGCTTCTAAAAATGGTTTAGGAGTCGTCTTGATGCAGAATGGGAAGGTAGTTGCCTACGCATCCCGATAGCTGAAGATTCACGAAAGGAATTATCCCACGCATGACTTGGAGCTCGCGGCAGTAGTTTCGCACTTAAGATCTGGAGACTACTTGTGTAACGACCCGCCTAGCACAGGCCGTTACCGTACATACATACATACATACTTACGTACTTATACGTAAAACAGCGGAAATTTTTTTTTTTTTTTTTTTTTGCCGTATAATATATACGCACCTACGTAAATAATTATACTGAATAATTAAAACGTTGTGTAGGTATAAGCAAAGCTTGTAAAATATTGACATAATAAACAAAACGTGTGGCGGCATTAATCCCACATTTCACAGTCCAGCACACCTCGCCTTCCATCTTGTATCATTGATTACTGGCAGGTTGCTTACCTACAGCATAGACGTAAGACAGTGAGCGAAAGCTCAGCAAGTACAACTATTAATACCGCAATATTAAAAACACAGCATAATCTAACCTAACATAACATTGTGTACCATTACATAGCATACCATTTCATAACCTTTCTTCATCATAACATGGCATAACATTTCATAACATAACTTAATCATAACATGGCATAACATTTCATAACATAACTTGACATATCGTATGCATGATCCGTTTATGCTTCCTTATGCTCTTTTATCTCTTCATAACTTTCTTAACTTAACCTTACTTTTACTTATGGGCCCCATATCATAAGTGTTCGTACCGGGCGCGCTCCATGGACTTACTCTTGCCATAGCTCAACCCGACCTAACGCGGGTCGGTACGACACAGGCAAGCTTGCTTGCCGTCATAGCTTAATCTTTCTTTTGTTAATTAGTGAACATGCATCATGATGTTTCACTCAATTAAACTTAACATATCTTAACCCTAATCATGCTCCTATACATCATACATACTTGACATTCCATTCATCATAACATACATTCATAAAATCATAACACTTATTATTCATATAAAATCATAGCATTCCTAGGATATTCTATAGCACTTATCATATAGCGTGTAACACTCACAAATAGCAAACATACTTATACAAGTATTCATAATAAGCCTATGCTGCAGGCGGAGTTGTACTTACTTTGACTGTAAAAGCTGTGTCCAAAGTGGAGTCAATATCCGCCGGGACACTTCCGCGTAAAACGTTCTGAGATAAAATAAAAGTAAGGGTTAGAACTGTTGGTAGATAACCAACATTCTTTCATAACCTTAGTTATAAGCCCTTACTTATTTTTACGTTATCCTAATCGGTCACTTTGGTAACTTTGGTTTAAAAATCCTTTTTGTTAAACTTTAAAACTGAAAATCTTAAACTGAGATTTATAAAATTATTGACTATTAGAAACTGCCTTTGGAACAGTTTCACAATGTCAATTTTCAGTGAAATTGTGAAATTACACTTTTTCTGTGTCAATTTAAAAATCCTGTACAGAGTTTTCCATAATCCCTGTACAGTTTTCCGAAATCCATTTTCATCTTAAAATCAAGACTGATTCTGAAAAACTTGTCTTCACGAAAGTTTTAGACATCGAAATTTCTACAACTTTTGTTTTGGGCAAAACCCAGTTCGGACGTTTTCGTGGTCAAAAATCCCGTGGAACAAGTCCCGGCCGTACACGGGTCCTGGGCACATAAGGCACGGGTCCTGGGCACTAAGGCACGGGTTTTGGTAAAAACCAAGGCCATTGGAGCCTCATTTTACAAAACGGTCCGCGCTGTCCTCTAGGAAAAACTCTACTTAAAAACTTTCATGTTTTGAGTTTCCCCTGATTCGGCCTCTAAGGGCCTCAAAAACTATTTTTCCCGAAACTGGTCAGTTTCCACCCGAGTTGACAGTTTTCGGTTTAAAATTTCGTGTTCGTCCTAAAACGTCCACCCTACCTCAACCGAACTCATCGGGAGCCTAAATCAGACATGCATAACGTTTCTAACGTTCAATTTTCAACATGCAAGCCAAATTAAACGTAAATCATAATCCTACAAAACCCTAAGCATTCAATCAAACACTTAACAAGCACAATATGCACAAAAATGAACCACCAAACCCTAGGCTTAAACAAATCAAGCACATGCACATAATTTACCAACTAGAGCAGAATTTAAAAGTGGGCTTAACCCTTACAAACCATGCTTAAATACATTTAAATTTCACCATATGAAATTTAAATGAAACTTGATCGGTTAGGTTTTACCTTACTCGGTTAGGCTCGGGGAGCTAAGATTCGGCTTCCTTCCTCCTCCTCAATCACCGGCTGTTTTGGTGAATAGCAAGTGTCAACTTGCTGCCTTTCTTGCCCAAAGTTCAGCCACCAAATGCACCAAATCGGTTGCCTCAACTCCAAAACCGGTTTGATCAGCTTGGTTCTCCCCCCCCTAGATCCGGCCTTACTAGGGAAATGGCAAAATTTTTTCCAACTTTTTTGGCTTGGTTCCACCTTGAACCGACCACTCTAAGCCCTCCACACTCTAAGTTTTGCAAATTTTCTTGCCTTTCTCTTCTCCCTTAAGTCCGGATTTTGTGAAGAAAAAATGCAAGAGTTTGGCTAAGTTTTCTCTTTAATTGTGAACAAAGGCCACCCCTATTTATAGAGGTTGGAAACTTCTCATATTGCACACTTTAGCCCTCAAAAAATCAGAAAATTGGACATTGGAGGGGGGTATGTGGCCGGCCATTAAGGGTGGTGGAAGACAACTCATTTCTTCCATTTTCCTTAATTCAACTAATGATGTAATAATCAAAAAGTTACATGAGGTAAGCCAAAGTCTAAGCTTGTTTGGCTCTTTTGCTAATAAGCAGTCCATATTTAAGTTACCACAGGTATTTTCAATACTGGATTCACTTATGCACAGTATTGATTTACCGAACTGCAGTCCAAAATTCATCCGTGTAATACTGGACGGTATGAAATTTTTCTTATTTCATCAAACTCTTTTGCCCTAAGCTTCAACTTAATGTGCTTGATTTTCTAAGGTGGTTCTCATGTCTTAAACATAACTTTTTATCTGCAAAAAGGCACGGGTTTACCCGGTGCAATTTATACAGATCAATATCTAAACATAAAGTCATTTCTTAAACTTTTCGGGTCAACCATCGACTTTCTTGTCAATTAGGGACCTTTTTGTCAAGTTTTGACTTCCATGGTCAACAGTTGACTTTTGGTCAACCGCGACGGTTTTTGGTCAAACTTTGACTTTTTACAAAATTTCAAGATTTTGCTCCATATTACCTAAAAAGGTCATTTTCTTAAATACATAACCATTTTTGAGTCTTATAAAGCCATAAAACTCACAAAACATAATTAAAAACCCTTAACTGGGCTTTTTCCATAAATACCTTTACGGTTCAATGTACATTTATACATAGAATCGTTCAGACATGAAAAATCAGGTATTACAATCTACCCTCCTTAAAGATTTTCGTCCTCGAAAATTAGAACAATTCGGGGTAGTTCTTTCTCATTTCATTTTCTAATTCCCAAGTGGCTTCTTCTACTTTATGATTTCGCCATAAAACCTTTACCATGGGAATTGTCTTATTTCTCAGAACCTTCTCTTCTCGATCTAAGATTGTACCGGCTTCTCTTCATAGGTCAAGTCTGTTTGAACCTCTACCGGTTCTTGACTGAGAACATGTGAAGGATCTGGTACATACTTCTTGAGCATCGATACATGGAAGACGTTATGCATAGATGCTAACTCTGGCGGCAGGGCAAGCTTGTATGCTACTTTTCCAATCCTCTCTAGGATTTCAAAGGTCCAGTATACCTTGGACTAAGCTTCCCTTTCTTTCCAAATCTCATTACTCCCTTCATAGGGGCTATCTTGATAAAGACTGCATCTCCGGTTTGAAATTCCAAAGGCCTTCTTCGCTTGTCAGCATAGCTTTTCTGACGACTGAAAGCTATATCAAGCCTTTGCTTAATCTTTTTGATATCGTCAGAAGTCTTTCTGATGAAATCTGTAGTCTGAAGCTGCTTTTGTCCAACTTCTTGCCAGTGAATAGGAGATCGACATTTTCTTCCATATAGTGCTTCGAACGGAGCCATACCAATCGAAGCATGATAACTGTTGTTGTAAGAAAATTCAATCAAAGACAGCTTCTGATCCCAGTTTCCTTGAAAATCCAGAACACAAGATCTTAGCATATCTTCTAGTGTTTGGATAGTCCGTTCTGACTGACCGTCGGTTTGGGGGTGAAAAGCCGTACTGAACTTCAGTTTCGATCCCATAGCATTGTGTATGCTTGCCCAAAATCGGGAAGTGAAACGTCCGTCTCGATCCGAGATGATCGATTTTGGTACACCATGCAGTCGAACGACCTGGGATAACATAGACTTCGGGCCAACTTCCCACTGATATAAAGGAATGTGTGGCACCAGAATCAAACAGGGCAATTGCTTCATAAGTGGTGATAGAGATCTGACCTGTCACCACATGTGAAGTGCCTGCTTCCGCATCACCCCTTGTGTAGGCGTAGATTCGAGCTTGAGGCTCAGGAGCTTCCAATCTACCTTGGACAATGGAAGGTCCTTCTAGTCTGACCTGGGCTGCATGAAGCTGACTGCTTGTGTTCCTATTTTGGTGCGGAGGATTCTGGCCTTGATTGTTCATGTGGCAATTTTTTGCAAAATGTCCCTCCTTTCCGCATAGGTAGCATGCGTTGGTCCCCATTCTGCAGACGCCCGGATGTTTTCTCCCGCACTTCGTACATACCGAGAAGTCAGAGTTATTCCCCTCAGTTCCCCTGTTGTTCTTCTTTTGAGGAAAATTTTGTTGCTGGCCCTGTCCCGAGAAATTTCCTTTCCTCTTGTTCCTCCCAAACTGTTTGGAACCTTGAGCAGGGTTATTGTTTGGGCCTTTCTGATCGTCTCAGTACTCTGACGGGGCGGGTCTGCTTAGTAACGGCCTTTTCTTCCTTCTTGGCTTTGAAAAACTGCGCCCTTGCTTCCTTGTCCTGGTTAATCCAATATTCTGCCCTTATCGCCCTGCTTACGCAGTCGGACACCAGGGTAGGTGGGTCGCTTCCGGCACTAACCTGCTTGGCTATGTCTGTCCGGAACATTTTCATCATTCTCCGGACTTTTTCCGTTTCACTCGGTACCAGCTCCGGGCACAAGCGTGCTAACTGTTCAAACCTCTTGACGGCTTCAATCACTGTCATAGACCCTTGCTTAAAACTAGTGAATTCATCCTGTTGAGTGGCAAGGATATCTCTGTTGTAGTACATACTACGAAACTCAGTCACAAATTCTTGCCAACTCATTGCCATGACGTTTCGACGCATCTGAACGGTTATCCACCAGTGTCTTGCGTCCTTCTTAAGGGCAAACGAGGCGCATAGAACCTTTTCCTGTTCGGTGAGCCGCATAAAATCCAAGATAACTTGGATGTCTATCAACCAGTTATCTGCGGCTATTGGGTCTGTTGTTCCCTCAAATTCAGGCGCTTTCATCCGCCTAAACCTCTCATATAACAAATCCTCTCTTGCCGGAGGTGGATCTGCCGGTACCCCAGCAGGTGCTACTGGTACCTCAGCATGTCGCGGAACATTGGGCACTGGAGGTGCCACTGGAGGTGCTTGCTCCGCGGGTAAGGGAACCTCGTTGACCTGGGGTCTCTGGTGTAACTGAGCTAGCTGCTCTCTCAGCTGGTTTGTCTCTTGTTGCTGTTCTAACAATTGCCGTTGTAAATTGGCTACAACGGTCGCTAGATCCGGCGCAGGTGGATTCACTGGTGCACCCTTTCGCGTACGAACCATCTTAATCTTCCTATTTAAATCATCAGAAAAGATATTATTAACTATTAATATCCTTTCTTTGCATTCATATCTTAACATATTGTAACAATATGCAATATGTCACAATATTGTCATACCATAATCGTACATACTTATCATATCATATCATATCATGCATAATTGAGATTCCATATATCTCACATTCAACTGCCTTTTTATATATATATACAAAAAGTACATCATGTTCTATACATCATATATACATCGTCAAAAGATTTCTTTACATCGTATCTACATCATCAAAAATTTAAGATGGAAGTGTCTACCACTTTACCATCATACATAGGTACAAGCCTATCGTCAAAATAAAATAAGCTAGTACATCAGTCTCAAAACATATACATATACACGTGATCTGAGCCTAATCTAACTCTGCTACCGTAACGGTGGAGATATCAGAGTCGTCCTCTCCGTCATCGTCTGGGATCTCCTCGGGATCCTCCTCAAAATTATCTCCCTCGTCGAGCCATCCTCCGAACCCTGGCTCGTGATCGGGCTCCTCGTCATCGTCCTCGTCATCACTAGATATGACGATGATCGGAGGGTCCTCGGGCGCATCCATCTCCTCATCGGCATCATAACCATCATCCTCGGCCTCCTGTACCGGGTCGGGTATTGGATCCTCCTGGTCGACCGGGTCGGGCTCATAAGCGGGCTCTGGCTCATATATCGGCTCCGGCTCGTAAACCGGCTCGGGCATCTCAGCGTCGTCGCCTGGTATCTCAGGCTCCACTCCATGGGCATCGGCCTGTGGATCCTGTACGAGAATCTCCGCAGCTAATATGAACTCGATCATATGGGCCACTGTCATATGCTGCGTCGGTATAGGCGTGTGCTGACGGATCTGTGCAGGTAGTCCGTTCCGCAGGACCACTAGAGACCGTAATCCTGGGTTTGGTATGTCCATGGGATGAGAGGCAACATAGCCTGCTGGAACCTCCGACAGTAATGGTCCATCGGCTCGTGGGGGTACGCTCGCCAGTAATTGGCCATAATGTAATATCGCTCGTGCTGCATCTCCCGATAAATATTGGGATCTCGATAATGCTCTCATCCCATCGTCCAGCACTGGTCCGTAGCGGTTAGTCATGCAGACACGAAAATGTGCCCACGTACGGTCCGGTAGGGTCCCCTCGCCGATCGTCATCCACCATAACCGTGCATCGGCTGCCAAACATCGACTGGCCAATGAAACATGTAGATGTGCCTCTATGTGGCAAAGGAGGAAAATCCTCTCTAGATCGTATAGCCAAACTGATAAGGCTACCGTTCGGGTGGTGCCGTCAAATAGAAGGGGCCGTGACTCATAAAATGCTGAAATCGCGCGCCGGTCCTCCTCTACAGGTGCCGGGTCCATAATCGTAATCTAATCATACATAAGCGCATAATTCATATTAACATATGAAAATAAAATTATAACTTACAATGATGGCGGCGATGGCAGGCTGACTGTGAAATTTAGTCGCAGGAAACCGCTCTGATACCAACTCTGTAACGACCCGCCTAGCTCAGGCCGTTACCGTACATACATACATACATACTTACGTACTTATACGTAAACAGCGGAAATATTTTTTTTTTTTTTTTAAGCCGTATATATATACGCACCTACGTAGATAATTATACTGAATAATTAAAACGTTGTGTAGGTATAAACAAAGCTTGTAAAATATTGACATAATAAACAAAACGTGTGGCGGCATTAATCCCACATTTCACAGTCCAGCACACCTCGCCTTCCATCTTGTATCATTGATTACTGGCAGGTTGCTTACCTACAGCATAGACGTAAGACAGTGAGCGAAAGCTCAGCAAGTACAACTATTAATACCGCAATATTAAAAACACAGCATAATCTAACCTAACATAACATTGTGTACCATAACATAGCATACCATTTCATAACCTTTCTTCATCATAACATGGCATAACATTTCATAACTCTTATCATAACATGCATAACATTTCATAACATAACTTGACATATCGTATGCATGATCCGTTTATGCTTCCTTATGCTCTCTTATCTCTTCATAACTTTCTTAACTTAACCTTACTTTTACTTATGGGCCCCATATCATAAGTGTTCGTACCGGGCGCGCTCCATGGACTTACTCTTGCCATAGCTCAACCCGACCTAACGCGGGTCGGTACGACACAGGCAAGCTTGCTTGCCGTCATAGCTTAATCTTTCTTTTGTTAATTAGTGAACATGCATCATGATGTTTCACTCAATTAAACTTAACATATCTTAACCCTAATCATGCTCCTATACATCATAGCATACTTGACATTCCATTCATCATAACATACATTCATAAAATCATAACACTTATTATTCATATAAAATCATAGCATTCCTAGGATATTCTATAGCACTTATCATATAGCGTGTAACACTCACAAATAGCAAACATACTTATACAAGTATTCATAATAAGCCTATGCTGCAGGCGGAGTTGTACTTACTTTGACTGTAAAAGCTGTGTCCAAAGTGGAGTCAATTTCCGCCGGGACACTTCCGCGTAAAACGTTCTGAGATAAAATAAAAGTAAGGGTTAGAACTGTTGGTAGATAACCAACATTCTTTCATAACCTTAGTTATAAGCCCTTACTTATTTTTACGTTATCCTAATCGGTCACTTTGGTAACTTTGATTGTAAAATCTCATTTTTAGAACAGAAATCCCTATCTTTGGTTTAAAAATCCTTTTTGTTAAACTTTAAAACTGAAAATCTTAAACTGAGATTTATAAAATTATTGACTATTAGAAACTGCCTTTGGAACAGTTTCACAATGTCAATTTACAGTGAAATTGTGAAATTACACTTTTTCTGTGTCAATTTAAAAATCCTGTACAGAGTTTTCCATAATCCCTGTACAGTTTTCCGAAATCCATTTTCATCTTAAAATCAAGACTGATTCTGAAAAACTTGTCTTCACGAAAGTTTTAGACATCGAAAAGTTCTACAACTTTCGTGTTTTGGGCAAAACCCAGTTCGGACGTTTTCGTGGTCAAAAATCCCGTGGAACAAGTCCCGGCCGTACACGGGTCCTGGGCACATAAGGCACGGGTCCTGGGCACTAAGGCACGGGTTTTGGTAAAAACCAAGGCCATTGGAGCCTCATTTTACAAAACGGTCCACGTTGTCCTCTAGGAAAAACTCTACTTAAAAACTTTCATGTTTTGAGTTTCCCCTGATTCGGCCTCTAAGGGCCTCAAAAACTATTTTTCCCGAAACTGGTCAGTTTCCACCCGAGTTGACAGTTTTCGGTTTAAAATTTCGTGTTCGTCCTAAAACGTCCACCCTACCTCAACCGAACTCATCGGGAGCCTAAATCAGACATGCATAACGTTTCTAACGTTCAATTTTCAACATGCAAGCCAAATTAAACGTAAATCATAATCCTACAAAACCCTAAGCATTCAATCAAACACTTAACAAGCACAATATGCACAAAAATGAACCACCAAACCCTAGGCTTAAACAAATCAAGCACATGCACATAATTTACCAACTAGAGCAGAATTTAAAAGTGGGCTTATACCCTTACAAACCATGGCTTAAATACATTTAAATTTCACCATATGAAATTTAAATGAAAACTTGATCGGTTAAGGTTTTTACCTTACTCGGTTAGGCTCGGGGAGCTAAGATTCGGCTTCCTTCCTCCTCCTCAATCACCGGCTGTTTTGGTGAATAGCAAGTGTCAACTTGCTGCCTTTCTTGCCCAAAGTTCAGCCACCAAATTACACCAAATCCGGTTGCCTACAACTCCAAAACCGGTTTGGATCACGCTTGGTTCTTCCCCCCCTAGATCCGGCCTTACTAGGGAAATGGCACCAAATTTTTTTCCAACTTTTTTGGCTTGGTTTCCACCTTGAACCCGACCACTCTAAGCCCTCCACACTCTAAGTTTTGCAAATTTTTCTTGCCTTTCTCTTCTCCCTTAAGTCCGGATTTGTGTGAAGAAAAAATGCAAGAGTTTGGCTAAGTTTTCTCTTTAATTGTGAACAAAGGCCACCCCTATTTATAGAGGTTGGAAACTTCTCATATTTGCACACTTTAGCCCTCAAAAATCAGAAAATTGGACATTGGAGGGGGGTATGTGGCCGGCCATTAAGGGTGGTGGAAGACAACTCATTTCTTCCATTTTCCTTAATTCAACTAATGATGTAATAATCAAAAAGTTACATGAGGTAAGCCAAAGTCTAAGCTTGTTTGGCTCTTTTGCTAATAAGCAGTCCATATTTAAGTTACCACAGGTATTTTCAATACTGGATTCACTTATGCACAGTATTGATTTACCGAACTGCAGTCCAAAATTCATCCGTGTAATACTGGACGGTATGAAATTTTTCTTATTTCATCAAACTCTTTTGCCCTAAGCTTCAACTTAATGTGCTTGATTTTCTAAGGTGGTTCTCATGTCTTAAACATAACTTTTTATCTGCAAAAAGGCACGGGTTTACCCGGTGCAATTTATACAGATCAATATCTAAACATAAAGTCATTTCTTAAACTTTTCGGGTCAACCATCGACTTTCTTGTCAATTAGGGACCTTTTTGTCAAGTTTTGACTTCCATGGTCAACAGTTGACTTTTGGTCAACCGCGACGGTTTTTGGTCAAACTTTGACTTTTTACAAAATTTCAAGATTTTGCTCCATATTACCTAAAAAGGTCATTTTCTTAAATACATAACCATTTTTGAGTCTTATAAAGTCATAAAACTCACAAAACATAATTAAAAACCCTTAACTGGGCTTTTTCCATAAATACCTTTACGGTTCAATGTACATTTTATACATAGAATCGTTCAGACATGAAAAATCAGGTATTACAGAGTCCTTGGAGCCCAAGTTTTGCTTACCTCATCATGATGACATCATCTTGATGACATCAGTGCTTACCTCATGCTTACATCATCATTTTTCTCCAAAATCACACTTTTGCCCCAAAGACAAAATATTTACAATTTGACCTTCCAATGGCATGTTGGCCGGCCATCACCTTGTTCTCCAAGCAAATGATGACATCATTTTGATGACATCATCTTGCTTACATCACCTATTTTTTAGAAATTGTATTTTAGCCCGAAAGTTAAAATTCTTGCATTTATGCCCTCTAAGTGCCGGCCCTTACTTGGAGATCAAGCCAAGCTTATCTCACCTTGATGACATCATCTTGATGACATCATTTGCTTACATCATCAATTTTCCAAAATTTTCACTTTAACCCCTAAAGATAAATTTTGGCATTTTTGCCCTAAGGTGGCGGCCATGTCATCTCTTCTAGAGCCTTCCTTGCTTTCTTTCCAAGCTTATTTAATCCAATTATGATGTCATAAATTAAGGATAGGATGATGTCATCCATATTAAGCCCTGTTTGGCTTTTCCTCAATATTCAGTCCATTTTTCTGCTACACAGATATTTCTAATACTGTGTTGCTTAAACACAATATTTTTATACTGTACTACAGTCCAAATTATCTGTGTAAAAATAAACTGAATAAAATTTTTCTTATTTCTTGGCACCTTTCTTGCCCTTAATACCATACTTGGTGTGCTTGATTTTCTTGGGTGGTCTCACAGCTTATGCTTGCTAAATTGTCCGTAATGAAGTTTTTGCAGTATAATTCCATACTGCTTTGCTATATCTCAACACTTCATCTATTTGACCTCCTGGTCAACCTTGACTTTCGGTCAACTTTGACTTTTTCGGTCAAACTTTGACCAGCATGAAATCATAGAATTTTCCTTCCCTTTTTGCTCAAGGGTCAGATGCATGACTAAGCAAACTGCTTATTGAGTCTCATAGCTAATTAAACGAGAACTCAAACATATACTGATATTTAACTCAGATCATGAGTTTTATATCGACATCCAAGAGTAAGACTCGGGATTTTCCTTGTCTAAAAGAAATCATAGTTTCATCGAAATTTCGGATATTACATTCTACCCTCCTTAAAGAAATTTTCGTCCTCGAAAATTCGATACTTCTAAGTGGCTTTTCTTCAAGTCCACTATTGATCCATCGTAACTTGTTCATGTTCCCATTTTTATACTTTAATAGGATCATGTTTCTTGTCTAGAACCATACTCTTACTTTCATATCATGTCATCATACTTTCATTCATTCTTACTTCATACTATCTTACTTTCATACTGCATACTTTCTTACTTACGTACGTTCATACTTACATGCTTACATACTTTTACATACATACATTCATACTTACATACTTACATACTTTCATGCTATCATATTCTCCTTTCATATTGCATCACAAGAACTATTTTCATAAAAATTTGAGCAAGTATATCATATAACTTGCCATGTTTGAAAAACATTTACTTTTTCATACGTGAAAAGTATTTCATACTTTATAAATTTTTCCACACTTGGAAACATATCTTGTCATATAACTTTTCATACGTGAAAAACGTTTCATACTTTAAAATTTTTCCACACTTGGAAAACATAGCTTAAAATACTTCTTTCTTGAACCTTGATCTTATGCTATTAAAACCTTTTATTTTCATAATGGCCCTTTCTTGGAACTCATCCCGTTCTTGGAACTTGTCCCTCAAGGATTCGGCCTATGACCCCTATCTTGGGACTTGTCCCTCAAGGATTCGGTCATTTAACGAACATAACGGCTCCTATCTTGGAACCTTTACTGTTCATAACAGCCCCTATCTTGGAATTTCCTCCAAGGATTCGGCTGTATTACATAAAATGAGGGATTCTTTCAAGCATGAGCTCAAGATTTAAGCATCTTTTATAAAAGTATTTCCTTTGAATTCTTTCAAAGTTAATATGAAGAAAGCTTGATATCGTTCGAGTGATGCAATACTTATCTCGTATCGACTAGCTACTTGCTAGATAGTAGAATGGTAGAAGCTTCTCTCATTGCTTCTAACATTTTCTTCATAACGTATAATCATTATCTTAGTAATGTCTAAAACTTCCCATTATTTCATAATTTCCCTTACTAAGGGATCATATCCTTAATTTCCTCGTCACAATGATAGCCATTATCCCACTTATTCTTTGTGGATTGCCTTGATATTACCAGCAGTCAAGCACTAACAAACATCTTTCCATACCTATTATCATTCTTATGAGAGCATAAGTTTCACAACCACGAAACTTATGTTCTATAGCATCTAGCTTATTTCTTAAATGGACTTCCAGATTATCA
This sequence comes from Ficus hispida, assembly GCA_025413025.1. Taxonomy (NCBI): domain Eukaryota; kingdom Viridiplantae; phylum Streptophyta; class Magnoliopsida; order Rosales; family Moraceae; genus Ficus; species Ficus hispida. Next base: position 2,558,790 of record CM046372.1, on the reverse strand, counting down.
CCCTCTGAGTAGGCGATAGGCTATTGATTCGAAGCCTATCATTCTTATGCACTAGCATTTATCATCATGTTGGCTATCATTTCAGATAGTCTTGGAAATGTTCGGTGAACCGACTTTTCTCTTTCTAATTCTAATCTAACATGTCTAACATTATCCTTCATAACTTACATACCATACTAGAGATTCCTACGATCTCATCATATCATATCGTAGGCTCAGCTTATTCACCATGCTTTCGCTCGAACTCTGATCCACTGGCAATCATAGCCATAGACTCATCTGATAAATGCGCAGCTGCAACACAACTGACGTATCGTCTCATATCTGTAGCCACACATAATGCAGCCGTTTCTTGAGTCCATCGAAGATGCGTGACTCCATTCCTTCGGATGCAATGAAGTTTTGCGGTCTCTTCAATCGTACCCGGGTTTTAACAGGTTCATATCTTTACTATTTAAAACTATGACCTCAATAGTTACTATACTAACTAGAGTAAGAAAACTTACTTGCAAAACTGTGGCTCTGGCGGCAGAACTGTGAAACTGGATGGCAGAAAACTTTGCTTGATACCATCTCTGTAACGCCCCGAACCGTCACGCGTAGGGCGTCCTACTGCGCAGACGTGGGCCGTTACATTACTTGCTTAACTTATTCTTATTTAAAAAACTTAAAGTGCGGAAAATTCTGAGTAAAATTTTTTTTTCTTTTCTTACTTTGAACATAACTTATCTTCATACATAATCATATTACTCACTCGAGTACTGAGCTTTCATAATCATATTGAAGCTAACATAATATACCGTGGACCAATCCGACCTAATGCGGTTCGGTACAACACGAGGCAACTTGTTGCCATCATCCTTGAAAACCATTCTTAACTCGTTCTTGAAAACAATTTCTTAAAAATAGTTTTCTTCTTGAAAACGTTTCTTATCCATACTTCACATAACATAAAACACATCTTTCAAATATATTTTTCAAAACATATTTTACATACATAAATTCAAACACGTGGCGGTGTCCATCCCACATTTCACAGCCTGTAGCACCAGCCTTCACAGCTTTGCATCAGTATCGCCGGTAGGTTGCTTAACCTACAGCATGAACGTAAGTAATGAGCTTATGCCAGTAAGTACAACGTCAATCCGCAAAACATTTTCTAAAAGGAATGCATGAACCAATTAGGTTTTCTTATGAATCGATTTAAATTTCATTATTATCTGATTCTATTTTATTTGCATATCATGTGTGCACGTACCGTGGTCCATCACTATGATGGCTGGAGGCAGCCAATCCAAACCAACTCAAAACCATGAAACAAACTGTTTAACATGGAGTGATTGGGGCAGCCAATCCACTCACCCAAACCATAGACTAAACCATTTAAACTCGCCATCATGGCAAGTCGTACGACACAATGACCTTAGCTTATCTTAACATGTGTTCTTACCATGTAGTTAATATTAGTGAACATGCTACATGATGTCACTATATTAAAACATAACATAAACAAACCATAACATATAACTGCCGTAACATAATCTCTCATAACATAACTTCATATCATAACATATCCTCGTAACTTAACCATCATATCATCATAACTATCATCGTAACATAACATCATACGTAAGCATCATAACATAAATCATGCATATCATAATCATGATTCTTGAAAAACATGTTTTAAAAACATTTTGCCCATGCTGTAGGCGGAGTTATACTTACTTGTCGTCCTATGCTCTTGGTTATCGTCCGAATCGTGGCACGACAACAGTTCCTACTCCTGTTTCCAAACAGGACGTAAGATAAAGCCATAACATTCTATCTTACCATAAATCATAATCATTAAATGTTGGTGTCCTAACCAACATTTATGAGTAGCCTTAGTTATATTATATGTTCCCTCCTTAACAACTTACGATAACTGCTTGGTTACTTCCGTAACCCTAAGGTCATGGCCCAACATACTTAAACAACATCATGCTAGGTTACTTCTGGTAACCTTGGGTACTAAGCCCAACCATTCTAAATAGTATTAGGTTACTAATCTTATTAGGCCCAACCCACTATCTGGGTATCTCATGTGGTTACTATAAGTAACCTAACTTATTGGCCAATAAAATTAGGTAACCTCTCCGGTTACTATCTGTCCTATAGTTGTCACCATAGGACCCGGCGTATTTCAATTATTTTTGACAAACCTTTGTCAAGTTTTCTTTAAAAATCTTATGAAAACCGTATTTTCATAAAATCTTAACATTTAAGCAAAGACAGTTAAAAACTGTCAAGCTCTGAAAAAATCTTTAAAACAGTTTCTTAAACTTTGGTTATCAGTGCATTGTCAGGAATTTCCTGCTTATGCACTGTTTTTCTGAAAATCCTGTGCTGGAATTTCTGTTTCCTGCACAGTTTTGGGAATAAAATTGTACTTTAAAATCTGTTCATAATTTGATAAAACTTTCTTCATAAAAGTTGTAGATCTCGGATAATACTACAACTTTCATGTTTTGAGGAAACCCAGTTCTTCTTGGATTCTTGTCAGTTTTAATTTGAAACTTACTGGACTGTAGACTAGGTCTGGGCAGATTAGCCTCGGATTTTCGTAAAAACGGAGGCCATTGGAGCCTTATTTTGAAAAACGGTCCACGTTACCCTCTAGGAAAAACCATTATCTACAACTTTGTAGTTTTGAGTTTCTTCAAATTCGGCCTCTAAGGGTCTCAAAATACCATTTCCAGAACACTGCCCAGTCTCGACCCGAGACTGGCAGTTTCGGTTCTTATTTCGTTTACGTTCCTAAAAGTGCACGCTACCTCAACCGACCACAGCGGGAGCCTAAAGTCACACATGCAATCGTTTCTAACGTTCCATTCCATCAATCACATAATCATACATTAAATCTTAAACCTATGGGAACATATAACAAACACTTGTAGGCATACTCAAAAACCATAAGCACGTCATCAAACATGCATCAAAACATAAACTAGAGACCACCACCCTAATCATGCACAATCAAGCACTAAAAGGTGAGCTTATGCTCTTACATCCAATGCTGGAAATACATTTAAATTTCCCAAATTAAGCTTAAACGAAAAGCTTAAGATCAACGGAGATTACCTCGATGCACACAAGGCTAGGCTAGGGTTTGGTGCATTTTTCTCCTTTCTCTTGGCTGCCCATAACGGCCATTCTCCTCCTATTCCTAGCATTTTTTTCTGCTTTTCCAGCTTATCCATAACCGGCCATTCAAGCCAAAAAAAATTGGGTTTCCAATTTTTTTCACTCTTTCTTTTCTTCCTCACAAAATCCGGCCATTTCATTTTTTCCTCTTGGGTTTCGGTTTCTAGGGAGGTTTTGGAGAAAATTGGGCAGAGTTTTGGGATGATTTTGGCTGCCAAAAACCGCCCCCTTTGAGCCCTATTTATAGGTGAAAATTATAAATTTTCACCAATTATTTTTATTTCAAAAATTGCACATTAGGGCTTAAAAATAAAATATTTGCTAGTTAGTCCCCTACATGTGGCCGGCCATGTGGAGTCCTTGGAGCCCAAGTTTTGCTTACCTCATCATGATGACATCATCTTGATGACATCATGTGCTTACCTCATGCTTACATCATCATTTTTCTCCAAAATCACACTTTTGCCCCCAAAAGACAAAATATTTACAATTTGACCTTCCAAGTGGCATGTTGGCCGGCCATCACCTTGTTCTCCAAGCAAATGATGACATCATTTTGATGACATCATCTTGCTTACATCACCTATTTTTTAGAAATTGTATTTTAGCCCCG
>CM046372.1:2499628-2554891 GCA_025413025.1 Ficus hispida | reverse complement strand
TCTTATCATATGACTTTTTCATACATGAAAAGTATTTCATACTTTAAAAATTTTCCACACTTGGAAAATATATCTTAAAATAGCTTCTTTCTTAAACCTTGATCTTATGCTATTAGAACCCTTTCCTTATCATAATGGCCCCTTTCTTGGAGCTCTTCCCATTCTTGAAACTTGTCCCTCAAGGATTCGGCCTATGACCCCTATCTTGGGACTTGTCCCTCAAGGATTCGGTCATTTACTGAACATAACGGCTCTTATCTTGGAACCTTTACTGTTCATAACAGCCCCTATCTTGGAATTCTTCCTCAAGGATTCGGCTGTATTACATAAAATGAGGGATTCTTTCAAGCATGAGCTCAAGATTTAAGCATCTTTTATAAAAATATTTCCTTTGAATTCTTTCAAAGTCAATAATGGAGAAAACATAATGTCGTTCGAGTGATGCAATACTCATATCATATCGACTAGCTGCTTGCTAGATAATAGAATGGTAGAAGTTTCTCTCATTGCTTCTAACATTTTCTTCATAACTCAAAATCATTATCCTTGGGAATGTCTAAATCTTCCCATTATTTCAGAATTTCCCTTACTAGGGAATCATATCCTTAATTTCCTCGTCATACTAATAGCCATCATTCAACTTAATTTTTTGTGCATTGCCTTGATATTACCACCAGTCAAGGCACTAACAAACATCTTTCTCCATATCTAATATTATCCTTATGGGAGCATAAGTTTCACAACCAGGAAACTTAAGTTCTATAGCATCTAGCTTATTTCTTAAAATGAAAACTTCTAGATTATCACCCTACTGAGGTAAGGCGATAGGCTATCTGATCTCGAAACCTATTCATTTCTTATTGCTGCTTTAGCATTTATCATCATGACTTGGCTATCATAGTTGCAAGATGAGGCTCTTGCAGAAATTGGTTCGGTTGTACCAGCAACGAACCATTTCTAGTTTCTAATTCTAATTCTCAACATGTCTAACACTCATTCCTTTATCCATATCTTAACATATCATACTAGAGATTCATCACGATCTCATCATATCATATCGTAGGCTCAGCTTATTCCCCACGCTTTCACTGCGCAACTCTGATCCACTAGCAATCATAGCCCATAAACTCATCTGGATAAACGCGCCAAGCTGCAACATAACTGCCGTACCATCTCCATTTCGTGCAGCCACTCAGCAAATGTAGCCACTTCTTGAGTCCCATCGAAGATACGTGACTCCATTCCTTCAGATGCCAATGAAGTCTTGCGGTCCTCTTCAATCATACCCGGATTTCATACGGGGTTCATATCTATACTATTATAAAACTATGACCTTACATAATTACTATACCTAACTAGAGTAAGAAAACTTACTTACAAAACTGTGGCTCTGGCAGCAGAACTGTGAAATTGGATGGCAGAAAACTCGCTCTGATACCATCTCTGTCACTCCCCGACCGTCCACGTAGGGGCCGACTACGCAAACGTGGGCCGTTACCATACTTGCTTAACTTAACTCTTCGTTTAAAAAGCTTCAACCTGCTGAAAATCCAGAGTAACATTTTTTTTTCTTTTCTTACTTTACTTTGAACTTAACTTAACCTCATGCATATTCATAAGTACTCACTCGAGTACAGAGCTTTCATAATCATATTGAAAGCTAACATAATCATACCATGGACCAATCCGACCTAATGCGGTTCGGTACAACACGAGGCAACTTGTTGCCATCATCCTTAAAAACCATTCCTTAACTCGTTCTTGAAAACAATTTCTTAAAAATAGTTTTCTTCTTGGAAACGGTTTCTTATCCATATTATCACTTTAATATATCTCAACATAACATAAAACACATCTTTCAAATATATTTTTCAAAACATATTTTACATAACATAAATTCAAAACCCGTGGCGGTGTCCATCCCACATTTCACAGTCTGTAGTGCCAGCCTCCAAAGCCTTACATCAAGTATTACCGGTAGGTTGCTAACCTACAGCATGAACGTAAGTAATGAGCTTATGCCCAGTAAGTACAACGTGCAATCCGTAAAACATTTTAATAAAATAATGCATTGACCGATTATGCTTTCTTGTGAATCAATTTAACTTTCATGTATTATCTTGATTATATTTCCTTACATGTCATGTGTGCACGTACCGTGGTCCATAGCTAAGGAGTGGCGGGAGGCAGCCAATCCAAACCAACTCAAACCATGAAACAAACTGTTTAACATGGAGTGATTGGGGCAGCCAGTCCAACTCAGCCCAAACCATAGATTAAACCATTTAAACCCGCCACTATGGCAAGTCGGTACGACACAATGACCTTAGCTTGTCTTAAAATGTGTTCTTACCATGTAGTTTATATTAGTGAACATGCTACATGATGTCACTATATTAAAACATAACATAACATAAACCATAACATAAACACGTAACATAATTCTTCATAACATAACTATCGTAACATATCCATCGTAACATATATCATCGTAACATAAACATCGTAACGTAACATAAACATCATACGTGAGCATCGTAACATAACATCATACCATCATAACATACCCATCGTAACGTAACTATCGTAACATATCATACGTAAGCATCGTAATATAAATCATGCATATCAATTCATGATTTCTTGAAAAACATGTTATAAAAACATTTTTGCCCATGCTGTAGGCGGAGTTATACTTACTTGTCGTCCTATGCTCTTGGTTTATCGTCCAACCATGGCACGACAACAGTTCATACTCCTGTTTCCAAACAAGGTGTAAGATAAGAGCTATAGACATTCTATCTTACCATAAATCATAATCATTAAATGTTGGTATCCTAACCAACATTTATGAGTAGCCTTAGTTATATTATATGTTCCCTCCTATAACAACTTACGATAACTTGTTTGGTTACTTGCCGTAACCCTAGGGTTCATGGCCCAACATACTTAAACAATATCATACTAGGTTACTTCTGGTAACCTTTGGTACTAAGCCCAACCATTCTTAAATAGTATTAGGTTACTAATCTTATTAGGCCCAACCCACTATCTCGGGTATCTCATGTGGTTACTATAAGTAACCTAACTTATTTGGCCCAATAAAATTAGGTAACCTCTCCGGTTACTATCTGTCCTATAGTTGTCACCATAGGACCCGATGTATTTCAATTATTCTTGACAAACCTTTGTCAAGTTTTCTTTAAAAATCCTTATGAAAACCGTATTTTCATAAAATCTTAACATTTAAGCAAAGACAGTTAAAAACTGTCAAGCTCTGAAAACAATCTTTGAAAACAGTTTCTTAAACTTTGGTTATCAGTGCATGTGCAGGAATTTCCTGCTTATGCACTGTTTTTCTGAAAATCCTGTGCTGGAATTTCTGTTTCCTGCACAGTTTTGAGAATCAAATTGTACTTTAAAATCAGTTCCGAATTTGATAAAACTTCCCTCATAAAAGTTGTAGATCTTGAGAAACCCTAAAACTTTCGTGTTTTGAGGAAAACCCAGTTCGGAATTTATCATGCCTTTATTCTTTGTTGAACTCACCTGGCCGTGCATAAATCCTGGGCACGGTCACGCTCGGATTTTCATAAAAACCGAGGCCTTTGGAGCCTTATTTTGAAAAACGGTTCACGTTTTCCTCTAGGAAAAACCATTATCTACAACTTTGTAGTTTTGAGTTTCCTCAAATTCGGCCTCTAAGGGCCTCAAATTACCATTTCCAGAAAGCTGCCCAGTCTTGACCCGAGACTGGCAGTTTTGGTTCTTAAATTCGTTTCTCGTCCTAAAACGCGCAAACTACCTCAACCGACCACAGCGGGAGCCTAAGGTCACACATGCAATCGTTTCTAACATTCCAATCCATCATGCACATAATCAAACATTCAATCTTAAACCTATGGGAACATATAACAAACACATGGTAGGCAAACTCAAAAACCCATAAGCACATCATCAAACATGCACCAAAATATAAACTAGAGACCACCACCCTAATCATGCACAAGCTAGAATACTTAACTAGAGCATTGACATAAATAGTGAGCTTATGCTCTTACAATCCAACTCGGAAATACACTTAAATTTCCAATGTAAAACTCAATCGAAGAGCTTATGATTAAAGGAGATTACCTTGATTGAACACAAGGCTAGGCTAGGAGTGTGGTTCATTTTTCTGCCCTATCTCCTTGGCTGCCTATAACCGGTTTTGCCCCTCCAATTAGCACCAAAACTTTTTGGTCATTTGGTGGTTCTTCCTACTGAATCCGGCTATCCTAAAACCCACTTTTCTGCACTTTTCTCTTTTCTTTCTCTTCCTTTCCCATGGCCGGCCACTTGGCCTCCAATGGGTACCAATTTTTTTTCAAATTTTTCTTTGATTTCCTACTTGAAAATCCGAACACTCTAGCTCACTTTTCTTTCTTTTCTTTCTCTTCTATGGTTCGGCCTTTAAGGGTGAGGGTGAGGGAAAATTTTGCCATAGTTTTGTTAAGGCTACAAAACTTGCTCAAAAATTGTAAACCAACATCACCTATTTATAGGTGAAAATCATAGTTTCTAGAATTACATATAAGGGTCTAAGAGCAAAGTATTTGTTCAAAACTCCTCCTAGGTGGCCGGCCATAGTGAAGCCTTGGTGGGCAAGTTACTTGCTCACCAAGTTTTGCTTACATCACCTAATGACATCACTTTGATGACATCACCTTGATAACATCACTTGCTTACATCACCTTGATGACATCATCTTGATGACATCACATTGATGACATCACCTTGATGACATCATCAAGCCAAATACTTATTCTCTAAGCACACAAAGAACCGGCCATTAGGAAACCTTGGTGGGCAAGTTACTTGCTCACCAAGTTTGGCTTACATCACCCCCGTGACATCATTCGCTTACATCAATTTGACGACATCATCTTGATGATATCATCAATCCAATTGCTTGTTCACCAAGCCTAGAAGAACCGGCCATGCATGTAGACACCAACCAAAAATATCTTTCTATGCTTATCTCTAACTTAAATCCTTGTTCCAATGTAACTAGGCTTGTAACCAATTTTTGGCCTAGTTGGAACCTTGGTTAGGAATTTTCATGATTCTATAATTACATACTAATCCATCATTACTTACTTTTCTAAAATTACACTTTGGCCCCTACGGACAAAATATTTGCAATTTAGTCCCTGTAGGTCGCCAACTATGGCGGAGCCACTTGGCTTCCATTTCGTGTATAATTATCCACTTGATACTAAAAATCCAATAATATAATCCTACAGTCCATTTCCTTACCAACTTACATAATATCAACACTGTTTTTCACCAAGACAGTATTGTTACACTGGACTACAGTCTAGAATTTATCTGCGTGATAATTGGACTGCGTATCGGATTTTCTTAGGACTTAAAACTATTTAGTCCTTAATGCTCTAAAATTGTGCTTGATTTTTCTACGGTGGTCTCATAACTTATTCTTACTTAATTGTCCGTAATGAAGGTTTTCCGCAGTATAATCCCATACTGCTTTGCCATATCTCAGCACCTTCATCTATTTGACCTTCCTGGTCAACTTTTGACTTTTCGGTTAACTTTGACTTTTTCGGTCAAACTTTGACCAACATAAAATCATAGGATTTTTCTTCCCTTTTTACTCAAGGGCTTTACGCATGACTAAGCAAACTGCTTATTGAGTCTCATAGCTAATTCAATGAGAACTCAAACACATACTGATATTTAACTCAGATCGTGAGTTTCATATCGACATACGAGATTCAAACTTGAAATTTTCCTTGTCTAAAAGGAAATCATAGGTTCATCAAAATTCCAGGTATTACATTATTTGTAATAACCCAATGGATTATGGACCCAGAATGTTAAGACATAGGCCTAAGGTTAGGATAGTGACCTAACCCGACCTGTATGGATGTGGGCTTAGCAATGAGGTTTCTCATTTTAACCCAATAAGATAGTTTTGTATAGGAGGGGACATATAACTAAGACTATGAACGCAGGTTGGTTAAGTCACCAACATTTAACAATTATGATTTATGGTAAGATTAAAGGTGTAAAACTTTTATCTTACACCCTGTTTGGAAACAGGAGTATGAACTGTTGTCGTGCCATGATTCGGACGATTAACCAAGAGCATAGGACGACAAGTAAGTATAACTCCGCCTACAGCATGGGCAAAAATGTTTTTATAACATGTTTTTCAAGAATTCATGCTTGATATGCATAAGTTATGTTATGATGCTTACGTATGATGTTTATGTTACGATGCTTACGTATGATGTTTATGTTACGATGATGTATGTTACGATGGATATGTTACGATAGCTATGTTATGAAGAATTATGTTACGGTGTTTATGTTATGGTTTATGTTATGTTATGTTTTAATATAGTGACATCATGTAGCATGTTCACTAATATAAACTACATGGTAAGAACACATTTTAAGACAAGCTAAGGTCATTGTATCGTACCGACTTGCCATAGTGGCGGGTTTAAATAGTTTAATCTATGGTTTGGGCTGAGTTGGATTGGCTGCCCCCATCACTCCATGTTAAACAGTTTGTTTCATGGTTTGAGTTGGTTTGGATTGGCTGCCTCCCGCCACTCCATAGCTATGGACTACGGTACGTGCACACATGACATGTAAGGAAATATAATCAAGATAATATATGAAAGTTTAATTGATTCACAAGAAAGCATAATCGGTCAATGCATTCTTTTGTTAAAATGTTTTGCGGATTGCACGTTGTACTTACTGGGCATAAGCTCATTACTTACGTTCATGCTGTAGGTTAGCAACCTACCGGCAATACTTGATGCAAGGCTGTGAAGGCTGGCGCTACAGGCTGTGAAATGTGGGATGGACACCGCCACGGGTTTTGAATTTATGCTACGAAAAATATGTTTTGAAAAATATATTTGAAGGATGTGTTTTATGTTATGTGATAGTATGGATAAGGAACTGTTTTCACGAAGAAAACTATTTTTAATAAATTGTTTTCAAGAACGAGTTATGGAATGGTTTTTAAGGATGATGGCAACTGTACTGAACCGCATTAGGTCGGATTGGTCCACGGTATGATTATGTTAGCTTTCAATATGATTATGAAAGCTCGGTACTCGAGTGAGTACTTATGAACATGTATGAGGATAAGTTAAGTTTTATGTGAGTAAGAAAAGAAAAAATTTTTACTCCGGAATTTTCAGTCAGTTTAAGCTTTTTAAATTAAGAAGTAAGTTAAGCAAGTAATGTAACGGCCCACGTCTGCGTAGTCGGCCCTGCGTGGACGGTTCGGGGCGTTACAGTTCCAACCTTCTACCTGCTGTTCATGAGACCTTTGATAGCATCGGTCTTAGCCTGGATAGTTTGTTGACCAAACATCTCTTCCACGTTATCCATGGTCTGCCTAGCAGTTTGATGTTCCTCATGCTGTTTCTGGAGTACGTTAGACATGCTCGCCCGAATATAGCACATGGCACTTAGGTTGGAATTGTCCCAGCACTCAAGTGCTACAAATTCCCTATCAGGAGCATCGATCGCAGGCGTAGGTGATCTGGGTTGGGTTAGGACGAAACTGTGTTTCTCAAAATTCAGGACGATAAGCAAGTTCCTTTTCCAGTCATTAAAGTTTTCGCCAATTAATTTGTTTTATGTAAGTATCACAGATAAAGGGCTCGACATTTTGATCTATAATAAGAAAACATGTAATAAGTACGTCTAACGCCCCGACCGTCCACGTAGGGCCGGCTATGTAAACGTGGGCCATTACCATGCTTGCTTAACTTAAACCTTAGTCTTAAATACTTAACCTTACAGAAAATTTCAGAATAAATTTTTTTTTTCTTCTTTCTTTTTTTTTTCTTAAACTTTATTTTAAAATCACAACTTAAAAATATTACATATGTAACATGGTACATATTCCTTAAAACATATATATACAACTTGATAATTTAAACAGTTTGCGGAAAAACTTGAGTAGTGGTATCCCATTGTAATACCCGAAACTTTTATGGCTTATGATTCCTGTAGAAATAAGGAAAACCTAAGTCTGGATCAAGATTGGAATGGAATAACAGTATAAGTTTGAGTTCTCATTTAACCAGTTACGAGACTCAACAATAGACTACTTAGCCAAGTATAAGGCGTTTTAAGGAAAATGGCGTGATGAAATTTCATAATTTCATGTTGGTTAAAATTTGACCGAAAAAGTCAAAATTGACCAAAAAGTCAAATGTTGACCCGGAAGGTCAAATAGATGAAGGTGCTGAGATACGGCAAAGCAGTATGGAATTATACTGTGGAAAACCTCCATTACGGACGAATAAGTAAGCATAAGCCATGAGACCACCCTAGAAAAATCAAGCACACTAAGTATGGTATGAAGGGCAAGAAAGGTTCCAAGAAATAAGAAAAATTTTATTCAGTTCATTTTTACACAGATGAATTTTGGACTATAGTACAGTATAAAAATACTGTGTTTAAGCAAACACAGTATTAGAAATATCTGTGTAGCAGAAAAATGGATTGAATATTAAGGAAAAGCCAAACGGGGCTTAATATGGATGACATCATCCTATCTTTAATTTATGACATCATAATTGGATTAAATAAGCTTGGTAAGAAAACCAAGAACTCTCTAGAACAAGATGACATGGCCGGCCACCTCAGGGACAAAAATGCCAAAATTTTATCTTTAGGGGTTAAAGTGAAAATTTTGGAAAATTGATGATGTAAGCGAAGTGATGTCATCAAGATGATGTCATCAAGGTGAGATAAGCTTGGCTTGTTCACCAAGAAAGCAACCGGCCACCTAGGGGGCATTTTTGTAAGAATTTTCACTTTTGGGGCAAAAGTGCAAATTTTGGAAAATTGATGATGTAAGCGAAGTGATGTCATCAAGATGATGTCATCAAGGTGAGATAAGCTTGGCTTGTTCACCAAGAAAGCAACCGGCCACCTAGGGGGCATTTTTGTAAGAATTTTCACTTTTGGGGCAAAAGTGCAAATTTTGGAAATTTGGTGATGTAAGCAATGAGGTAAGCGATGATGTAAGCCATGATGTCATCCCTTGCTTGCTCTCCAAGTCTTGGCCGGCCACCTTGACACCTAGCATGCCAATTGCATTATTTCCTCTAAGTTTAGGGGCTAAAATGTAAATTTTGGAAAGTTTGCATTTGCCTATAAATAGGGGTGGCATTTAATCAAAAAAATCAGAAAAAGCAGCCAAACTCTTGCCATTCTTCTGCAGAAAAATCCGAGAGAGAGAGGAGGAGAGAAACCAAGAGAGAACCAAGAGAAAAGTTGGAAAAAGCCAAGGGAGGCTAGTTAGTGTGCATGTTCGGTTTCAAGCTAGAAACCAAGGACAAATCTGGAAATTTTGGACCCAATTTCTGGACAGTGGCCGTGCATGGGAGAGGAATAAAAGAGGGGAAATCCGGACTTGATGGCAGCCAAGGGGGAGTGAGGAAAAAGTTGGAATCCAAGCTTGTGAACCAACATCCAAGCTCTAGAGGTAAACCCTAAAACCCTAAGCTTTTTATTGAGCTTTAATTTGGAAATTTAAGTGTATTTCCATGTTGATTTGTATGAGCATAAGCTCACTTTAATTTTCTGCCCTAGTCATGATTTTAGGGTATATGCTTGATTAGTTAGGATTCTTGGTTTGGTAGTTCCAATATTGCATGTTAAGTGTTTGTTATGTTGATTAGGGTTTATGTGCTTGATGCATGATGTGAATTTTAATTTGCATGGTGATGTTCGAAATTGTGATTAAAGAAATTTATGCTAGAAAGCCGCTGCATGTGTGTATTAGAGCTCCCGCGGTGGCTGGTCGAGCTAGATTCCACGTCTAGGACGTAAAACGAATTCTAAACCGAAAACTGCCAGTTCGGGTGCCAACTGGCCAGTTTCGGGAAAAGTGAAATTTAAGGCCTTTAGAGGCCGAACTGGGTAAAACATAAAACATAAAAGTTGTTCAGGAGGGTTTTTCCTAGGGAACATCGCGAGCAGAATCTCAAAATGAGACTCCAATGGTCTCTATTTTTACAAAAATCCGTGGCTGGTCTGCCCAGACCCAGTTTACAGGATCAGCCAGTTTCAAACAAAAACTGGTGCAAATACAAGCAGAACTGGATTTTTCTCAAAACACAAAAGTTTTAGGATTTTCAAGATCTAAAACTTTCGTGAAGACAAGTTTTTCAAAATCGGAATGGATTTTTAAACTGACACGGATTTCTAAAGAGTGTGCAGGAAACAAGAAATTCCTGCACAGGATTTTCTAAAACAATACAGGAAAACTGTATTTTTGCACCAACACCAATGTTTTAACTATGGGAACTGTCCCAAAGGCAGTTTTCAACAGTTAATAATTTTTACAAACCCTACTCTAGAAAATACGATTTTTCATATGTTAAACAAATTATTTTAAAACCTAAAAGGTTGAATTTTTCCAAAGAAATGTAAGAATGGATTTTTTTTACCCAAAAGTTGTCTTACTTTTGGTAACAAGACAATGATAGATGGTAACCGGGAAGGATACCCGAGTTACTGGACGGGGTCCAAAGCCCAAGGTTGACTTAGGATAATTGGACTAAGATTGACTACCTCAAGGGTTACTCAAGGTAACCCAACAAGGTATTGAAATTGGGTGTGATCTTAAAACCCAAAAGATTATGAATAAAAATGACAAGGCATAGGTTAGGATAATAACCTAACCCTATTCATATATAATTGGGATTAATACCCAAGGTTACCTTATGTAACCAAGTAAGTCATCATGAGTTTATAGGAGGGACATATGACTTACTATTAAAGGTTGGTTAAGGATACCAACATTGTATGAAAAGATTTACGGTAAGATAGGCTATCTTACACCCTAATTGAAACAGGAATAGAACCTGTCGATGTTACCTGATTTCTTATGTCTGAAGATTCATGTAAAATGTACATGACCGTAAGGTATATGGAAAAGAGTAAAGTTTTTAATTATGTTTGTAGTTTTATGCTTATGCTCATGTTATGATATTATGTATGCCTTTTTATGTATATATGGAGGCATAATGCTATGAATGTAAGTCATGTTTCTAAAAAATCGTGGTTTAAAAAATGCCACGTTGTGGCAAATGTTAAGAATGATGTGACATGGTGACATCATGAAGCATGTTCACTAATATTGAACACATGTAAGATAATCAGTAAGTTGCACCAACCCCGTGATCGAGGAGGTACATGTTCAAAACCAGTTGTGACATTTACCTTCGTTGATGCTGAGGGTCACGATTTCCAGAACTGTTAGGGCCTTGCAAACCCTAGCTTTGTCTGGAGCTGGCGCTTTGGTACGTAACTAGGGGCCACATGTGAACAAGATAAAAATAGTGGTCTTAAATATGATCTATTACAAAGACCAATCGATCATAAATGGATCATGCATATGTTACAAGATGATTTGCATGTTTTTTTTAGATGTTTAAAATGTTTTTGTGAGATATGTTTGTACTTGCTGGGCGAAAGCTCATCAGTATATTCCATACTGTAGGTAAATGCCTGCAGCTTTACTTGGTGGGCCATGGAGACGATACAGCAAGTGAAGGGCGGTGTGGGATACCACTACGCAAGATTTTCCGCAAATGGTTTAAATTATCAAGTTGTATGTATATGTTTTAAGGAATATGTACCATGTTACCTATGTAATGTTTTTAAGTTGTGATTTTTAAAAACAAAGTTTAAAGAAAGAAAAAAAAAATTATTCTGAAATTTTCTATAAAGTAAAGTATCTAAGACTAAGATTTAAGTTAAGCAAGTATGGTAACGGCCCACGTTTACGTAGTACGCCCCTACGTGGACGGGTCGGGGCGTTACACCCATACCGCCTTTCACTTGCTGCATCGTCTCTATGGCCCACCAAGTAAAGCTGCAGGCATTTACCTACAGTATGGAATATACTGATGAGCTTTCACCCAGCAAATACAAACATAGCCTCACAAAACACAAGAAATATCGCACAACTTATGCATGAACCAATTATGTCCAATTATGAATCTTTTATGCACTTGAACTTATTATCTTGATTACATATGGGCCCCTTGTATACGTACCAAAGCGTGCAATCCTCAGAACGTCAAGGTTTGCAATGCCCTTAACAATTCTGGAAAACATAAACATAACCCTTCACACATCAACGGAAGATTGATTATTATTATACCCTCACGCATCAACGAGAGGTTGATAATCATAAACTTAAACTTGAAACATACATGATTCTCCCGCATCAACAGGAGGTTGGTACGACACCTTACTTGTCTTGGTTTAGTCTTAGTCTTGTTACATTTCCAAGACTAAGAATCTTTATATGTGATCTTATTAGGCATGATGCACATGAGACATAAACATGGCATTACCATAAGTCATCGTATAAGTTGGCATATCTTGACATAACATGGCATATCTTGGCATAACATATAAATCATGAAAACATGACATATACTTAAACATAGCATACATGAAAACATGTCATACTCGAAAATAGTATTTTACTATTTTCCATACTGTAGGTGAGATTTGTACTTACATGGTATTGTGTGTCTTAGGTTTCGTTGCTCCAAATTAGGTCGTAACAACAAGTTTCGTCCTGCTGTTTAAAAAAACATAGGATAAGGATCCTATAAATCATAATCATAGAATGTTGGTAACCTAACCAACATCCCTGAGAAACCTTAGTTATATATCCCCCTATATCTATTTATGAAATCTAGTTCGGTTACTTGCTGTAACCCTAGGGCCCAAGGCCCAATCCATACTTAAACAGTATCTTGTTAGATTACTAATCTTACTAAGGCCTAATTATTTTAGAGTAACACCCTATTATATTACTATCGGTAATCATAGGGTAAGGCCCAACCTGATAACTCGGTATCCTAACCGGTTACTAAAGGTTATCTTTAATAAAAACCGTATCTCAATACAATTATAACTTTTACGCAAAGACAGTTAAAAACTGTCAAACTTTGAAAGCAAAACCATAAAAATAGTTTCTTAATTTAAGTGTCAGTGCATGTACAGGAATTTCCTGTTTTTGCACTGTTTTTTTTTTTTTTTTTTGAAATTCCTTTGCAGGAGTTTCCTATTACCTGCACAGTTTTGGAAAATCAGGTTTTATCATAAAATCTGTTTAGAATCTGAAAAAACTTTCTTCATGAAATTTTTAGATCTTGAAACATATTACAACTTTGTTTCTTTACACAAAACCCAGTTCTACCTTTAACTAATCCGTTTTCCTTGTTGAATTCCCCAAGCCGTAAGCACAAGTCTGACCTGCCCAGGAGTTTCTAGACTCGGATTTTAATAAAAACAGAGGCCTTTGGAGCCTATTTTTCAAATTCTGTTCATGTTGTCCACTAGGAAAACCCCTTCTCTACAATTTTGTAGTTTTAATTTTTTCCAAATTCGGCCTCTAAGGGCCTCAAAATCGACTTTCCAGAAGGCTGTCCAGTTTTACCCGAAAACTGACAGTTTTGTACTTAGTCAAGTTTTACGTAAAATTACGCGCACGCTACGTCGAACGGTTAAAACCGTGAGCCTAAGTCAAACATGCAGTGCTTTCTAACGTAAAATCTCATCATGCATGCATTCATACATTCTCATGCAAAGGCAAACCCTTGGGTGTTCTTGCACCAAGCTGGGTTAGCAAAAATCCCTTCGTATGATTTTGCAATCCATTTCCTTACTAACTTAGAAAATATCAATACTGTTTCTCACCAAAAATAGTATTGTCATATTGGACTATAGTCTAGAATTCATCTGCATAAAATTGAACTTTGTATAAATTTTTCTTATGACTTAGAGCTACTTAGCCCTTAGTGCTCCAAATATTGCGCTTGATTTTTCTAGGGTGGTCTCATAGCTTATTCTTACTCATTCGTCCGTAATGACGGTTTTCTGCAGTATAGTATCCGTACTGATGATCATACTGCAGTATCCTCTTAGTCAAACTTTGGTCAACCTTGACTTTTTAGGTCAAACTTTGATCAACATGAAATCATAAATTCCTATTCTGCCTTTTTTCTCAAAAGGCTTCGCGCTTGACTAATGCAACTATTATTGAGTCTCGTAGCTAATTCAACGAGAACTCAAACATATATTGATATTCAACTCAAATCATGAGCTTCATATCGACATACAAGATTTAAACTTGGATTTTCCTTGTCTAAAAGGAAATCATAGATTCATCAAAATTCCGAGTATTACAGTACGAGCAAACATCCTATTAATTTATAAAATATGGTTTTGTAATAAAACATAGAGATCTATATGCAATCTAAATGTTCATATGTAAAACCCTTAAAACACATACCTTACAACGACAATTCCTAGCTTCTGCTTTCTAAGCTACCGAGGGGTAGTCATAGAATAACTAGCCAAGAACACGGATCCCTTCCGATTAATACATATTCGTCCATGGAGCAAACTCCATTAAATATATATTAACTATTGTTTATTTGGCCACTACTTTACATATCAGAGCCTCGAGGGAGGATTAATAAATAAAGTAGTATGAGTGTATAACCATCGTTTCCAATTTTGAATCCATATTTTACATCCGCCACCGAGGGGTGATCATAAACATAAAATATGCCCAAAATTGTTATCCTTTCGGAAATCCAAATCAGTGTGCGCTCTAGGTAAGATACCTATCTAAAGGGAATTCCCGGGTCAAAACCGAGTAGTAGGCACTACCATGTGTAACTATTGGACCAATGATGGAGGCCGTAGGTCTTAGTATATAAAACCTTCTCCCACTCAATCTTTTAAATTAGGATTTTTGTTTTTCATGCATAAACAATATTTATTGAATGGCACTCCCTAGTCTATATGGCATGTTATCAATACATCACGAAATAGTATAACATATTCATCAAGCAACACATCATCCATTGTTTGTAAAATATGTAAATAGCCGTGGATAATGATTCCATCCTAAAGAAAAGAAAATTACAAAATTTACAAAAATTAACCGAAACATATATCGGCCTTCATTTGTAGATCCATGCCTTGTATCCTTCTTCAATGTGTCTTCCTTCACCAATGTCACATCTTTTTCAATTTAAATTTAAAATTCAAATTTCAAAAAAGATTATATGTGATTTTTAATTTTAATCAAAATTACAAAATATCAAAATTTAAATAAAAAAAATCCGGTTTATTAAATTTTAAAATTCAAAAAAATTTCAAATTTAAAATTTCAAATTTAAATCTCAAAATTTTAAAATTCATAATAATATCCATTAAATTTAAATTTAAATTTTTTATTTTGATTTCCAAATTATCAAGATCACATATCATTGGAAAATTAAATTTTCATAAAGATTTTGTGATTTTTTATTTTATAAAAAAAATGTTTTTTAATTAAAAATAACAAAAAAAAAAATAAATCACATCTTTTGAAAATTTCAACACCTTCATTCATCTTCAATCTCCTCGAATCCATTATATCCGAATTTTACAAAAAAATTCCTATGCCGTTTCTGGCTTACAAAAATTCTAGGAATTGAAAGAACGACCTTGCGGTGATAATAAACTACATCTATTACACTTGAAACACTTAGATACAAATTCTAACCTTTATGGAATCATAACCGGTAAAATTGAACAAGCATCATATATTATAAAAATAATATAAAGCATTCATTCATCTATACATCCATTCATAATATATTTAACATACACAAAATAAAACCTAGAGTGCCAACTCTCTAAAATATTTCATTAATGCATAGAGAGAAATTTATTTGATCAAATAATTTATGTTATATACATAATCATGAGTAGGCTCTGATACCAATTGGAGTTATGGATCCGTGATTGGAGTTACGGCGCAGCAGAAGTTTTAAAATTTTTATGCCATTTCTGAAAAGAATCTCAGGATGCATATAATAATAAATTAAATTCATGATCAAGCGTACCTTATTTCTCAGATTTTGGAATTACTAGAGCGTTTGACCAACGTGACTTCTCTACTATTCCCGAGTTCCACGTCTCAAAGTGTATGTGGGCACACGTTCTGTGAATCCAATTGACCGGTAATGCTTTCCGAAGTCTAGATCCCTTCTTCTCAATTACGATGTTCCTCGTTAAGAATATGATCCAACTTCTTTCTTCAAAACTACAAACCAAGAACCGGTTAACCTCCTATGAAAACTATCACTCGGTTTAACCTTCCTCACGGTTTTGATTCAATGGAATTTTCTCTCTTTTTCTTTCTCACAAGATAGCCGAATTTTATGGAGTGGAAGAAACCACAAATGGTTTTCTTTTTCTCTCCCAAAAACGTTTTTCCTCTTGTGAATGACCCAAAAATTAGTTTCTCCTAGCCTTTATATAGAAGTCTAATCCTTTTCAAAATTTAATTCCTTCTTGAAAAATAATTAATAATTATTTTTCCAAATAAATTTTGAACCAAAAGAACATACAACTTTAGGGCTAGATTCATGTAACGACCCGCCTAGCACAGGCCGTTACCATACATACATACATACATACATACATACATGCGTACTTATTTATTTGGCGTAAGCAGCGGAATTTTTTTTTTTTTTATACAGTGCGGATACTTACAATATATAACGATGTTTGCATACAAAATAATTTACATAAAAAGATTAAAACGCGAAGCGGTTATAATCCCACATTTCACAGCTTGCCCTGCCTCGCTCGCCACCTTGCACCATCAGTTGCCTGTAGGTTGCTTACCTACAGCATAGACGTAAGACACGTGAGCTTTCGCTCAGCAAGTATAACATATACATATCCGCGGAAACAAACATAAACATACTCATCATGACCTTACATAGACATAGCATATCATACATGACTTCCCATAGCATACATATCATAACATACATAACATGTCATAACATCACATAATATATGCATGTACCAGTTATGCTCTCATTATGCCATTGTATTCATTCTTAACTTATCTTACTAATGGGCCCCTTAACATGAGTATACGTACCGGGCGCGCAAATATGATTTGGTTGGGGCGGCCAAACCAATTCCAACTCAAACCACAGTCCAACCTGACCTAACGCGGGTCGGTACGACACAGGCAAGCTTGCTTGCCATCATACTTACTTTTCATGAACTCATACTTGTTCTTATTAGTGAACATGCTTCGTGATGTCACTATTCATAACTCATGCTCATATCTTGGCATTATATCTTTTTCTCATGCTAATGAACTTAACATAGTCATATATTAAACATAGCATCACATACAGCAACATACTTGGCAAGTATACAACAAAAGCCTATGCTGTAGGCGGAGTTGTACTTACCTTGAGTACTATGTCCCGAGACTTGTTGATCCACTTCAGGATACTTCCGCAGGCTATTTGCTGCTATATCAGAGGACATAGAGTAAGAATTATGTTCTTACAGAATGTTGGTAATCAAACCAACATTCATACCTCTTTGTGGTTATATGTTCCCCCTTTCTTAATACAATGCCGGATACTTTCTCAGTATCACAGATAACCTTATGGCTTAGAACATATTTAAGTTGGTCACATAAAGTAACCTTGGCTAAACAGCCTTTCATAACTGTGTTAGGTTATTAAACCTAACCTTGGGCCTAAGCTTGTTTGAAAATTCATTCCATCGGGTTATTCTTGAGTAACCCTGGTTTTTAAGCCCAACTTAGTCATTATATTGGGTTACGTTGGATAACCCTTGGGCTTAGGGCCCAAACCAATAACTCGGTACCTTTCCCGGTTATGGTTCATTTAACTCGATTTAAACTCTTTCTTTATTTCGGAAAAACTTAGAGTTTTAAGATCATTTTATTAAAAACTCAGAATCTGATGAGTGGGTCTTTGTAAAAATCATTAAAAACATAAACTGCCTTTGGAACAGTTTCTCACTTAGAATTAGTCAGTGAATATGCAGAAATGTCCCTTTTCCTGCACTGTTTTAGAAAACTTTGTGCAGGAATTTCTTGTTCACTGCACAGTTTTGAAATCCAATTTTCTATTTAAAAATCAAGGCCGAATTTGAAAAAGTTTTCTTCATGAAAGTTTTAAAGCATTCAAAATCCTAAAACTTTTGTTTTGAACTCGAGACCCAAATCGGTCTCTAACCCACTCCTTTAACCTGTTAAACTCACCTGGCCGTGTATAGGGTCTGAGCACGGTCAGGCTCGGGTTTTCTCAAAAACGAAGGCCATTGGAGACTTATTTTTGAAAACTGTCAATGTTGCCCCCTAGGAAAAACCCTTATCTACAACTTTTGTGTTTTACGTTTTTCCAAAATCAGCCTCTAAGGGCCTCAAAACTGACTTTCCAGAAAACTGGTCAGTCTGAACCCGAATTGGCAGTTTTTGTTCGTTTCTTGGTTTCTAGTCCTAATTCGTGCACACTACCTCAACCGAACACAGCGGGAGCCTAAAATCACCATGCAACGTTTTTCTATCATCCCAAATTGACTTACATGAGCCCCCACATGATCATGTAAATCAAACAACACATTTGCATTAATTAAGGTTAGGGTTTTTGCTTGTTCTTGATTTCTACCAACATAGCATACATATTTCAATCTAACACCCTAACATGCCATTACAATTCTATTGGCAGATTTGGGGAAACATACAACCCTTAATTAATCTAACATACAATCATACTCATAGGCACATACAAATGCACAATTAAACATCAATCAAAACACTAAATCAACCACCCTTAACTAACTAATCAAGCACACACTAAAATCTAACCTAAGGCAGAAATTTAAATTGAGCTTATGCTCATTACAAAACAGCTTGTAATACACTTAAATCTCTAATTTAAAGCTTGAATTAAGAGATTTAAGGGCCAAGAGAAATTTTACCTTACTTAGCCCAAATGTGGGTTTGCTTGGCTCAAATTTCTCCCTTCCTTTCTCCTTGGTGCAGCCGGCCTTAGCTCCTTCCAATGAGCCTAAAATTTTCCAGCCACCTAGGGACAGCTCCTCCCAAGACTCCGGCCACTTCCCACAAGAATCAGCCACCTCCCTATATGTTTTCCCCTTCAATTTTCCTTCCCCCCTGCTGCTGCCACAGAACCGGCCAGCAATGGCCAATCTTGGTTCCAAAATTTTTCTAGCTTCTTGGCTTGCTTCCTAGTGAATGCCTAACACTCCTAAGACTAATTCCTTGATTTTCCAAGCTTTTTCTTTCTCTTTGGCAGCTCCCTCAAGTTCGGATTTTGGGCAGAAAAAAGACCAAAGTTTGGCTAGATTTTCTAATTTTTGTGGATAGGAAGCACTCCTATTTATAGGCATTTTTGAACTTTCCAAAATTGCAAAATAGTCCTTCAAAGTTCACCAAATTGCACATTAGGGGGGTGAGGTGGCCGGCCAAGTGGTTCTAGAACCATCCTTAATTCTTTCCAAATTTTTCATTAAAGCCTTAAAATGATGTCATAAAGCAAAAGTAATGTGACATCACCATTAAGGCCTTATTTGGCCTAATTTTTGATTAGACAGTATCTTTCAATACTAAACAGATATAGTTGATACTGTAGTCTTTGATTCACAGTATCGATTATTAAAATGCAGTCCAAAATTTATCTGTCTAATAATGGACTATACGAAAAATTCTCTTTTCGTTTCGAGCCTTTTAGCCTTTAATCTCCTACTTAGTGTGCTTGATTTTTCTATGGTGGTCTTGAATCTAACTTAAACCATTTTATCTGAAAAATTTGGTTTTCCGCAGTATACTTCCTATACTGCTCACTATTTTTCGATATCGTCAAAGAATTGATCTTTCTAGCCAATCTTTGACTTTCGTGGGTCAATGTTGCTTATCCTGTCAACATGGACTCTCTTGGTCAACTTGACGGTTTCTGGTCAAACTTTGACTTTCTGGTCAAACTTTGACTTTCATAAAAATCATAGCGTTTTTATACCTTTTTCCTCAAAAGGTCGTATGCTCAACTAAGCAATCATTTTTTAGTCTTATAAAAGCATAAGAACTCACAATTCTGAATAAAAACCCTAAACCGGGCTTTTCCATAACTACCTTCACGGTACAATTCAAATTTCTATACAAGAAATTGTAACATAGAAAAATTCTAGTTATTACAATCTACCCCCCTTAAAAATTTTCGTCCTCAAAAATTAAAACAAATCAGGGTAGTTCTTTTTCATCTCATCTTCCAACTCCCAGGTTGCTTCTTCGACCATGTGGTTTCGCCACAATACTTTAACCATGGGAATGGTTTTGTTCCTTAAGACCTTCTCTTCCCGATCCAGAATTCGAACTGGCTTTTCTTCATAGGTTAAGTCCGTATGAACCTCCAATGGTTCCTGACTAAGCACATGGGAAGGGTCTGGCACATACTTCTTTAGCATCGACACATGGAAAACATTGTGCATCGAAGCTAATTCAGGCGGTAGGGCAAGCTTATAGGCAACTTTTCCAACTCGTTCAAGAATCTCAAATGGTCCAGTATACCTCGGACTAAGCTTTCCCTTTCTACCAAATCGCATTACTCCTTTCATAGGAGTAATCTTGATGAACACCGCATCTCCCACCTGGAATTCCAAGGGCCTCCTACGTTTATCGGCATAACTTTTCTGTCTGCTAAAAGCTATGTCGAGCCTCTGCTTGATCATCTGAATATCCTCAGAGGTCTTCTTGATGAAGTCTGTAGTTTGCAGCTGCTTCTGCCCCACTTCCTGCCAGTGGATAGGCGATCGACATTTTCTTCCATACAATGCTTCAAATGGAGCCATACCAATCGAAGCATGATAACTGTTGTTGTAGGAGAATTCGATCAATGGCAGCTTCTGATCCCAGTTTCCTTTGAAATCCAGCACACATGACCTTAACATATCCTCCAGTGTCTGGATGGTTCGTTCTGATTGACCGTCAGTTTGGGGGTGAAATGCCATACTGAACTTCAATTTCGACCCCATAGCATTGTGAACACTAGTCCAAAATCGAGAAGTGAAGCGTCCATCACGGTCCGAAATGATCGATTTTGGTACTCCATGAAACCTGACGATCTGGGATACGTAAATTTCAGCTAATTTCTCCACTGAGAAGGTGACCTTAATAGCAATAAAGTGGGCTGATTTGGTTAATCTATCCACAATAACCCAAATCGAGTCATTCCCACTTGAGGTTCTGTGTAGTCCTACTATGAAATCCATAGTAATTTGCTCCCATTTCCATTCAGGAAGCTCTATTTTCTGTAATTCTCCGCCAGGATGTCGATGCTCCGCCTTAACTTTCTGACAAGTTAGGCATTTTGACACATATTCTGCTACCTCATTCTTCATATTGGGCCACCAAAAATTTTCTCGGAGGTCTTTATACATCTTGGAAGCTCCTGGATGTACTGAGTATGGCGTCTTGTGTGCCTCAGACAAGATCTGGTCCTTAAGGAATTCAAAGTTAGGAACACAAATCCTTCCGTTGAAGTAAATAGTACCATCTTTGGAGACTCTAAACTCCTTGTTCTTCTCGTCAAAGAGTTGTGCTTTCAGCAAAGAAGAATCTTTCCTTTGATGTGACTTGATAGTCTCTAGAAGATTGGACTGGAGGGACAGAACAGATAATTTCCCCGTTATCAATTCCAAGTTGAACTCTGAAATCTCCTTTTGTAGTGGTCTAGGAAACATTCCAATAGACATCAGCATGCCTACGGACTTCCTGCTTAAGGCATCTGCTACCTTGTTCGCCTTTCCAGGATGGTAAAGGATCTCACAATCATAATCCTTTACAAGTTCCAACCATCTACGTTGCCTCATGTTGAGCTCTTTCTGAGTAAAAATATACTTGAGGCTTTGGTGATCGGTGTAGATTTCACACTTCTTCCCGTACAAGTAGTGTCTCCAGATCTTAAGTGCGAAAACTACTGCCGCGAGCTCCAAGTCATGCGTGGGATAATTCCTTTCGTGAATCTTCAGCTGTCGGGATGCGTAGGCAACTACCTTCCCATTCTGCATCAAGACGGCTCCTAAACCATTTTTAGAAGCGTCACTATAGATCACGAAATTTCCTGCATCAACATCAGGAATTATCAACACCGGTGCACTTGTCAATCTCCTCTTGAGCTCTTGAAAATTCTCCTCACATTTCTGAGTCCATTCAAATTTCTTTTCTTTACAGGTAAGAGCGGTGAGGGGTGTAGCGATCTTGGAAAATCCCTCGACGAACCGTCGGTAGTAACCAGCTAATCCAAGGAAACTCCTTATTTCCGTAACATTCTTGGGTGCTGGCCACGCACTAACCGCCTCGACCTTAGCAGGGTCCACTGAAATTCCTTCTTTTGACACCACATGACCCAAAAAGTGAACTTTTTCCAGCCAAAATTCACATTTTGTAAATTTGGCATACAGCTGGTTTCGTCTAAGCGTCTCCATCACCAATCTAAGGTGACGCTCATGCTCTTCTTTGGACCTTGAGTAAATCAAAATGTCGTCAATAAAAACAATGACGAACTTATCCAGGTACTCTTTGAATACTCGGTTCATGAGGTCCATGAATGCGGCTGGGGCATTGGTTAGCCCAAATGGCATAACCAAAAACTCATAGTGCCCGTAACGTGTTCGAAAAGCCGTCTTGGAGATATCTGACTCCTTGATCCTGAGCTGATGGTAGCCTGATCGTAGATCGACTTTCGAGAATACTACCGCTCCCCTAAGTTGATCGAAAAGATCGTCAATCCTCGGAAGGGGATACTTGTTCTTGATCGTAATCTTGTTAAGCTCACGGTAGTCTATACACATTCGTAGTGATCCATCCTTCTTCTTTACGAACAACACTGGTGCTTCCCACGGAGAGTAACTTTGTCGGATGAATCCCTTGTCCAGCAATTCTTGTAACTGCACTTGCAGTTCCCTAAGCTCGGCAGGTGCCATACGATAAGGCGCTTTCGATATCGGTGCAGCTCCAGGCAGCAATTCGATTTCGAACGAAATCTCACGATCCGGCGGAAGTCCTGGTAAGTCCTTCGGAAAGATATCCACATATTCCTTTATAATGGGAACATCTTCCGGTGCCAATTCCACTTCACAATCTTTATCCACCATGTTAGCTAAATATCCTTGGCAGCCGTTAGCTAACATTTTCCAAGCCTTCATTGCTGAAACCAGTTTAGTTGCTGAATTCCGAGATTGCCCGTAGAAATTGAACTCCTCCTTTCCGTATGGATTAAATGTTACATAGCGTTTTCGGCAGTCGATCCTGGCGTCGTATTTGCCTAAGAAATCCATTCCTAAGATCACACCGAAATCCTGTAACTTGATCGCGATGAGATCTACGAATAATTCTCGGCCACAGATAGTCACGGAAGCATTTCGTATCCAAGAATTGGACCACAAAATCTCTCCGGACGGCAAAGAGGTTTTGAAGGGCTGATCTAAACTATTCACACCTCTTCCTAACTTCTGGGCGAACTCCAGGGATACAAATGAGTGAGTAGCTCCAGAATCAAACAAGGCGATAGCATCATAAGTGGCGATAGAGATCTGACCTGTCACCACATGTGAAGTCCCAGCTTCAGCATCACCCCTGGTGTAAGCATATATCCTGGCTTGAGGTTCAGGAGCCTCTAATCTGCCTTGGGTGATTGAGGGTCCTTCAAGCCTAGTTTGGACAGCATGCAACTGGCTGTTGGTGTTCCGACTTGGGTACTGAGGATTCTGGCCTTGATTATTCAGATGGCAGTTCTTCGCATAATGCCCCTCCTTGCCACACAGGAAACACGCATTCGACCCCATTCTACAAACTCCCGGGTGTTTCCTTCCATACTTGGAGCATGCCGGGTAGTCAGTGTTATTACCCTCATTTCCTCTATTATTCCTCTTCTGAGGGTAATTCTTTTGTTGTCCCTGACCCGAGAAATTTCCCTTTCTCTTGTTCCTCCCAAACTGTTTGGAACCTTGGGTAGGGTTACTGACTTGTCCTTTCGGGGGCGTTTCAAAGTTTTGGCGGGGCTGCGTCGGCTTTGCCACTGCTTTTTCATCCCTCTTTGCCCTGAAGATCTGAGCCCTTGCTTCCTTGTCCTGGTTTATCCAGTATTCGGCTCTTATCGCACGACTCACGCAGTCGGATACCAGGGTAGGCGGGCTACTGCCAGCGCTAACTTGCTTGGCGATATCTGTCCGGAACATCTTCATCATTCTTCTAACTTTTTCTGTTTCGTTGGGAACCAGTTCCGGACACAACCGGGCCAACTGTTCAAACTTCTTGACAGCCTCCATTTGTAATACCTGATTTTTATGTCTGAACGATTCTATGTATAAATTTACATTGAACCGTAAAGGTATTTATGGAAAAAGCCCAGTTAAGGGTTTTTAATTATGTTTTGTGAGTTTTATGGCTTTATAAGACTCAAAAATGGTTATGTATTTAAGAAAATGACCTTTTAGGTAATAAGGAACAAAATCATGAAATTTTGTAAAATGGTCAAAGTTTGACCAAAAACGTCATGGTTGACCAAAAAGTCAACTGTTGACCATGAAAGTCAAAACTTGACAAGAAGGTCACTAATTGACAAGAAAGTCGATGGTGGACCCGAAAAGTTCAAGAAAATGACTGTATGTTTAAACGTTTATCTGTATAAAATTACACCGGGTAAAACCGTGTTTTTACAGATAAAAAGTTATGTTTAAGATATAAGAACCACCTAGAAAATCAAGCACATTAAGTTGAAGTATAGGGCAAAAGGATTTTAAGAAATAAGGAAAATTTCATACCGTCCATTTTTACACGGATGAATTTTGGACTGCAGTTCGGTAAACCAATACTGTGCATAAGTGAATCCAGTATTGAAAATACCTGTGATAACTTAAAAATGGACTGCTTAATAGCAAGAAAAAGAGAAAAAGAGCCAAACAAGCTTAAGCCTTGCTTACCTCATTACCTTTTTGAATTTTGACATCATTAGTTGATTTAAGAAAAATTGGAAGAATTAGTTGTCTTCCACCTAGCTTGATGGCCGGCCACATGCCCCCCTAGAAGTCCAATTTCTGATTTTTTTGAGGACTAAATTGTGCAATTACAAAAAATTCACAAACTCTATAAATAGGGGGAGCATTGTTCACAATTTAAGATTGTTAGCCAAACTCTTGCATTTTTGCTCCACAAAATCCGAACTTTGAGTGGAAGAGAAAGGCAAGAAAAATTTGCAAAACCAAGAGTGTGTAGGGCTTAGGGGTGGTCGGATTCAAGTAAGAAACCAAGCAAAAAGTTGGAAAAAAATTTAGTGCCCATTTCCCTAGCAAGGCCGGTTCTAGGGGGGGAAGGAAACAAACTTGATCCAAACCGGTTTTGGAGTTGGAGGCAGCCGGATTTGGTGCAATTTGGTGGCTGAATTTAAGGCAAGAAAGGCAGCAAGTTTGCACTTGCCAATCACCAAAACAGCCGGTGATTTGAGGAGGAGGAAGGAAGTGGAAACCCGAGCTCACCGAGCCAAACCGAGTAAGGTAAAAACCTTAACCAATCAAGTTTCATTTAAATTTCATATGGAGAAATTTAAATGTATTTAAGCCATGGTTTGTAAGGGTATAAGCCCACTTTCAAGTTCTGCCCTAGCTTGTAAATTATGAGTATGTGCTTGATTTGTTTAGGTATAGGGTTTGGTGGTTCAATTATGTGCTTGTGTGCATGTTAGATGTTTGATTAAATGTTTAGGATTTTTGTAGGATATGAATGATGTTCAATTTGGCTTGCATGTTGAAATCTGAACGTTAGAAACGTCATGCATGTCTGATTTAGGCTCCCGCTGAGTTCGGTTGAGGTAGGGTGGACGTTTTAGGATGCAAACGAAATTTTAAACCGAAAACTGCCAACTCGGGTAGAAATTGGCCAGTTTCGGGGAAAACAGTTTTTGAGGCCTCTAGAGGCCGAATCAGGGAAAACTCAAAACATGAAAGTTTTTAAGTAGAGTTTTTCCTAGAGGACAGCGCGGACAGTTTTGTAAAATGAGGCTCCAATGGCCTCGGTTTTTACCAAAAACCGTGCCTGAGTGCCCAGGACCCGTGCCTAAAGTGCCCAGGACGCACGGCCAGGACTAGTTCCACAGGGTTTTTGACCACGAAATCGTCCGAAATAGGTTTTATCCAAAACACAAAAGTTGTAGAACTTTTCAATCTCTAAAACTTTTGTGAAGACAAGTTTTTCAGAATCAGTCTTGATTTTAAGATGAAAATGGATTTCGGAAAACTGTACAGGAATTATGGAAAACTCTGTACAGGATTTATAAATTAAAACAGAAAAAGTGTAATTTCATAATTTCACTGCAAATTGACATTGTGAAACTGTTCCAAAGGCAGTTTCTAATAGTCAATAATTTTATAAGTCTCAGTTTAAGATTTTCAGTTTTAAAGTTAAACAAAAAGGATTTTTATACCAAAAATTAAGGTTTTCTTTTCTAAGAATAAGATTTTAAAACCAAAGTTAAAAACAAACCAATTAGGGTTACCAAAGTAACCAATTAGGATAACGTAAAAATAAGTAAGGGCCTATAATTAAGGTTATGAAAGAATGTTGGTTATACTACCAACAGTTCTAACCCTTACTTTCATTTTATCTCAGAACGTTATACGCGGACGTGTCCCAGCGGAAATTAACTCCACGTTGGACACAGCTTTTACAAACAAGGTAAGTATAACTCCGCCTACAGCATAGGCTTGTTGTGAATACTTGCCTAAGTATGTTTGCTATTTATGAATGCTACATGCTAAGTGCTATAGAATATTCTAGGAATGCTATGATTTTATATGAATGATAAGTGCTATGATTTTATGTTATGAATGAATGTCATGATGTATGAAATGTTAAGTATGATATGATTTATAAGAGCATGATTAGGGTTAAGGTATGTTAAGATTAATTAAGTGAAACATCACGATGCATGTTCACTAATTAACAAAAGAAAGGTTAAGCTATGATGGCAAGCAATTGCCTGTGTCGTACCGACCCGCGTCAGGTCGGGTTGAGCTATGGCAAGAGTAAGTCCATAGAGCGCGCCCGATACGAACACTCATGTTATGGGGCCCATAAGTAAAGATAAGTTAAGAAAGCATAACAAAGCATAAACGATTCATGCATATGTTATGATAAGTCATGATAAGAAATGTTATGTTATGGTAAGTTATGTTATGTTATGATAAGTCATGATAAGGAATGTTATGTTATGATAAGTCATGATAAGAAATGTTATGTTATGATAAGTCATGATAAGAAATGTTATGTTATGATAAGTCATGATAAGAAATGTTATGTTATGATAAGACATGATAAGAAATGTTATGTTATGATAAGTTATGATAAGGAATGTCATGTTATGATATGTCATGAAATGTTATGTTAGATTAGATTGTGTTGTGTTTATGTTATTGCGGTATTTAATAGTTGTACTTGCTGAGCGTTAGCTCATTGTCTTACGTCTATGCTGTAGGTAAGCAGCCTAGTAGCAACCCGTGATGCAAGATGGAGGGCGAGGTGTGCTGAACTGTGAAATGTGGGACCAATGCCGCCATGCGTTTTGTTTTGTTATATGATTATTTTATAAGCTTTACTTATGCCTGCACAACGTTTTAATTAATCAGTATAATTATTTACGTATGTGCAAATACGTTTATACGGCTTATAAAAAAAAATTTATTCCGCTATTATACGTATAAGTATGTATGCATGTAAGTACGTATGTATGTATGTATGTACGATAACGGCCTGTGCTAGGTGGGTCGTTACAGAGTTGGTATCAGAGCGGTTCCCTGCGACTAAATTTCACAGTCAGCCTGCCATCGCCGCCATCATTGTAAGTTACAATTTTATTTTCATATGTTAATATGTATTATGCGATTATGTATGATTAGATTTACGAGTATGGACCCGGCACCCGTAGAGGAGGACCGACGAGCGGTTTCAGCGTTCTACGAGTCGCGGCCCCTGCTATTTGACGGCACACCCCGGACGGTAGCTTTATCAGTCTGGCTATACGATCTGGAGATGATTTTCCACCTTTGCCACATAGGGGCACATCTGCACGTCTCGCTGGCTAGCCGATGCCTGGCAGCTGACGCGCGACTGTGGTGGACGACGATTGGCGAGGGGACTTTGCCAGACCGTACGTGGGCACATTTTCGTGTCTGTATGACTGCCCGCTACGGACCAGTGCTGGATGATGGAGCGGATGGGCACTATCGAGATCCCGATATTTATCGGGAAATGCAGCATGAGCGATACTACATTATGGCCGATTACTGGCGAGCATACCCCCACGAGCCGATGGACCATTACTGTCGGAGGTTCCAGCAGGCTATGTTGCCTCTCATCCCCATGGACATACCAAACCCAGGATTACGGTCTTTAGTGGTCCTGCGGAACGGACTACCTACACAGATCCGTCAGCACACGCCCATACCGACGCCGATTATGATAGTTGCCCATATGATCGGGTACATTTTAGCCGCGGAGATGCTTGCACAGGATCTACAGGCCGATGCCCATGTAGCGGAGCCTGAGATACCAGGTGACGACGCTGATATGCCCGAGCCGGTTTATGAGCCCGAGCCAGCATACGAGCCAGAGCCAGTATATGAGCCCGGCCCAGCCGACCAAGAGGACCCGATACCCGTCGACCCGGTACAGGAGGCCGATGATGATGGGTATGATGCCGATGAGGATATGGATGCTCCAGAGGACCCTCCGATCATCGTTATATCTTAGCGATGATGAGGATGATGAGGAGGAGCCTGATCACGAGCCAGGATTTGGAGGATGGCTCGATGAGGGCGACGATTTCGAGGAGGACCCCGAGGAGATCCCAGACGATGATGATGATGGCTCCGATGTTTCGGTTGTTACGGTAGCGGAGTTAGATTAGGTTTAGATCACTAGACCGAATATGTATGTTTTTATTTTTGAAACTATATGTACCAGCTTATTATTTTTGACAATAGGCTTGTACCTATGTATGATGGTAAAGTGGTAGACACTTCCATCTTAAATTTTTGACAATGTATATATGATGTAAAGAGAATGTAATTATAAGTAAAGTAAATATGATGTACTTATTATATAGATATAAAAAGGCAGTTAAATGTGAGATGTATGAAATCTCAATTATGAATGATATGATACGAATGTGATGAATGTTTACGATATGAATATGATAAGTATATAAGATTATGGTATGACAATATTGTGACATAATGCATATTGTTACAATATGTTAAGATATGAATGCAAAGAAAGGATATTGATAGTTAATAATATCTTTTCTTATGATTTAAATAGGAAGATTAAGATGGTTCGAACGCGCAAGGCTGCACCAGTTGATCCACCTGCGCCGGACCTAGCGACCGTTGTAGCCAATTTACAACGGCAGTTGCTAGAGCAACAACAAGAGACAAACCAGCTGAGAGAGCAACTGGATCAGCTAAATCAAAGACCCCAGGTTAATGAGGTTCCCTTACCCGCAGACCAAGCAGCTCCAATGGCACCTCCAGTGCCCAATTTTCCACCATATGCTGAGGTACCAATAGCACCTGCTGGGGTACCGGTAGATCCACCTCCAGCAAGAGAAGACTTATTGTATGAGAGATTTAGGCGGATGAAAGCGCCCGAATTTGAGGGGACGACAGACCCAATAGCCGCAGACAACTGGTTGATAGATATCCAAGTCATCCTGGATTTTATGCGGCTCACCGAACAGGAAAAGGTTCTATGTGCCTCGTTTGCTCTCAAGAAGGACGCGAGACACTGGTGGATAACTGTTCAAATGCGTGAAATGTCATGGCAATGAGTTGGCAAGATTTTGTGGCTGAGTTTCGTAGTATGTACTACAACAGAGAAATCCTTGCCACTCAACAGGACGAATTCACCAGCTTTAAGCAAGGGTCTATGACAGTGATGGAAGCCGTTAAGAAGTTCGAACAGTTAGCGCGCTTGTGCCCGGAGCTGGTACCAAGTGAAACTGAAAAAGTCCGGAGAATGATGAAGATGTTCCGGACAGACATAGCTAGGCAAGTTAGTGTCGGAAGCAGCCCACCTACCCTGGTATCCGACTGCGTGAGCAGAGCGATAAGGGCAGAATATTGGATTAATCAGGATAAGGAAGCAAGGGCGCAGTTTTTCAAAGCCAAGAAGGAGGAAAAGGCCGTTGTTAAGCAGACACAGCCCCGTCAGAGTGCTGAGACGAATCAGAAAGGCCAGAACAATAACCCTGCTCAAAGTTCCAAACAGTTTGGGAGGAACAAGAGGAAAGGAAATTTCTCGGGACAGGGCCAGCAACAAAATTTCCCTCAAAAGAAGAACAACAGGGGAAATGAGAGTAATAACTCTGACTATCCAGTATGTACAAAGTGCGGGAGAAAACATCCGGGTGTCTGCAGAATGGGGACCAACGCATGCTATCTATGCGGAAAGGAGGGACATTTTGCAAAGAATTGCAACATGAACAAGCAAGGCCAGAACCCTCCGTACCAGAACAGGAACGTAAGCAGTCAGCTTCATGCTGCCCAGGCCAGACTAGAAGGACCTTCCATTGTCCAAGGAAGATTGGAAGCTCCTGAGCCTCTGTAACGCCCCGACTAACGTCACGCGTAGGGGCGTCCTACTGCGCAGACGTGGGCCGTTACATTACTTGCTTAACTTAATTCTTACTTTAAAAATAACTTTAAAGTTGCGGAAAATTCTGAGTAAAATTTTTTTTTTTTTTTTTTATTACTCTACCTTGAACATAACTTATCTTCATACATAATCATATGTACTCACTCGAGTACCGAGCTTTCATAATCATATTGAAAGCTAATCATAAGTATACCGTGGACCAATCCGACCTACTGCGGTTCGGTACAACACGAGGCAACTTGTTGCCATCATCCTTGAAAACCATTCTTTAACTCGTTCTTGAAAACAATTTCTTAAAAATAGTTTTCTTCTTGAAAACGTTTTCTTATCCATACTCTCACATAACATAAAACACATCTTTAAAATATATTTTTCAAAATATATTTTACATAGCGGAAATTCAAAACTCGTGGCAGTGTCCATCCCACGTTTCACAGTCTGTAGCGCCAGCCTTCACAGCCTTGCATCAAGGATTGCCGGTAGGTAGCTAACCTACAGCATGAACGTAAGTAATGAGCTAATGCTCAGTAAGCACAACGTTCAATCCGCAAAACATTTTCATAAAAGAATGCATGAACCAATTATGCTTTCTTGTGAATCGATTTAACTTTCATAAATTATCTAGATTCTATTTTCTTAAAGCTTACATGTCATGTGTGCACGTATCGTGGTCCATAGCTATAGAGTGGTTGGAGGCAGGCAATCCAATCCAACTCAAACCATGAAACTAACCGTTTAACATGGAGTGATTGGGGCAGCCAATCCAATTCAACCCAAGCCATAGACTAAACCGTTTAAACCCGCCATCGTGGCAAGTCGGTACGACACAATGACCTTAGCTTGTCTTAAATTATATTCTTACCAAGTAATTAAATATTAGTGAACATGCTACGTGATGTCACTATTTTAAACATATAACATAACATAACATAAACCGTAACATAAACTACGTAACATAAATTACCATAGCATAAACCTCGTAACGTAACATCGTATCATCATAACATAAATATCGTATCTTAACCATCATAACATAACATCATACCATAACATCTTAGCATAAACATCATAACATGGCATCATAACATCATAATACGTCCTAACATAAACTTCATAACGTAAGTACCATAACATAAATCATGCTTATCAACGTATGAAAATCAAGTTTTAAAAACATTTTGCCCATGCTGTAGGCGGAGTTGTACTTACCTTTAGTCCTATGCTCTTGGTTCATCGTCCAAACGTGGCACGACAACAGTTCCTACTCCTGTTTCCAAACAGGACGTAAGATAAGAGCCATACACATTCTAGCTTACCATAAATCATGATCATTAAATGTTGGTATCCTAACCAACATTTATGAGTAGCCTTGGTTATATTGTATGTTCCCCCTAACATCACATAATAACTTGCTCGGTTACTTTCCGTAACCCTAGGGCCCAAGGCCCAACATACTTAAACAATAACTAATTAGGTTACTTCAGGTAACCTTGGGTACTAAGCCCAACCATACATGAATAATATTAGGTTGCTAATGTTATTAAGGCCCAACCCGCTATCTCGGGTATCTCAAGTGGTTACTATGAGTAACCTTACTTATTGGCCCAATAAAATTAGGTAACCTTCCGGGTTACTATTTGTCCTATAGTTGTTTACCATAGGACCCTGCGTATTTCAATTATTTCTTGACAAACCTTTGTCAAGTTTTTCTTAATGAAAACCGTATTTTCATCAAATCTTAACATTTAAGCAAAGACAGTTAAAAACTGTCAAGCTCTGAAAACAATCTTTGAAAACAGTTTCTTAAACTTAGGTTATCAGTGCATGTGCAGGAATTCCCTGCTTATGCACTGTTTTTCTGAAATTCCTGTGCTGGAATTTCTGTTTCCTGCATAGTTTTGGGAATCAAATTGTACTTTAAAATCTCTTCGTAATTTGATAAAACTTTCTTCATAAAAGTTGTAGATCTCGGATAATACTACAACTTTCATGTTTTGAGGAAAACCTATTTCTGCTTGGATTCTTGTCAGTTTTAATTTGAAACTTACTGGACGTGTAGACTAGGTCTGGGCAGATTAGCCTCGGATTTTCATAAAAACGGAGGCCATTGGAGCCTCATTTTGAAAAACGGTCCCCGCTGCCCTCTAGGAAAAACCCTTATCTACAACTTTGTAGTTTTGAGTTTCTTCAAATTCAGCCTCTAAGGGCCTCAAAATACCATTTCCAGAACACTGCCCAGTCTTGACCCGAGACTGGCAGTTTCGGTTCTAAAATTTGTTTCTCGTCCTAAAACGTACACACTACCTCAACCGACCACAGCGGGAGCCTAAAGTCATACATGCAATCGTTTCTAATGTTCCAATCCATCATACACATAATCATACATTCGTTCTAAATTCTATGGGAACATACAACAAACATGTGATAGGCAACTCAAACCCATAAGCACATCATCAAACATGCATCAAAAATGTAAACTAGAGACCACCACCTAATCAAGCATAATCAAGCAAACTTAATCTAGAGCATAGACATAAAATAGGTGAGCTTATGCTCTTACAATCCGACTTGGAAATACACATAAATTTCCAAAGTAAAAGCTTAATTTAAAAGCTCGGGACCAAAGGAATTTACCTCGATGCACACAAGGTTAGGCTAGGGGTTTGGTTCATTTTTCTGCCCTATCTCCTTGGCTGCCCAATCCGGTTTTGCTCCACAATTGAGCACTAAAACCTATTGGTCATTTGGTGGTTCACCCTACAACATTCGGCTGCCCTAGAACCCAATTTTCTGCATTTTTCTATTCTCTTTTTCTTCCTCTCCCATGGCCGGCCACTTGCCTCCAATGGGTACCAAAATTTCTTTCCACTTTTTCTTGTGGTTCTAGCTAGAAATCCGACCCTCTAGCTCACTTTTTTTTTTTTCTTTTTCTTCCTTTCCTTTCTTTCTATGGCTCGGCCTCTAAGGTTGGAATGTGAGGGAGAATTTTGCCATAGTTTGGCTAAGCTACCAAAACTTGCTCTAAAATTGTGAACCAACATCACCTATTTATAGGTGAAAGACAAGGTTTCTAGAATTGCATAAAGGGGCCTAAGAGCAAAATATTTGCTCATTCCTTCACCTAGGTGGCCGGCCATTGTTCTTCCTTGGTGGGCAAGTTTACTTGTTCACCAAGCTTTGCTTACCACACCAATGACATCCCTTAGATGACATCACATTAATGACCTCATCAAGCAAAAATACTTGCTCTACAAGGGTTCAAAAATCCGGCCACATGCATGCATGGAATCAACAAAATTTTTTCATGCTTATCTTCCTCCTAGTGGCCGGCCATTGTGATTCCTTGGTGGGCAAGTTTGCTTGCTCACCAAGTTTGGCTTACTTCACCCTAGTGACATCATCCTCTTACATCGTCTTGATGACATCATCTTGATGACATCATCAAGCCAAATTCTTGCTCTCCAAGCATTCAAAGAACCGGCCATTTAGTGTGGAAAATCAACAAAATATCTTCCAAGCTTATCTTTTCATTCTAATCTTATTCTTAATTCCTTGTTCCAATGTAACTAGGCTTGTAACCAAACTTTGGCCTAGTTGGAACCTTGGTTAGGAAAATCCATCATTCCATAATTACATACTAATCCATCCTTACTTATTTTTCTAAAATTGCACTTTGGCCCCTACGGACAAAATATTTGCAATTTAGTCCCTGTAGGTCGCCAACTAAAAATCGAGCCACTTGGCTACCATTTCGTGCATAATTATCCGCTGGATACTTAAAAATCCCATAATCATGATCCTGCAATCCATTTCCTTACTAACTTACATAATATCAATACTGTTTTTCACCAAAACAGTATTGTCATACTGGACTACAGTCCAGAATTCATTTGCATAATTTTGACTGCGTAACGGATTTTCTTAGGACTTAAAACTATTTAGTCCTTATCGCTCTAAAAATCGTGCTTGATTTTTCTACGGTGGTCTCATAGCTTATTCTTACTTATATGTTCGTAATGACGGTTTTCCACAGTATAATTTCCATACTGATTAATCCTACTGCAGTACCGTCTCAGTCAAACATAAAGTCAACCTGGTCAACTTTGACCGGCATAAAATCATAAATTACCATTTTGCCCTTTTTCCTTAAAAGGCCACATGCTTGACTTAAGCAAACTATTGTTGAGTCTCGTAGCTAATTAAACGAGAACCCACACATAAACTGATATTCTACTCAGATCATGAGCTTCATATCGACATACAAGTTCCAAACTTGGGATTTTCCTTATCTAAAAGGAAATCGTAGGTTCGTCGAAATTCGGGGTCTTACATTCTACCCTCCTTAAAGAAATTTTCGTCCTCGAAACTTCGTATAATTCTAAGTGCTTTTCTTAAAATTCACCATAATTCCATAATGGTTTACTCATGTTCCCATTTTACACTTTTAATGGGATCATATCTCTTATATAGCACCATAATCTTACTTTCATATCATGCTAACATACTTTCATTCATTCTTACTTCATACTATCTTACTTTCATACTACATACATTCTTACTTACATACGTTCATACTTACATACTTGCATACTTTCTTACATACTTACATACGTATCATGCTATCATCTTCTCCGTTCATATTGCATCACAAGAACTATCTTCATAAAAATTTGAGCAAGTATATCATATAACTTGCCATGTTTGAAAAACATTCTTATCATATAACTTTTTCATACATGAAAAACGTTTCATACTTTAAAATTTTTCCACACTTGGAAAACATATCTTTAAAATAGCTTCTTTCTTGAACCTTTACTTATCATAATGGCCCCTTTCTTGGAACTCATTCCGTTATTGGAACTTGTCCCTCAAGGATTCGGCCTATGACCCCTATCTTGGGACTTGTCCCTCAAGGATTCGGTCATTTACTGAACATAACAGCTCCTATCTTGGAACCTTTACTGTTCATAACAGCCCCTATCTTGGAATTCTTCCTCAAGGATTCGGCTGTATTGCATCTTTTATAAAAATATTTCCTTTGAATCTTTCAAAGTCAATAATTAAGGAAACATAATATCGTTCGAGTGATGCAATAGATGGCATACTTATATCTTATCGCCTAGCTGCTTGCTAGATAGTAGAAGCTTTTCTCATTGCTTCTAACTTTTCCTTCACAGAACAAGATCGTAATCCTTAGGAATGTCTAAAAATTCCCAATTATTACATAATTTCCCCTTACTGAGGGATCATATCCTTAATTTCATCGTCATACTGATAGCCATCATTCAACTTATTGTTGGTGCATTGCCTTGATATTACCACCGAGTCAAGGCACTACCAAACATTTCTTATTACTACTCAAGGCTCTTGTAGAATTTGGTTCGATTGCACATGCAACGAACCATATTCTAAATTCTAATTCTAATTCTCTTCATATCTAATACTTATCTCTTCATCTATGACGATGAACAGCATACCCTATCTGTCATAACTTATCATATCGTAATAGAGATTCGTCACAATCTCATCATATCATATCGTAGACTCAGCTTGTCCACCATGCTTTCGCTACGCAGCTCTGATCTACTGGCAATAATAGCCCGTAGACTCATCTGGATACATGTGCCAAGCTGTCACATACTGACGTATCATCTCCATATCGTGCAGCTACTCAGCTAATGCAGCCACTTCCTGAGTCCCATCGAAGATGCGTGACGCCATTCCTTCGGATGCCAATGATGTCTTGCGGTTCTCTCCAAGCGTACCCGGGTTTTAAACCAGGTTCAAATCTTTACTATTCTAATACTATGACCTCTCATAGCTACTTGTTACTCTAACTAAACTAGAGTAAGAAAACTTACTTGCAAAACTGTGGCTTTGGCGGCAGAACTGTGAAACTGGATGGCAGAAAAACTTGCTCTGATACCATCTCTGTAACGCCCCGACTAACGTCACGCGTAGGGGCGTCCTACTGCGCAGACGTGGGCCGTTACATTACTTGCTTAACTTAATTCTTACTTTAAAAATAACTTTAAAGTTGCGGAAAATTCTGAGTAAAATTTTTTTTTTTTTTTTTTATTACTCTACCTTGAACATAACTTATCTTCATACATAATCATATGTACTCACTCGAGTACCGAGCTTTCATAATCATATTGAAAGCTAATCATAAGTATACCGTGGACCAATCCGACCTACTGCGGTTCGGTACAACACGAGGCAACTTGTTGCCATCATCCTTGAAAACCATTCTTTAACTCGTTCTTGAAAACAATTTCTTAAAAATAGTTTTCTTCTTGAAAACGTTTTCTTATCCATACTCTCACATAACATAAAACACATCTTTAAAATATATTTTTCAAAATATATTTTACATAGCGGAAATTCAAAACTCGTGGCAGTGTCCATCCCACGTTTCACAGTCTGTAGCGCCAGCCTTCACAGCCTTGCATCAAGGATTGCCGGTAGGTAGCTAACCTACAGCATGAACGTAAGTAATGAGCTAATGCTCAGTAAGCACAACGTTCAATCCGCAAAACATTTTCATAAAAGAATGCATGAACCAATTATGCTTTCTTGTGAATCGATTTAACTTTCATAAATTATCTAGATTCTATTTTCTTAAAGCTTACATGTCATGTGTGCACGTATCGTGGTCCATAGCTATAGAGTGGTTGGAGGCAGGCAATCCAATCCAACTCAAACCATGAAACTAACCGTTTAACATGGAGTGATTGGGGCAGCCAATCCAATTCAACCCAAGCCATAGACTAAACCGTTTAAACCCGCCATCGTGGCAAGTCGGTACGACACAATGACCTTAGCTTGTCTTAAATTATATTCTTACCAAGTAATTAAATATTAGTGAACATGCTACGTGATGTCACTATTTTAAACATATAACATAACATAACATAAACCGTAACATAAACTACGTAACATAAATTACCATAGCATAAACCTCGTAACGTAACATCGTATCATCATAACATAAATATCGTATCTTAACCATCATAACATAACATCATACCATAACATCTTAGCATAAACATCATAACATGGCATCATAACATCATAATACGTCCTAACATAAACTTCATAACGTAAGTACCATAACATAAATCATGCTTATCAACGTATGAAAATCAAGTTTTAAAAACATTTTGCCCATGCTGTAGGCGGAGTTGTACTTACCTTTAGTCCTATGCTCTTGGTTCATCGTCCAAACGTGGCACGACAACAGTTCCTACTCCTGTTTCCAAACAGGACGTAAGATAAGAGCCATACACATTCTAGCTTACCATAAATCATGATCATTAAATGTTGGTATCCTAACCAACATTTATGAGTAGCCTTGGTTATATTGTATGTTCCCCCTAACATCACATAATAACTTGCTCGGTTACTTTCCGTAACCCTAGGGCCCAAGGCCCAACATACTTAAACAATAACTAATTAGGTTACTTCAGGTAACCTTGGGTACTAAGCCCAACCATACATGAATAATATTAGGTTGCTAATGTTATTAAGGCCCAACCCGCTATCTCGGGTATCTCAAGTGGTTACTATGAGTAACCTTACTTATTGGCCCAATAAAATTAGGTAACCTTCCGGGTTACTATTTGTCCTATAGTTGTTTACCATAGGACCCTGCGTATTTCAATTATTTCTTGACAAACCTTTGTCAAGTTTTTCTTAATGAAAACCGTATTTTCATCAAATCTTAACATTTAAGCAAAGACAGTTAAAAACTGTCAAGCTCTGAAAACAATCTTTGAAAACAGTTTCTTAAACTTAGGTTATCAGTGCATGTGCAGGAATTCCCTGCTTATGCACTGTTTTTCTGAAATTCCTGTGCTGGAATTTCTGTTTCCTGCACAGTTTTGGGAATCAAATTGTACTTTAAAATATCTTCGTAATTTGATAAAACTTTCTTCATAAAAGTTGTAGATCTCGGATAATACTACAACTTTCATGTTTTGAGGAAAACCTATTTCTGCTTGGATTCTTGTCAGTTTTAATTTGAAACTTACTGGACGTGTAGACTAGGTCTGGGCAGATTAGCCTCGGATTTTCATAAAAACGGAGGCCATTGGAGCCTCATTTTGAAAAACGGTCCCCGCTGCCCTCTAGGAAAAACCCTTATCTATAACTTTGTAGTTTTGAGTTTCTTCAAATTCAGCCTCTAAGGGCCTCAAAATACCATTTCCAGAACACTGCCCAGTCTTGACCCGAGACTGGCAGTTTCGGTTCTAAAATTTGTTTCTCGTCCTAAAACGTACACACTACCTCAACCGACCACAGCGGGAGCCTAAAGTCATACATGCAATCGTTTCTAATGTTCCAATCCATCATACACATAATCATACATTCGTTCTAAATTCTATGGGAACATACAACAAACATGTGATAGGCAACTCAAACCCATAAGCACATCATCAAACATGCATCAAAAATGTAAACTAGAGACCACCACCTAATCAAGCATAATCAAGCAAACTTAATCTAGAGCATAGACATAAAATAGGTGAGCTTATGCTCTTACAATCCGACTTGGAAATACACATAAATTTCCAAAGTAAAAGCTTAATTTAAAAGCTCGGGACCAAAGGAATTTACCTCGATGCACACAAGGTTAGGCTAGGGGTTTGGTTCATTTTTCTGCCCTATCTCCTTGGCTGCCCAATCCGGTTTTGCTCCACAATTGAGCACTAAAACCTATTGGTCATTTGGTGGTTCACCCTACAACATTCGGCTGCCCTAGAACCCAATTTTCTGCATTTTTCTATTCTCTTTTTCTTCCTCTCCCATGGCCGGCCACTTGCCTCCAATGGGTACCAAAATTTCTTTCCACTTTTTCTTGTGGTTCTAGCTAGAAATCCGACCCTCTAGCTCACTTTTTTTTTTTTTCTTTTTCTTCCTTTCCTTTCTTTCTATGGCTCGGCCTCTAAGGTTGGAATGTGAGGGAGAATTTTGCCATAGTTTGGCTAAGCTACCAAAACTTGCTCTAAAATTGTGAACCAACATCACCTATTTATAGGTGAAAGACAAGGTTTCTAGAATTGCATAAAGGGGCCTAAGAGCAAAATATTTGCTCATTCCTTCACCTAGGTGGCCGGCCATTGTTC
Source organism: Ficus hispida (assembly GCA_025413025.1). Taxonomy (NCBI): domain Eukaryota; kingdom Viridiplantae; phylum Streptophyta; class Magnoliopsida; order Rosales; family Moraceae; genus Ficus; species Ficus hispida. Next base: position 2,515,123 of record CM046372.1, on the reverse strand, counting down.
TTCCTTGGTGGGCAAGTTTACTTGTTCACCAAGCTTTGCTTACCACACCAATGACATCCCTTAGATGACATCACATTAATGACCTCATCAAGCAAAAATACTTGCTCTACAAGGGTTCAAAAATCCGGCCACATGCATGCATGGAATCAACAAAATTTTTTCATGCTTATCTTCCTCCTAGTGGCCGGCCATTGTGATTCCTTGGTGGGCAAGTTTGCTTGCTCACCAAGTTTGGCTTACTTCACCCTAGTGACATCATCCTCTTACATCGTCTTGATGACATCATCTTGATGACATCATCAAGCCAAATTCTTGCTCTCCAAGCATTCAAAGAACCGGCCATTTAGTGTGGAAAATCAACAAAATATCTTCCAAGCTTATCTTTTCATTCTAATCTTATTCTTAATTCCTTGTTCCAATGTAACTAGGCTTGTAACCAAACTTTGGCCTAGTTGGAACCTTGGTTAGGAAAATCCATCATTCCATAATTACATACTAATCCATCCTTACTTATTTTTCTAAAATTGCACTTTGGCCCCTACGGACAAAATATTTGCAATTTAGTCCCTGTAGGTCGCCAACTAAAAATCGAGCCACTTGGCTACCATTTCGTGCATAATTATCCGCTGGATACTTAAAAATCCCATAATCATGATCCTGCAATCCATTTCCTTACTAACTTACATAATATCAATACTGTTTTTCACCAAAACAGTATTGTCATACTGGACTACAGTCCAGAATTCATTTGCATAATTTTGACTGCGTAACGGATTTTCTTAGGACTTAAAACTATTTAGTCCTTATCGCTCTAAAAATCGTGCTTGATTTTTCTACGGTGGTCTCATAGCTTATTCTTACTTATATGTTCGTAATGACGGTTTTCCACAGTATAATTTCCATACTGATTAATCCTACTGCAGTACCGTCTCAGTCAAACATAAAGTCAACCTGGTCAACTTTGACCGGCATAAAATCATAAATTACCATTTTGCCCTTTTTCCTTAAAAGGCCACATGCTTGACTTAAGCAAACTATTGTTGAGTCTCGTAGCTAATTAAACGAGAACCCACACATAAACTGATATTCTACTCAGATCATGAGCTTCATATCGACATACAAGTTCCAAACTTGGGATTTTCCTTATCTAAAAGGAAATCGTAGGTTCGTCGAAATTCGGGGTCTTACAGCCTCAAGCTCGAATCTACGCCTACACAAGGGGTGATGCGGAAGCAAACACTTCACATGTGGTGACAGGTCAGATCTCTATCACCACTTATGAAGCAATTGCCCTATTTGATTTTCAACCCTTATGGCGAGGAAGAGTTCAGTTTCCACGGACAAGCTCGGAACTCAATAACCAGATTGGTTTCAGCTATGAAAGCTTGGAAGATGTTAGCTAATGGCTGTCAAGGGTATTTAGCTAACATGGTGGACAAGGAGCTTGAAATGAAGCTAACACCGGAAGATGTACCTGTTATCAGGGAGTATGTGGATATCTTCCCGGAAGAGCTATCAGGGCTTCCACCGGAACGCGAAATTTCATTTGAAATTGAGCTAATGCCCGGAGTTGCTCCAATATCGAAGGTGCCTTACCGTATGGCACCTGCTGAACTTAGGGAACTCCAAGTACAACTGCAAGAATTGCTAGATAAAGGATTCATCCGACAGAGTTACTCTCCGTGGGGAGCACCTGTGCTATTCGTGAAAAAGAAAGATGGATCTTTACGTATGTGCATCGATTACCGCGAGCTGAACAAGATCACCATCAAAAATAAGTATCCTCTTCCAAGGATTGACGATCTGTTCGATCAACTCAGAGGAGCAAAGGTGTTTTCGAAAGTCGATCTACGATCTGGCTATCATCAGCTCAGAATCAAAGATTCAGATATCTCCAAGACGGCTTTTCGGACACGCTACGGACATTATGAATTTTTGGTTATGCCTTTTGGGCTAACCAATGCTCCAGCTGCTTTCATGGACCTGATGAACCGAGTGTTCAAGGAATATCTGGACATGTTCGTTATTGTCTTCATCGACGATATCCTGATCTATTCAAGGTCCCAGGAAGAGCATATGCAGCATCTAAGAATGGTGATGGAAATGTTGCGACGACATCAGCTCTATGCAAAGTTCACTAAATGTGAATTTTGGTTGGAAAAGGTGCATTTCTTAGGCCACGTGGTGTCACAAGAAGGGATTTCTGTGGACCCAGCTAAAGTGGAAGCAGTTAGCTTATGGCCAAGGCCTAAGAGCGTAACGGAAATAAGGAGTTTCCTCGGATTAGCCGGTTATTATCGCCGCTTTGTTGAGGGATTTTCTAAGATAGCAGCCCCTCTTACGGCCCTTACACGCAAAGGGAAGAAGTACGAATGGACGTCCAAATGCGAGGAAAATTTCCAAGAGCTCAAGAAGAAGCTGACAAGCGCGCCTGTTTTGATTATTCCAGATGTCGAAGCAGGAAATTTCGTAATCTACAGCGACGCTTCTAAGACGGGTCTAGGAGCAGTCCTAATGCAGCAAGGCAAAGTGGTCGCGTATGCTTCCCGACAACTGAAGGATCACGAAAAGAATTACCCGACGCACGATCTAGAGCTCGCTGCGGTGGTGTTCGCATTGAAGATTTGGAGGCACTACCTGTATGGGAATAGATGTGAGATTTTCACAGATCATCAAAGTCTCAAATACATCTTTACCCAGAAGGAGCTCAACATGAGGCAGCGAAGATGGCTTGAACTCGTAAAGGATTACGACTGTGAGATCCTTTACCATCCTGGCAAGGCAAACAGAGTAGCAGATGCCTTAAGCAGGAAGTCATCGGGCATGTTGATGTCCTCAGTACTGCTGCCCAAGCCGCTTCAAACGGAAATCTCCGATTTCAACCTAAGGATGATAACGGGAAAGTTATCCGCTTTAACCCTCCAGTCAAATTTAATGGAGTCCATCAAGAACCTTCAAGGAAAGGATCCTTTGTTGATCAAGGCACAACTCTTCGGCGAAAGAAATAAAGAGTTTAGAACCTCTGCAGATGGCATGATCTACTTCAAAGAGAGAATTTGCGTTCCTAATTTCAAGTTTTTAAAGGATCAAATTCTGGCAGAGGCTCACATGACACCGTATTCGGTACATCCAGGAGCCTCCAAGATGTATAAGGATCTCCGAGAAAACTATTGGTGGCCAAACATGAAGAATCAGATAGTGAAGTACGTGTCAAAGTGTTTAACTTGTCAAAAGGTTAAGGCAGAACATTGACATCCTGGTGGAGAATTGCAGAAAATAGAGCTTCCCGAATGAAAATGGGAACAAATTACCATGGATTTTGTCGTGGGACTGCCCAGAACTTCAAGTGGGAATGACACGATTTGGGTTATTGTTGATCGATTAACCAAATCTGCCCACTTCATCGCTATCAAAGCCACTTATTCAGTGAAGAAATTAGCCGACGTCTATGTATCCCAGGTTGTTCGACTGCATGGAGTACCAAAATCGATCATCTCAGATCGAGACGGACATTTCACTTCCCGATTTTGGACAAGCGTACACACTGCTATGGGGTCGAAACTGAAGTTCAGCACGACATTTCATCCCCAAACCGACGGACAGTCAGAACGAACTATCCAGACACTAGAAGATATGCTGAGATCTTGCGTTCTGGATTTTCAAGGAAACTGGGATCAGAAGCTGTCTTTGATTGAATTTTCTTACAACAACAGCTATCATGCTTCGATTGGTATGGCTCCGTTCGAAGCACTATATGAAAGAAAATGTCGATCCCCTATTCATTGGCAAGAAGTTGGACAAAAGCAGCTTCAGACTACAGATTTCATCAGAAAGACTTCTGAAGATATCAAGAAAATTAAACAAAGGCTCGACATAGCTTTCAGTCGTCAGAAAAGCTATGCTGACAAGCGAAGAAGGCCTTTGGAATTTCAGACCGGAGATGCAGTTTTTATCAAGATAGCTCCTATGAAGGGAGTAATGAGATTTGGGAAGAAAGGGAAGCTTAGTCCAAGGTATACTGGACCTTTTGAAATCCTAGAGAGGGTTGGAAAAGTAGCATACAAGCTTGCCCTACCGCCAGAGTTAGCATCTATGCATAACGTCTTCCATGTATCAATGCTCAAGAAGTATGTCCCAGATCCTTCGCATATTCTCAGTCAAGAACCGGTAGAGGTTCAAACAGACTTGACCTATGAAGAGAAGTAGGTACAAATCCTAGATCGAGAAGAGAAGGTTCTAAGAAATAAGACAATTCCCATGGTAAAGGTTTTATGGCGAAACCATAAAGTAGAAGAAGCCACTTGGGAATTAGAAAATGAAATGAGAAAGAACTACCCCGGCTTGTTCTAATTTTCGAGGACGAAAATCCTTAAGGAGGGTAGATTGTAATACCTGATTTTTATGTCTGAACGATTCTATGTATAAATTTACATTGAACCGTAAAGGTATTTATGGAAAAAGCCCAGTTAAGGTTTTTAATTATGTTTTGTGAGTTTTATGGCTTTATAAGACTCAAAAATGGTTATGTATTTAAGAAAATGACCTTTTAGGTAATAAGGAACAAAATCATGAAATTTTGTAAAATGGTCAAAGTTTGACCAAAAACGTCAACTGTTGACCAAAAAGTCAACTGTTAACCATGAAAGTCAAAACTTGACAAGAAGGTCACTAATTGACAAGAAAGTCGATGGTGGACCCGAAAAGTTCAAGAAAATGACTGTATGTTTAAACGTTTATCTGTATAAAATTACACCGGGTAAAACCGTGTTTTTACAGATAAAAAGTTATGTTTAGGATATAAGAACCACCCTAGAAAATCAAGCACATTAAGTTGAAGTATAGGGCAAAAGGATTTTAAGAAATAAGGAAAATTTCATACCGTCCATTTTTACACGGATGAATTTTGGACTGCAGTTCGGTAAACCAATACTGTGCATAAGTGAATCCAGTATTGAAAATACCTGTGATAACTTAAAAATGGACTGCTTAATAGCAAGAAAAAGAGAAAAAGAGCCAAACAAGCTTAAGCCTTGCTTACCTCATTGCCTTTTTGAATTTTGACATCATTAAGTTGGTTTAGGAAAATTGGAAGAAATTAGTTGTCTTCCACCTAGCTTGATGGCCGGCCACATGCCCCCCTAGAAGTCCAATTTCTGATTTTTTTAAGGACTAAATTGTGCAATTACAAGAAATTCACAAACTCTATAAATAGGGGGAGCATTGTTCACAATTTAAGATTGTTAGCCAAACTCTTGCATTTTTGCTCCACAAAATCCGAACTTTGAGTGGAAGAGAAAGGCAAGAAAAATTTGCAAAACCAAGAGTGTGTAGGGCTTAGGGGTGGTCGGATTCAAGTAAGAAACCAAGCAAAAAGTTGGAAAAAAATTTAGTGCCCATTTCCCTAGCAAGGCCGGTTCTAGGGGGGGAAGGAAACAAACTTGATCCAAACCGGTTTTGGAGTTGGAGGCAGCCGGATTTGGTGCAATTTGGTGGCTGAATTTAAGGCAAGAAAGGCAGCAAGTTTGCACTTGCCAATCACCAAAACAGCTGGTGATTTGAGGAGGAGGAAGGAAGTGGAAACCCGAGCTCACCGAGCCAAACCGAGTAAGGTAAAAACCTTAACCAATCAAGTTTCATTTAAATTTCATATGGAGAAATTTAAATATATTTAAGCCATGGTTTGTAAGGGTATAAGCCCACTTTCAAGTTCTGCCCTAGCTTGTAAATTATGAGTATGTGCTTGATTTGTTTAGGTATAGGGTTTGGTGGTTCAATTATGTGCTTGTGTGCATGTTAGATGTTTGATTAAATGTTTAGGATTTTGTAGGATATGAATGATGTTCAATTTGGCTTGCACGTTGAAATCTGAACGTTAGAAACGTCATGCATGTCTGATTTAGGCTCCCGCTGAGTTCGGTTGAGGTAGGGTGGACGTTTTAGGATGCAAACGAAATTTTAAACCGAAAACTGCCAACTCGGGTAGAAATTGGCCAGTTTCGGGGAAAACAGTTTTTGAGGCCTCTAGAGGCCGAATCAGGTAAAACTCAAAACATGAAAGTTTTTAAGTAGAGTTTTTCCTAGAGGACAGCACGGACAGTTTTGTAAAATGAGGCTCCAATCGCCTCGGTTTTTACCAAAAACCGTGCCTGAGTGCCCAGGACCCGTGCCTAAAGTGCCCAGGACCCGTGCACGGCCAGGACTAGTTCCACAGGGTTTTTGACCACGAAAACGTCCGAACTAGGTTTTATCCAAAACACAAAAGTTGTAGAACTTTTCAATGTCTAAAACTTTCATGCAGACAAGTTTTTCAGAATCAGTCTTGATTTTAAGATGAAAATGGATTTCGGAAAACTGTACATGAATTATGGAAAACTCTGTACAGGATTTATAAATTAACACAGAAAAAGTGTAATTTCATAATTTCACTGCAAATTGACATTGTGAAACTGTTCCAAAGGCAGTTTCTAATAGTCAATAATTTTATAAGTCTCAGTTTAAGATTTTCAGTTTTAAAGTTAAACAAAAAGGATTTTTATACCAAAAATTAAGGTTTTCTTTTCTAAGAATAAGATTTTAAAACCAAAGTTAAAAACAAACCAATTAGGGTTACCAAAGTAACCAATTAGGATAACGTAAAAATAAGTAAGGGCCTATAACTAAGGTTATGAAAGAATGTTGGTTATACTACCAACAGTTCTAACCCTTACTTTCATTTTATCTCAGAACGTTATACGCGGACGTGTCCCAGCGGAAATTAACTCCACGTTGGACACAGCTTTTACAAACAAGGTAAGTACAACTCCGCCTACAGCATAGGCTTGTTGTGAATACTTGCCTAAGTATGTTTGCTATTTATGAATGCTACATGCTAAGTGCTATAGAATATTCTAGGAATGCTATGATTTTATATGAATGATAAGTGCTATGATTTTATGTTATGAATGAATGTCATGATGTATGAAATGTTAAGTATGATATGATTTATAAGAGCATGATTAGGGTTAAGGTATGTTAAGATTAATTAAGTGAAACATCACGATGCATGTTCACTAATTAACAAAAGAAAGGTTAAGCTATGATGGCAAGCAATTGCCTGTGTCGTACCGACTCGTGTCAGGTCGGGTTGAGCTATGGCAAGAGTAAGTCCATAGAGCGCGCCCGGTACGAACACTCCTGTTATGGGGCCCATAAGTAAAGATAAGCTAAGAAAGCATAACAAAGCATAAACGATTCATGCATATGTTATGATAAGTCATGATAAGAAATGTTATGTTATGGTAAGTTATGTTATGTTATGATAAGTCATGATAAGGAATGTTATGTTATGATAAGTCATGATAAGAAATGTTATGTTATGATAAGTCATGATAAGAAATGTTATGTTATGATAAGACATGATAAGAAATGTTATGTTATGATAAGTTATGATAAGGAATGTCATGTTATGATATGTCATGAAATGTTATGTTAGATTAGATTGTGTTGTGTTTATGTTATTGCGGTATTTAATAGTTGTACTTGCTGAGCGTTAGCTCATTGTCTTACGTCTATGCTGTAGGTAAGCAGCCTAGTAGCAACCCGTGATGCAAGATGGAGGGCGAGGTGTGCTGAACTGTGAAATGTGGGACCAATGCCGCTATGCGTTTTGTTTTGTTATATGATTATTTTATAAGCTTTACTTATGCCTGCACAACGTTTTAATTAATCAGTATAATTATTTACGTATGTGCAAATACGTTTATACGGCTTATAAAAAAAAATTTATTCCGCTATTATACGTATAAGTATGTATGCATGTAAGTACGTATGTATGTATGTATGTACGGTAACGGCCTGTGCTAGGCGGGTCGTTACACCATTACTGTCATTGATCCCTGTTTCAAACTGGCAAACTCATCTTGCTGGGCTGCCAGAATTTCCCTATTGTAGTACATGGTGCGGAATTCTGTCACAAAATCTTGCCAGCCCATGGCGGTAACATCTCGCCGCATCTGAACAGTCATCCATCAGTGTCTGGCGTCTTTCTTGAGGGCGAAGGAAGCACAGAGAACCTTTTCCTGCTCCGATAGCCTCATGAAGTCTAGGATGACTTGGACATCAATTAACCAATTATCCGCAGCTATCGGATCCATTAATCCCTCAAATTCAGGTGCCTTCATCCTCCTGAATCTCTCATACAGTAAATCTTCCCGTACTGGCGGTAAGTTTACTGGAACTCCTGCAGGTGCTACTGGGATTTCAACATTCCGTGGATCCTCTTGTTGTACTTCCAGTTGGACTTCTGGTACCAGAGGCACCCTGTTCTGCTAAAGAGGAACCTCATCAGCCCGAGGTCTCTGGTTCATCTGAATTAATTGTTCTCGCAGTCTATTTGTCTCTTGCTGCTGTTCCAGCAGCTGCCGTTGCAAGTTTGCAACAATGGTTGCGAGATCCGGCTCGGGCGGATTTTCAGGCACTGCTCGTCGTGGACGAACCATTTTCTTGATCCTATTAAAACATAAGAAAAGATATTACCATACCAGAAATATCCCTTCTTTCATACATTTATCGTCATACATAACATAATTCTTCATATCATATCTTATTCATCGTATCATGGCACATAACAACTCGTAACATGCCTTTCATCATCACATCATAATATTTCATACTTGAACTTTCTTTTTGTATTCTTACAAAAAGTACATTATATTCACAATCTTGTAAATACATTTTGATACGATTTCTGTACACATAGGGCCAAAATTTCAGATGGAAGTGTCTAACACTTTCCCATCATACATCAGTACAAGCTTATCATCCAAAAATATAAGCTAGTACATATCAGTCGTAAAATAAAAATATATACAGAGTCAGCCTAATCTATATGCTCGTCCGTAACTACTGAGGGCGCGTCGGAGTCTGCATCGTCATCTCCATCGTGCAATGGATACTCCTCAGGGTCCTCATCAAAATCCTCCTCCTGCCAGTCCTCAGGCTCAAACTCTGGCCCGGGCTCCATATCCTCCTCATCGTCCACGAACCAGTCCTCATGCTCTGGCTCCGGCTCCATATCCTCCTCCTCATCGCTAGAAATATCGATGATCGGGGGGTCTACTGGCGGATCCTCTGGAACAACTATAAGATCATCGGGTCGAAATCATCCCCGCCCTCGTCAGTCTCGGCGTCCTGGGCGGCACTGCCTGTACTGGCTCTGCGGGTATCGGGTCCTCCGGAAAAAACTGGACCAGGCCCGAAAACGGCTGTCCCATCCCAGCGTGTCGACCGATGCCTGATGCTCCTCTGCGACCCCAGCGGCCTGCATAGCCTGTACTACAGCCTCGGCCGCCATAATATCCTCAATCATGTTCCCCACCGTCGTCTCAGCAACGGCATGGGAACGTACTGGCGGATCTGCGGAGCAAACCGTCTCGGAAAGTCTGTAGTGAAATCATCCCAGGGTTAGCCAAGTCCCGGGGACGTAAGGCAACAGCTCCTCCTGAAATCGCCTGCAGTAATGGCTCATGAGCTCCTGTGGGTAGGCGTGCCATACTGCTGAAAAACTGAGGTATCGGGCGTGATACATATCCTGATACATCGCAGGATCGCGATGAGGTCCACCCTCGTCCGGTAGCGGTCCAAACCGTGCGACTAGCAACGCACGAAATGCGCCCAAGTACGACTCGGCATCGATCCTTCTCCTATGGTCATCCACCATAGTCGTGCGTCTACTGCCAGACACCGACTGGCTAACGAAATCTGGAGTCGCTCCTCTATATGCATAGTCGGAAGATCAACTCCATGTCGTATAACCATGCCGCTAACGACACGGTCCGTCTCGTCCCGTCAAAAATCATCGGGTCTCATAGAAAATGTCACAGCACGTCGATCCCCATCAGCTCCAGCGGGATCCATAACGTCGTATCTATCATAACATAATCATTTAATAATTAATTATTCATAAATATAAAATTACTTACAATGATGGAGCGACGGCAGGCATACTGTGAATTAGTAGCAGGGAACCGTCTGATACCAACTCTGTAACGACCCGCCTAGCACAGGCCGTTACCATACATACATACATACATACATACATGCGTACTTATTTATTTGGCGTAAGCAGCGGAAATTTTTTTTTTTTATACAGTGCGGATACTTGCAATATATAACGATGTTTGCATACAAAATAATTTACATAAAAAGATTAAAACGCGAAGCGGTTATAATCCCACATTTCACAGCTTGCCCTGCCTCGCTCGCCACCTTGCACCATCAGTTGCCTGTAGGTTGCTTACCTACAGCATAGACGTAAGACACGTGAGCTTTCGCTCAGCAAGTATAACATATACATATCCGCGAAACAAACATAAACATACTCATCATGACCTTACATAGACATAGCATATCATACATGACTTCCCATAGCATACATATCATAACATACATAACATGTCATACATCACATAATATATGCATGTACCATTATGCTCTCATTATGCCATTGTATTCATTCTTAACTTATCTTACTAATGGGCCCCTTATCATGAGTGTACGTACCGGGCGCGCAACTATGATTTGGTTGGGGCGGCCAAACCAATTCCAACTCAAACCACAGTCCAACCCGACCTAACGCGGGTCGGTACGACACAGGCAAGCTTGCTTGCCATCATACTTACTTTTCATGAACTCATACTTGTTCTTATTAGTGAACATGCTTCGTGATGTCACTATTCATAACTCATGCTCATATCTTGCATTATATCTTTTTCTCATGCTAATGAACTAACATAGTCATATATTAAACACAGCATCACATACAGCAACATACTTGGCAAGTATACAACAAAAGCCTATGCTGTAGGCGGAGTTGTACTTACCTTGAGTACTATATCCCGAGACTTGTTGATCCACTTCAGGATACTTCCGCAGGCTATTGCTGCTATATCAGAGGACATAGAGTAAGAATTATGTTCTTACAGAATGTTGGTAATCAAACCAACATTCATACCTCTTGTGTTATATGTTCCCCCTTTCTTAATACAATGCCGGATACTTTCTCAGTATCACAGATAACCTTATGGCTTAGAACATATTTAAGTTGGTCACATAAAGTAACCTTGGCTAAACAGCCTTTCATAACTGTGTTAGGTTATTAACCTAACCTTGGGCCTAAGCTTGTTGAAAATCATCCATCGGTTATTCTTGATAACCCTGGTTTTTAAGCCCAACTTAGTCATTATATTGGGTTACGTTGGATAACCCTTGGGCTTAGGGCCCAAACCAATAACTCGGTACCTTTCCCGGTTATGGTTCATTTAACTCGATTTAAACTCTTTCTTTATTTCGGAAAAAACTTAGAGTTTTAAGATCATTTTATTAAAAACTCAGAATCTGATGAGTGGGTCTTTGTAAAAATCATTAAAAACATAAACTGCCTTTGGAACAGTTTCTCACTGAGAATTAGTCAGTGGATGTGCAGAAATGTCCCTTTTCCTGCACTGTTTTAGAAAACTTTGTGCAGGAATTTCTTGTTCACTGCACAGTTTTGAAATCCAATTTTCTATTTAAAAATCAAGGCCGAATTTGAAAAAGTTTTCTTCATGAAAGTTTTAAAGCATTCAAAATCCTAAAACTTTCGTTTTGAACTCGAGACCCAAATCGGTCTCTAACCCACTCCTTTAACCTGTTAAACTCACCTGGCCGTGTATAGGGTCTGGGCACGGTCAGGCTCGGTTTTCTCAAAAAACGAAGGCCATTGGAGCCTTATTTTTGAAAAATGTCTCACTTGCCCACTAGGAAAAATCCTACTCTACAACTTTCATGTTTTACGTTTTTCCAAAATCAGCCTCTAAGGGCCTCAAATTTCGGTTTCCAGAAAACTGGTCAGATCTGAACCCGAATTGGCAGTTTTTGTTCGTTTCTTGGTTTCTCGTCCTAATTCGTGCACACTACCTCAACCGAACACAGCGGGAGCCTAAAATCACCATGCAACGTTTTTCTATCGTCCCATTTGACTCACATGAAGCTCAAACCCGTCCATGCAAGTCAACAATCAACAGCATTTTAAGGTTAGGGTTTTGCTTGTTCTTGATTTCTACCAACATAGCATACATATTTCAATCTAACACCCTAACATGCCATTACTATTCTTTGGGCAGATTTGGGAAACATACAACCCTTAATTAATCTAGCATACAATCATACTCATAAGCACATACAAATGCACAATAAACATCAATCAAAACACTAAATCAACCACCCTTAACTAACTAATCAAGCACACACTAAAATCTGACCTAAGGCAGAATTTAAATTGAGCTTATGCTCATTACAAAACAGCTTGTAATACACTTAAATCTCTAATTTAGAACTTGAATTAAGAGATTTAAGGGCCAAGAGAAATTTTACTTCTTAGTCCCAATGTGGGTTTGTTTGGCTCAATTTCTCCCTTCCTTTCTCCTTGGTGCAGCCGGCCTTAGCTCCTCCAATGAGCCTAAAATTTTCCAGCCACCTAGGGAAGCTCCTCCAAGACTCCGGCCACTTCCCACAAAATCAGCCACCTCCTATATGTTTCCCTTCAATTTTCCTTCCCCCCTGCTGCTGCCACAGAACCGGCCAGCAATGGCCAATCTTGGTTCCAAAATTTTTCTAGCTTCTTGGCTTGCTTCCTAGTGAATGCCTAACACTCCTAAGACTAATTCCTTGATTTCCAAGCTTTTTCTTTCTCTTGGCAGCTCCTCAAGTTCGGATTTTGGGCAGAAAAAAGACCAAAGTTTGGCTAGATTTTCTAATTTTTGTGAATAGGAGCACTCCTATTTATAGGCATTTTTGAACTTTCCAAAATTACAAAATAGTCCTTCAAAGTTCACCAATTGCACATAGGGGGTGAGGTGGCCGGCCAAGTGTTCTAGAACCAACCTAATTCTTTCCAAATTTTTCATTAAAGCCTTAAAATGATGTCAAATTCAAAAGTATGTGACATCACCATTAAGGCCTTATTTGGCCTAATTTTTGATTAGACAGTATCTTTCAATACTAAACAGTATAGTTGATACTGTGGTCTTTGATTCACAGTACGCATTATAAATGCAGTCCAAATTTATCTGTCTAATAATGGACTATACGAAAATTCTCTTTTCGTTTCGAGCCTTTAGCCTTTAATCTCCTACTTAGTGTGCTGATTTTTCTATGGTGGTCTTGAATCTAACTTAAACCATTTTATCTGAAAATTTGGTTTTCCGCAGTATACTTCCTATACTGCTCACCATTTTTCGATATCGTCAAAGAATTGATCTTTCTAGCCAATCTTTGACTTTCGTGGGTCAATGTTGCTTATCCTGTCAACATGGACTCTCTTGGTCAACTTGACGGTTTCTGGTCAAACTTTGACTTTCTGGTCAAACTTTGACTTTCGTAAAAATCATAGCGTTTTTATACCTTTTTCCTCAAAAGGTCGTATGCTCAACTAAGCAATCATTTTTGAGTCTTATAAAAGCATAAGAACTCACAATTCTGAATAAAAACCCTAAACCGGGCTTTTGCATAACTACCTTCACGGTACAATTCAAATTTCTATACAAGAAATTGTAACATAGAAAAATTCTAGTTATTACAATTCATTGAACCTAAAAACGTTTTTCCAAGGAGAGAATTTCCTTCAAATTTTCGGACACTTTAAGAAATCTAGATTGGTAGTTCAAATTTTAAATCAAGAATCTAAACTAGTGAAAAGATCCTAGTCCTATATAGATTCAAATTACTTTTAAACCTTTTTGAATTTAAATAAGATTCACTTGTTTGAATTAAATATTTTTCCTCAAACATCAACCATATTTATTAATTTAAATAAATGGAATATTTGAATTTTTTTCTCCTCTCAAAACCATGTACAACAATTTAAAGGAAAAAAAATTCATCAAATAATCTCCTATTATTTAAATCAATTAATAATTTAATGTTATGAATATATTTGAACAATTTTGAAACAAAATTTTCTTCTCTCCACCTATCTAAAAATCGTACACTTTTTTTAGATTAGGAGAGAAAAATTTTGCTTTCGAAAATTAAATAATTCAAACACAATCTTATTTCCAAAATTCAAACTAACCAATCACATGTTGACAAATCATATTATTTGTCTACACCAATCCTACATGTCCAATCCTCTTTCAAATTGCATGTTAGAGAGTACCATGTCTTAATAGACATTATAAAATTCCATTTAAATTTATCGATCTCATTAGGAACAAATCCCGAGATGCTATATGGAACTATATGAGCTAATAGAGGGACCCGATGGAAATATATAAAGAGCCACCTATAATTGTGAAAAATTAATCTCAGATTAATTATTCATCAATTATCAACTTCAAAACTATTCCACTAAAAGTTTGAAGCTGAACTCCTGTTTACATACCGTATTACGAAAGCTCTCTTATGTAGTACTTCTTCCATGATTTATTCATCGCTTGCTTAATCCCCATATGTTATCCATGATTGAATTAAGGACTTTTTCCGTTTTACCTTTTCAATCATTTTAACTTAAAGTTCCATTATTCTCCATTGAAAGAATAACCAATTATAAAACCATACAATTGGTAAACCATCAGAGAACACAAAGTAAACCGATGGTCAAGATCTTGTTATACTATCTTTCAATCCCCGAATAATGCCTTTAAGTAGATAACATGTACTATCGTTAAGATAGCAATGGATTCCATATCTATGAATCTTGATTTCTCCATCCATAAGTCATGCACCCAAAACACAAGTATATTGATCATAAATTAACAGTGTCTTACCTGTAGTGCATTAAAGTACATAAGTCATGGATACGAACTCAAGTAATCATTTTAGGATTAAGATTAATACAGGATGATAATCAAAGCGTCATTGATTCTTATAAACGGAATTATTAAATTGAATCAATTAACACTTTAGGTTCAGTCCAATATCATACCTCAACACTGGTATACATTAAAGTTTCCTCTCAGAACCTATCCGATGGTCAAGACAAACCATCCCTCCAAGGAAGTAGACAACCTTTACAATCTTATCATGAATAAGATCCCCAAATCTTATTCCATCGATTGCGGCCATTTATTTTTGACTGTTATCAAATTACCATATCTTCTATGTATACTCTGTATACATATGGTAATCCGATATATTACCAACAGTCAAGGAGTATTTTATGTTTGCTCAAACATACAATCAACAAATGAAAGTAAATAGGACACAACTTATTAAACATGAATAAACTTCTCTTATTAATATCGTGTCATATTTATAGAAAATCATTAATATTGATTTTCTATCCTTAGGGCACATTTAGATCCCAACAGAAACAGCCTGGTCGTGCATATAGGTCTGGGCGATCCAGGCACGGGTTTTCATAAAAACAAAGGCCTTTGGAGCCTTATTTTCAAAAACCCATAGAATTTTCAATTTTCTACAACTTTATAGTTTTGAGTTTTCTCAGATTCGGCCTCTAAAGGCCTCAAAAGACCGTTT
>CM046372.1:2450525-2499528 GCA_025413025.1 Ficus hispida | reverse complement strand
TTCTAGCTTACCATAAATCATGATCATTAAATGTTGGTATCCTAACCAACATTTATGATAGCCTTGGTTATATTGTATGTTCCCCCTAACATCACATAATAACTTGCTCGGTTACTTTCCGTAACCCTAGGCCAAGGCCCAACATACTTAAACAATAACTAATTAGGTTACTTCAGGTAACCGGTACTAAGCCCAACCATACATGAATAATATTAGGTTGCTAATGTTATTAAGGCCCAACCCGCTATCTCGGGTATCTCAAGTGGTTACTATGAGTAACCTACTTATTGCCCAATAAAATTAGGTAACCTTCCGGGTTACTATTTGTCCTATAGTTGTTTACCATAGGACCCTGCGTATTTCAATTATTTCTTGACAAACCTTTGTCAAGTTTTTCTTAATGAAAACCGTATTTTCATCAAATCTTAACATTTAAGCAAAGACAGTTAAAAACTGTCAAGCTCTGAAAACAATCTTTGAAAACAGTTTCTTAAACTTAGGTTATCAGTGCATGTGCAGGAATTCCCTGCTTATGCACTGTTTTCTGAAATTCCTGTGCTGGAATTTCTGTTTCCTGCACAGTTTTGGAATCAAATTGTACTTTAAAATATCTTCGTAATTTGATAAAAACTTTCTTCATAAAAGTTGTAGATCTCGGATAATACTACAACTTCATGTTTTGAGGAAAACCTATTTCTGCTTGGATCTTGTCAGTTTTAATTTGAAACTTACTGGACGTGTAGACTAGGTCTGGGCAGATTAGCCTCGGATTTTCATAAAAACGGAGGCCATTGGAGCCTCATTTTGAAAAAACGGTCCCGCTGCCCTCTAGGAAAAACCCTTATCTATAACTTGTAGTTTTGAGTTTCTTCAAATTCAGCCTCTAAGGGCCTCAAAATACCATTTCCAGAACACTGCCCAGTCTTGACCCGAGACTGGCAGTTTCGGTTCTAAAATTTTTTTCTCGTCCTAAAACGTACACACTACCTCAACCGACCACAGCGGGAGCCTAAAGTCATACATGCAATCGTTTCTAATTTCCAATCCATCATACACATAATCATACATTCGTCTAAATTCTATGGGAACATACAACAAACATGTGATAGCAACTCAAACCCATAAGCACATCATCAAACATGCATCAAAAATGTAAACTAGAGACCACCACCTAATCAAGCATAATCAAGCAAACTTAATCTAGAGCATAGACATAAAATAGGTGAGCTTATGCTCTACAATCCGACTTGGAAATACACATAAATTTCCAAAGTAAAAGCTTAATTTAAAAGCTCGGACCAAAGGAATTTACCTCGATGCACACAAGTTAGGCTAGGGGTTGGTTCTTTTTCTGCCCTATCTCCTTGGCTGCCAATCCGTTTTGCTCCACAATTGAGCACAAAACCTATTGGTCATTTGGTGTTCACCCTACAACATTCGGCTGCCCTAGAACCCAATTTTCTGCATTTTTCTATTCTCTTTTTCTTCCTCTCCCATGGCCGGCCACTTGCCTCCAATGGGTACCAAAATTTCTTTTCCACTTTTTCTGTGGTTCTAGCTAGAAATCCGACCCTCTAGCTCACTTTTTTTTTTTTCTTTTCTTCCTTTCCTTTCTTTCTATGGCTCGGCCTCTAAGGTTGGAATGTGAGGGAGAATTTTGCCATAGTTTGGCTAAGCTACCAAAAACTTGCTCTAAAATTGTGAACCAACATCACCTATTTATAGGTGAAAGACAAGGTTTCTAGAATTGCATAAAGGGGCCTAAGAGCAAATATTTGCTCATTCCTTCACCTAGGTGGCCGGCCATTGTTCTTCCTTGGTGGCAAGTTTACTTGTTCACCAAGCTTTGCTTACCACACCAATGACATCCCTTAGATGACATCACATTAATGACCTCATCAAGCAAAAATACTTGCTCTACAAGGGTTCAAAAATCCGGCCACATGCATGCATGGAATCAACAAAATTTTTTCATGCTTATCTTCCTCCTAGTGGCCGGCCATTGTGATTCCTTGGTGGGCAAGTTTGCTTGCTCACCAAGTTTGGCTTACTTCACCCTAGTGACATCATCCTCTTACATCGTCTTGATGACATCATCTTGATGACATCATCAAGCCAAATTCTTGCTCTCCAAGCATTCAAAGAACGGCCATTTAGTGTGGAAAATCAACAAAATATCTTCCAAGCTTATCTTTTCATTCTAATCTTATTCTTAATTCCTTGTTCCAATGTAACTAGGCTTGTAACCAAACTTTGGCCTAGTTGGAACCTTGGTTAGGAAAATCCATCATTCCATAATTACATACTAATCCATCCTTACTTATTTTCTAAAATTGCACTTTGGCCCCTACGGACAAAATATTTGCAATTTAGTCCCTGTAGGTCGCCAACTAAAAATCGAGCCACTTGGCTACCATTTCGTGCATAATTATCCGCTGGATACTTAAAAATCCCATAATCATGATCCTGCAATCCATTTCCTTACTAACTTACATAATATCAATACTGTTTTTCACCAAAACAGTATTGTCATACTGGACTACAGTCCAGAATTCATTTGCATAATTTTGACTGCGTAACGGATTTTCTTAGGACTTAAAACTATTTAGTCCTTATCGCTCTAAAAATCGTGCTTGATTTTTCTACGGTGGTCTCATAGCTTATTCTTACTTATATGTTCGTAATGACGGTTTTCCACAGTATAATTTCATACTGATTAATCCTACTGCAGTACCGTCTCAGTCAAACATAAAGTCAACCTGGTCAACTTTGACCGGCATAAAATCATAAATTACCATTTTGCCCTTTTTCCTTAAAAGGCCACATGCTTGACTTAAGCAAACTATTGTTGAGTCTCGTAGCTAATTAAACGAGAACCCACACATAAACTGATATTCTACTCAGATCATGAGCTTCATATCGACATACAAGTTCCAAACTTGGGATTTTCCTTATCTAAAAGGAAATCGTAGGTTCGTCGAAATTCGGGGTCTTACAGCCTCAAGCTCGAATCTACGCCTACACAAAGGGTGATGCGGAAGCAAACACTTCACATGTGGTGACAGGTCAGATCTCTATCACCACTTATGAAGCAATTGCCCTATTTGATTTTCAACCCTTATGGCGAGGAGAGTTCAGTTTCCACGGACAAGCTCGGAACTCAATAACCAGATTGGTTTCAGCTATGAAAGCTTGGAAGATGTTAGCTAATGGCTGTCAAGGGTATTTAGCTAACATGGTGGACAAGGAGCTTGAAATGAAGCTAACACCGGAAGATGTACCTGTTATCAGGGAGTATGTGGATATCTTCCCGGAAGAGCTATCAGGGCTTCCACCGGAACGCGAAATTTCATTTGAAATTGAGCTAATGCCGGAGTTGCTCCAATATCGAAGGTGCCTTACCGTATGGCACCTGCTGAACTTAGGGAACTCCAAGTACAACTGCAAGAATTGCTAGATAAAGGATTCATCCGACAGAGTTACTCTCCGTGGGGAGCACCTGTGCTATTCGTGAAAAAGAAAGATGGATCTTTACGTATGTGCATCGATTACCGCGAGCTGAACAAGATCACCATCAAAAATAAGTATCCTCTTCCAAGGATTGACGATCTGTTCGATCAACTCAGAGGAGCAAAGGTGTTTTCGAAAGTCGATCTACGATCTGGCTATCATCAGCTCAGAATCAAAGATTCAGATATCTCCAAGACGGCTTTTCGGACACGCTACGGACATTATGAATTTTTGGTTATGCCTTTTGGGCTAACCAATGCTCCAGCTGCTTTCATGGACCTGATGAACCGAGTGTTCAAGGAATATTGGACATGTTCGTTATTGTCTTCATCGACGATATCCTGATCTATTCAAGGTCCCAGGAAGAGCATATGCAGCATCTAAGAATGGTGATGGAAATGTTGCGACGACATCAGCTCTATACAAAGTTCACTAAATGTGAATTTTGGTTGGAAAAGGTGCATTTCTTAGGCCACGTGGTGTCACAAGAAGGGATTTCTGTGGACCCAGCTAAAGTGGAAGCAGTTAGCTTATGGCCAAGGCCTAAGAGCGTAACGGAAATAAGGAGTTTCCTCGGATTAGCCGGTTTATTATCGCCGCTTTGTTGAGGGATTTTCTAAGATAGCAGCCCCTCTTACGGCCCTTACACGCAAAGGGAAGAAGTACGAATGGACGTCCAAATGCGAGGAAAATTTCCAAGAGCTCAAGAAGAAGCTGACAAGCGCGCCTGTTTTGATTATTCCAGATGTCGAAGCAGGAAATTTCGTATCTACAGCGACGCTTCTAAGACGGGTCTAGGAGCAGTCCTAATGCAGCAAGGCAAAGTGGTCGCGTATGCTTCCCGACAACTGAAGGATCACGAAAAGAATTACCCGACGCACGATCTAGAGCTCGCTGCGGTGGTGTTCGCATTGAAGATTTGGAGGCACTACCTGTATGGGAATAGATGTGAGATTTTCACAGATCATCAAAGTCTCAAATACATCTTTACCCAGAAGGAGCTCAACATGAGGCAGCGAAGATGGCTTGAACTCGTAAAGGATTACGACTGTGAGATCCTTTACCATCCTGGCAAGGCAAACAGAGTAGCAGATGCCTTAAGCAGGAAGTCATCGGGCATGTTAATGTCCTCAGTACTGCTGCCCAAGCCGCTTCAAAAGGAAATCTCCGATTTCAACCTAAGGATGATAACGGGAAAGTTATCCGCTTTAACCCTCCAGTCAAATTTAATGGAGTCCATCAAGAACCTTCAAGGAAAGGATCCTTTGTTGATCAAGGCACAACTCTTCGGCGAAAGAAATAAGAGTTTAGAACCTCTGCAGATGGCATGATCTACTTCAAAGAGAGAATTTGCGTTCCTAATTTCAAGTTTTTAAAGGATCAAATTCTGGCAGAGGCTCACATGACACCGTATTCGGTACATCCAGGAGCCTCCAAGATGTATAAGGATCTCCGAGAAAACTATTGGTGGCCAAACATGAAGAATCAGATAGCGAAGTACGTGTCAAAGTGTTTAACTTGTCAAAAGGTTAAGGCAGAACATCGACATCCTGGTGGAGAATTGCAGAAAATAGAGCTTCCCGAATGAAAATGGGAACAAATTACCATGGATTTTGTCGTGGGACTGCCCAGAACTTCAAGTGGGAATGACACGATTTGGGTTATTGTTGATCGATTAACCAAATCTGCCCACTTCATCGCTATCAAAGCCACTTATTCAGTGGAGAAATTAGCCGACGTCTATGTATCCCAGGTTGTTCGACTGCATGGAGTACCAAAATCGATCATCTCAGATCGAGACGGACATTTCACTTCCCGATTTTGGACAAGCGTACACACTGCTATGGGGTCGAAACTGAAGTTCAGCACGACATTTCATCCCCAAACCGACGGACAGTCAGAACGAACTATCCAGACACTAGAAGATATGCTGAGATCTTGCGTTCTGGATTTTCAAGGAAACTGGGATCAGAAGCTGTCTTTGATTGAATTTTCTTACAACAACAGCTATCATGCTTCGATTGGTATGGCTCCGTTCGAAGCACTATATGGAAGAAAATGTCGATCCCCTATTCATTGGCAAGAAGTTGGACAAAAGCAGCTTCAGACTACAGATTTCATCAGAAAGACTTCTGAAGATATCAAGAAAATTAAACAAAGGCTCGACATAGCTTTCAGTCGTCAGAAAAGCTATGCTGACAAGCGAAGAAGGCCTTTGGAATTTCAGACCGGAGATGCAGTTTTTATCAAGATAGCTCCTATGAAGGGAGTAATGAGATTTGGGAAGAAAGGGAAGCTTAGTCCAAGGTATACTGGACCTTTTGAAATCCTAGAGAGGGTTGGAAAAGTAGCATACAAGCTTGCCCTACCGCCAGAGTTAGCATCTATGCATAACGTCTTCCATGTATCAATGCTCAAGAAGTATGTCCCAGATCCTTCGCATATTCTCAGTCAAGAACCGGTAGAGGTTCAAACAGACTTGACCTATGAAGAGAAGTAGGTACAAATCCTAGATCGAGAAGAGAAGGTTCTAAGAAATAAGACAATTCCCATGGTAAAGGTTTTATGGCGAAACCATAAAGTAGAAGAAGCCACTGGGAATTAGAAAATGAAATGAGAAAGAACTACCCCGGCTTGTTCTAATTTTCGAGGACGAAAATCCTTAAGGAGGGTAGATTGTAATACCTGATTTTTATGTCTGAACGATTCTATGTATAAATTTACATTGAACCGTAAAGGTATTTATGGAAAAAGCCCAGTTAAGGGTTTTTAATTATGTTTTGTGAGTTTTATGGCTTTATAAGACTCAAAAATGGTTATGTATTTAAGAAAATGACCTTTTAGGTAATAAGGAACAAAATCATGAAATTTTGTAAAATGGTCAAAGTTTGACCAAAAACGTCAACTGTTGACCAAAAAGTCAACTGTTAACCATGAAAGTCAAAACTTGACAAGAAGGTCACTAATTGACAAGAAAGTCGATGGTGGACCCGAAAAGTTCAAGAAAATGACTGTATGTTTAAACGTTTATCTGTATAAAATTACACCGGGTAAAACCGTGTTTTTACAGATAAAAAGTTATGTTTAGGATATAAGAACCACCCTAGAAAATCAAGCACATTAAGTTGAAGTATAGGGCAAAAGGATTTTAAGAAATAAGGAAAATTTCATACCGTCCATTTTTACACGGATGAATTTTGGACTGCAGTTCGGTAAACCAATACTGTGCATAAGTGAATCCAGTATTGAAAATACCTGTGATAACTTAAAAATGGACTGCTTAATAGCAAGAAAAAGAGAAAAAGAGCCAAACAAGCTTAAGCCTTGCTTACCTCATTGCCTTTTTGAATTTTGACATCATTAAGTTGGTTTAGGAAATTGGAAGAAATTAGTTGTCTTCCACCTAGCTTGATGGCCGGCCACATGCCCCCCTAGAAGTCCAATTTCTGATTTTTTTAAGGACTAAATTGTGCAATTACAAGAAATTCACAAACTCTATAAATAGGGGGAGCATTGTTCACAATTTAAGATTGTTAGCCAAACTCTTGCATTTTTGCTCCACAAAATCCGAACTTTGAGTGGAAGAGAAAGGCAAGAAAAATTTGCAAACCAAGAGTGTGTAGGGCTTAGGGGTGGTCGGATTCAAGTAAGAAACCAAGCAAAAAGTTGGAAAAAAATTTAGTGCCCATTTCCCTAGCAAGGCCGGTTCTAGGGGGGGAAGGAAACAAACTTGATCCAAACCGGTTTTGGAGTTGGAGGCAGCCGGATTTGGTGCAATTTGGTGGCTGAATTTAAGGCAAGAAAGGCAGCAAGTTTGCACTTGCCAATCACCAAAACAGCTGGTGATTTGAGGAGGAGGAAGGAAGTGGAAACCCGAGCTCACCGAGCCAAACCGAGTAAGGTAAAAACCTTAACCAATCAAGTTTCATTTAAATTTCATATGGAGAAATTTAAATATATTTAAGCCATGGTTTGTAAGGGTATAAGCCCACTTTCAAGTTCTGCCCTAGCTTGTAAATTATGAGTATGTGCTTGATTTGTTTAGGTATAGGGTTTGGTGGTTCAATTATGTGCTTGTGTGCATGTTAGATGTTTGATTAAATGTTTAGGATTTTTGTAGGATATGAATGATGTTCAATTTGGCTTGCATGTTGAAATCTGAACGTTAGAAACGTCATGCATGTCTGATTTAGGCTCCCACTGAGTTCGGTTGAGGTAGGGTGGACGTTTTAGGATGCAAACGAAATTTTAAACCGAAAACTGCCAACTCGGGTAGAAATTGGCCAGTTTCGGGGAAAACAGTTTTTGAGGCCTCTAGAGGCCGAATCAGGTAAAACTCAAAACATGAAAGTTTTTAAGTAGAGTTTTTCCTAGAGGACAGCGCGGACAGTTTTGTAAAATGAGGCTCCAATGGCCTCGGTTTTTACCAAAAACCGTGCCTGAGTGCCCAGGACCCGTGCCTAAAGTGCCCAGGACCCGTGCACGGCCAGGACTAGTTCCACAGGGTTTTTGACCATGAAAACGTCCGAACTAGGTTTTATCCAAAACACAAAAGTTGTAGAACTTTTCAATGTCTAAAACTTTCATGCAGACAAGTTTTTCAGAATCAGTCTTGATTTTAAGATGAAAATGGATTTCGGAAAACTGTACATGAATTATGGAAAACTCTGTACAGGATTTATAAATTAACACAGAAAAAGTGTAATTTCATAATTTCACTGCAAATTGACATTGTGAAACTGTTCCAAAGGCAGTTTCTAATAGTCAATAATTTTATAAGTCTCAGTTTAAGATTTTCAGTTTTAAAGTTAAACAAAAAGGATTTTTATACCAAAAATTAAGGTTTTCTTTTCTAAGAATAAGATTTTAAAACCAAAGTTAAAAACAAACCAATTAGGGTTACCAAAGTAACCAATTAGGATAACGTAAAAATAAGTAAGGGCCTATAACTAAGGTTATGAAAGAATGTTGGTTATACTACCAACAGTTCTAACCCTTACTTTCATTTTATCTCAGAACGTTATACGCGGACGTGTCCCAGCGGAAATTAACTCCACGTTGGACACAGCTTTTACAAACAAGGTAAGTACAACTCCGCCTACAGCATAGGCTTGTTGTGAATACTTGCCTAAGTATGTTTGCTATTTATGAATGCTACATGCTAAGTGCTATAGAATATTCTAGGAATGCTATGATTTTATATGAATGATAAGTGCTATGATTTTATGTTATGAATGAATGTCATGATGTATGAAATGTTAAGTATGATATGATTTATAAGAGCATGATTAGGGTTAAGGTATGTTAAGATTAATTAAGTGAAACATCACGATGCATGTTCACTAATTAACAAAAGAAAGGTTAAGCTATGATGGCAAGCAATTGCCTGTGTCGTACCGACCCGTGTCAGGTCGGGTTGAGCTATGGCAAGAGTAAGTCCATAGAGCGCGCCCGGTACGAACACTCCTGTTATGGGGCCCATAAGTAAAGATAAGCTAAGAAAGCATAACAAAGCATAAACGATTCATGCATATGTTATGATAAGTCATGATAAGAAATGTTATGTTATGGTAAGTTATGTTATGTTATGATAAGTCATGATAAGGAATGTTATGTTATGATAAGTCATGATAAGAAATGTTATGTTATGATAAGTCATGATAAGAAATGTTATGTTATGATAAGACATGATAAGAAATGTTATGTTATGATAAGTTATGATAAGGAATGTCATGTTATGATATGTCATGAAATGTTATGTTAGATTAGATTGTGTTGTGTTTATGTTATTGCGGTATTTAATAGTTGTACTTGCTGAGCGTTAGCTCATTGTCTTACGTCTATGCTGTAGGTAAGCAGCCTAGTAGCAACCCGTGATGCAAGATGGAGGGCGAGGTGTGCTGAACTGTGAAATGTGGGACCAATGCCGCTATGCGTTTTGTTTTGTTATATGATTATTTTATAAGCTTTACTTATGCCTGCACAACGTTTTAATTAATCAGTATAATTATTTACGTATGTGCAAATACGTTTATACGGCTTATAAAAAAAAATTTATTCCGCTATTATACGTATAAGTATGTATGCATGTAAGTACGTATGTATGTATGTATGTACGGTAACGGCCTGTGCTAGGCGGGTCGTTACACCATTACTGTCATTGATCCCTGTTTCAAACTGGCAAACTCATCTTGCTGGGCTGCCAGAATTTCCCTATTGTAGTACATGGTGCGGAATTCTGTCACAAAATCTTGCCAGCCCATGGCGGTAACATCTCGCCGCATCTGAACAGTCATCCATCAGTGTCTGGCGTCTTTCTTGAGGGCGAAGGAAGCACAGAGAACCTTTTCCTGCTCCGATAGCCTCATGAAGTCTAGGATGACTTGGACATCAATCAACCAATTATCCGCAGCTATCGGATCCATTAATCCCTCAAATTCAGGTGCCTTCATCCTCCTGAATCTCTCATACAGTAAATCTTCCCGTACTGGCGGTAAGTTTACTGGAACTCCTGCAGGTGCTACTGGGATTTCAACATTCCGTGGATCCTCTTGTTGTACTTCAGTTGGACTTCTGGTACCAGAGGCACCCTGTTCTGCTAAGAGGAACCTCATCAGCCCGAGGTCTCTGGTTCATCTGAATTAATTGTTCTGCAGTCTATTTGTCTCTTGCTGCTGTTCCAGCAGCTGCCGTTGCAAGTTTGCAACAATGGTTGCGAGATCCGGCTCGGGCGGATTTTCAGGCACTGCTCGTCGTGGACGAACCATTTTCTTGATCCTATTAAAACATAAGAAAAGATATTACCATACCAGAAATATCCCTTCTTTCATACATTTATCGTCATACATAACATAATTCTTCATATCATATCTTATTCATCGTATCATGGCACATAACAACTCGTAACATGCCTTTCATCATCACATCATAATATTTCATACTTGAACTTTCTTTTTGTATTCTTACAAAAAGTACATTATATTCACAATCTTGTAAATACATTTTGATACGATTTCTGTACACATAGGGCCAAAATTTCAGATGGAAGTGTCTAACACTTTCCCATCATACATCAGTACAAGCTTATCATCCAAAAATATAAGCTAGTACATATCAGTCGTAAAATAAAAATATATACAGAGTCAGCCTAATCTATATGCTCGTCCGTAACTACTGAGGGCGCGTCGGAGTCTGCATCGTCATCTCCATCGTGCAATGGATACTCCTCAGGGTCCTCATCAAAATCCTCCTCCTGCCAGTCCTCAGGCTCAAACTCTGGCCCGGGCTCCATATCCTCCTCATCGTCCACGAACCAGTCCTCATGCTCTGGCTCCGGCTCCATATCCTCCTCCTCATCGCTAGAAATATCGATGATCGGGGGGTCTACTGGCGGATCCTCTGGAACAACTATAAGATCATCGGGGTCGAAATCATCCCCGCCCTCGTCAGTCTCGGCGTCCTGGGGCGGCACTGCCTGTACTGGCTCTGCGGGTATCGGGTCCTCCGGAAAAACTGGACCAGGCCCGAAAAACGGCTGTCCCATCCCAGCGTTGTCGACCGATGCCTGATGCTCCTCTGCGACCCCAGCGGCCTGCATAGCCTGTACTACAGCCTCGGCCGCCATAATATCCTCAATCATGTTCCCCACCGTCGTCTCAGGCAACGGCATGGGAACGTACTGGCGGATCTGCGGAGGCAAACCGTCTCGGAAAGTCTGTAGTGAAATCATCCCAGGGTTAGCCAAGTCCCGGGGGACGTAAGGCAACAGCTCCTCCTGAAATCGCCTGCAGTAATGGCTCATGAGCTCCTGTGGGTAGGCGTGCCATACTGCTGAAAAACTGAGGTATCGGGCATGATACATATCCTGATACATCGCAGGATCGCGATGAGGTCCACCCTCGTCCGGTAGCGGTCCAAACCGTGCGACTAGCAACGCACGGAAATGCGCCCAAGTACGACTCGGCATCGATCCTTCTCCTATGGTCATCCACCATAGTCGTGCGTCTACTGCCAGACACCGACTGGCTAACGAAATCTGGAGTCGCTCCTCTATATGGCATAGTCGGAAGATCAACTCCATGTCGTATAACCATGCCGCTAACGACACGGTCCGTCTCGTCCCGTCAAAAATCATCGGGTCTCATAGAAAGATGTCACAGCACGTCGATCCCCATCAGCTCCAGCGGGATCCATAACGTCGTATCTATCATAACATAATCATTTAATAATTAATTATTCATAAATATAAAATTACTTACAATGATGGCGGCGACGGCAGGCATACTGTGAAATTAGGTAGCAGGGAACCGCTCTGATACCAACTCTGTAACGACCCGCCTAGCACAGGCCGTTACCATACATACATACATACATACATACATGCGTACTTATTTATTTGGCGTAAGCAGCGGAAATTTTTTTTTTTTTATACAGTGCGGATACTTGCAATATATAACGATGTTTGCATACAAAATAATTTACATAAAAAGATTAAAACGCGAAGCGGTTATAATCCCACATTTCACAGCTTGCCCTGCCTCGCTCGCCACCTTGCACCATCAGTTGCCTGTAGGTTGCTTACCTACAGCATAGACGTAAGACACGTGAGCTTTCGCTCAGCAAGTATAACATATACATATCCGCGGAAACAAACATAAACATACTCATCATGACCTTACATAGACATAGCATATCATACATGACTTCCCATAGCATACATATCATAACATACATAACATGTCATAACATCACATAATATATGCATGTACCAGTTATGCTCTCATTATGCCATTGTATTCATTCTTAACTTATCTTACTAATGGGCCCCTTATCATGAGTGTACGTACCGGGCGCGCAACTATGATTTGGTTGGGGCGGCCAAACCAATTCCAACTCAAACCACAGTCCAACCCGACCTAACGCGGGTCGGTACGACACAGGCAAGCTTGCTTGCCATCATACTTACTTTTCATGAACTCATACTTGTTCTTATTAGTGAACATGCTTCGTGATGTCACTATTCATAACTCATGCTCATATCTTGGCATTATATCTTTTTCTCATGCTAATGAACTTAACATAGTCATATATTAAACACAGCATCACATACAGCAACATACTTGGCAAGTATACAACAAAAGCCTATGCTGTAGGCGGAGTTGTACTTACCTTGAGTACTATATCCCGAGACTTGTTGATCCACTTCAGGATACTTCCGCAGGCTATTTGCTGCTATATCAGAGGACATAGAGTAAGAATTATGTTCTTACAGAATGTTGGTAATCAAACCAACATTCATACCTCTTTGTGGTTATATGTTCCCCCTTTCTTAATACAATGCCGGATACTTTCTCAGTATCACAGATAACCTTATGGCTTAGAACATATTTAAGTTGGTCACATAAAGTAACCTTGGCTAAACAGCCTTTCATAACTGTGTTAGGTTATTAAACCTAACCTTGGGCCTAAGCTTGTTTGAAAATTCATTCCATCGGGTTATTCTTGAGTAACCCTGGTTTTTAAGCCCAACTTAGTCATTATATTGGGTTACGTTGGATAACCCTTGGGCTTAGGGCCCAAACCAATAACTCGGTACCTTTCCGGTTATGGTTCATTTAACTCGATTTAAACTCTTTCTTTATTTCGGAAAAACTTAGAGTTTTAAGATCATTTTATTAAAAACTCAGAATCTGATAAGTGGGTCTTTGTAAAAATCATTAAAAACATAAACTACCTTTGGAACAGTTTCTCACTGAGAATTAGTCAGTGGATGTGCAGAAATGTCCCTTTTCCTGCACTGTTTTAGAAAACTTTGTGCAGGAATTTCTTGTTCACTGCACAGTTTTGAAATCCAATTTTCTATTTAAAAAAGTTTTCTTCATAAAAGTTTTAAAGAATTCAAAATCCTAAAACTTTCGTTTTGAACTCAAGACCCAAATCGGTCTCTAACCCACTCCTTTAACCTGTTAAACTCACCTGGCCGTGTATAGGGTATGGGCACGGTCAGGCTCGGGTTTTCTCAAAAAAGAAGGCCATTGGAGCCTTATTTTTGAAAAATGTCCACTATGCCCCCTAGGAAAAACCCTTATCTACAACTTTTGTGTTTTACGTTTTTCCAAAATCAGCCTCTAAGGGCCTCAAAACTGACTTTCCAGAAAACTGGTCAGTCTGAACCCGAATTGGCAGTTTTTGTCCGTTTCTTGGTTTCTCGTCCTAATTCGTGCACACTACCTCAACCGAACACAGCAGGAACCTAAAATCACCATGCAACGTTTTTCTATCATCCCAAATTGACTTACATGAGCCCCCACATGATCATGTAAATCAAACAACACATTTGCATTAATTAAGGTTAGGGTTTTTGCTTGTTCTTGATTTCTACCAACATAGCATACATATTTCAATCTAACACCCTAACATACCATTACTATTCTATTGGCAGATTTGGGGAAACATACAACCCTTAATTAATCTAACATACAATCATACTCATAGGCACATACAAATGCACAATTAAACATCAATCAAAACACTAAATCAACCACCCTTAACTAACTAATCAAGCACACACTAAAATCTAACCTAAGGCAGAAATTTAAATTGAGCTTATGCTCATTACAAAACAGCTTGTAATACACTTAAATCTCTAATTTAAAGCTTGAATTAAGAGATTTAAGGGCCAAGAGAAATTTTACCTTACTTAGCCCAAATGTGGGTTTGCTTGGCTCAAATTTCTCCCTTCCTTTCTCCTTAGTGCAGCCGGCCTTAGCTCCTTCCAATGAGCCTAAAATTTTCCAGCCACCTAGGGACAGCTCCTCCCAAGACTCCGGCCACTTCCCACAAGAATCAGCCACCTCCCTATATGTTTTCCCCTTCAATTTTCCTTCCCCCCTGCTGCTGCCACAGAACCGGCCAGCAATGGCCAATCTTGGTTCCAAAATTTTTCTAGCTTCTTGGCTTGCTTCCTAGTGAATGCCTAACACTCCTAAGACTAATTCCTTGATTTTCCAAGCTTTTTCTTTCTCTTTGGCAGCTCCCTCAAGTTCGGATTTTGGGCAGAAAAAAGACCAAAGTTTGGCTAGATTTTCTAATTTTTGTGAATAGGAAGCACTCCTATTTATAGGCATTTTTGAACTTTCCAAAATTGCAAAATAGTCCTTTAAAGTTCACCAAATTGCACAATAGGGGGGTGAGGTGGCCGGCCAAGTGGTTCTAGAACCATCCTTAATTCTTTCCAAATTTTTCATTAAAGCCTTAAAATGATGTCATAAATCAAAAGTAATGTGACATCACCATTAAGGCCTTATTTGGCCTAATTTTTGATTAGACAGTATCTTTCAATACTAAACAGATATAGTTGATACTGTGGTCTTGATTCACAGTATCGATTATTAAAATGCAGTCCAAAATTTATCTGTCTAATAATGGACTATACGAAAAATTCTCTTTTCGTTTCGAGCCTTTTAGCCTTTAATCTCCTACTTAGTGTGCTTGATTTTTCTATGGTGGTCTTGAATCTAACTTAAACCATTTTATCTGAAAAATTTGGTTTTCCGCAGTATACTTCCTATACTGCTCACCATTTTTCGATATCGTCAAAGAATTGATCTTTCTAGCCAATCTTTGACTTTCGTGGGTCAATGTTGCTTATCCTGTCAACATGGACTCTCTTGGTCAACTTGACGGTTTCTGGTCAAACTTTGACTTTCTGGTCAAACTTTGACTTTCTGGTCAAACTTTGACTTTCGTAAAAATCATAGCGTTTTTATACATTTTTCCTCAAAAGGTCGTATGCTCAACTAAGCAATCATTTTTGAGTCTTATAAAAGCATAAGAACTCACAATTCTGAATAAAAACCCTAAACCGGGCTTTTGCATAACTACCTTCACGGTACAATTCAAATTTCTATACAAGAAATTGTAACATAGAAAAATTCTAGTTATTACAATTCATTGAACCTAAAAACGTTTTTCCAATGAGAGAATTTCCTTCAAATTTTCGGACACTTTAAGAAATCTAGATTGGTAGTTCAAATTTTAAATCAAGAATCTAAACTAGTGAAAAGATCCTAGTCCTATATAGATTCAAATTACTTTTAAACCTTTTTGAATTTAAATAAGATTCACTTGTTTGAATTAAATATTTCTCCTCAAACATCAACCATATTTATTAATTTAAATAAATGGAATATTTGAATTTTTTTCTCCTCTCAAAACCATGTACAACAATTTAAAGGAAAAAAAATTCATCAAATAATCTCCTATTATTTAAATCAATTAATAATTTAATGTTATGAATATATTTGAACAATTTTGAAACAAAATTTTCTTCTCTCCACCTATCTAAAAATCGTACACTTTTTTTAGATTAGGAGAGAAAAATTTTGCTTTCGAAAATTAAATAATTCAAACACAATCTTATTTCCAAAATTCAAACTAACCAATCACATGTTGACAAATCATATTATTTGTCTACACCAATCCTACATGTCCAATCCTCTTTCAAATTGCATGTTAGAGAGTACCATGTCTTAATAGACATTATAAAATTCCATTTAAATTTATCGATCTCATTAGGAACAAATCCCGAGATGCTATATGGAACTATATGAGCTAATAGAGGGACCCGATGGAAATATATAAAGAGCCACCTATAATTGTGAAAAATTAATCTCAGATTAATTATTCATCAATTATCAACTTCAAAACTATTCCACTAAAAGTTTGAAGCTGAACTCCTGTTTACATACCGTATTACGAAAGCTCTCTTATGTAGTACTTCTTCCATGATTTATTCATCGCTTGCTTAATCCCCATATGTTATCCATGATTGAATTAAGGACTTTTTCCGTTTTACCTTTTCAATCATTTTAACTTAAAGTTCCATTATTCTCCATTGAAAGAATAACCAATTATAAAACCATACAATTGGTAAACCATCAGAGAACACAAAGTAAACCGATGGTCAAGATCTTGTTATACTATCTTTCAATCCCCGAATAATGCCTTTAAGTAGATAACATGTACTATCGTTAAGATAGCAATGGATTCCATATCTATGAATCTTGATTTCTCCATCCATAAGTCATGCACCCAAAACACAAGTATATTGATCATAAATTAACAGTGTCTTACCTGTAGTGCATTAAAGTACATAAGTCATGGATACGAACTCAAGTAATCATTTTAGGATTAAGATTAATACAGGATGATAATCAAAGGGTCATTGATTCTTATAAACGGAATTATTAAATTGAATCAATTAACACTTTAGGTTCAGTCCAATATCATACCTCAACACTGGTATACATTAAAGTTTCCTCTCAGAACCTATCCGATGGTCAAGACAAACCATCCCTCCAAGGAAGTAGACAACCTTTACAATCTTATCATGAATAAGATCCCCAAATCTTATTCCATCGATTGCGGCCATTTATTTTTGACTGTTATCAAATTACCATATCTTCTATGTATACTCTGTATACATATGGTAATCCGATATATTACCAACAGTCAAGGAGTATTTTATGTTTGCTCAAACATACAATCAACAAATGAAAGTAAATAGGACACAACTTATTAAACATGAATAAACTTCTCTTATTAATATCGTGTCATATTTATAGAAAATCATTAATATTGATTTTCTATCCTTAGGGCACATTTAGATCCCAACAGAAACAGCCTGGTCGTGCATATAGGTCTGGGCGATCCAGGCACGGGTTTTCATAAAAACAAAGGCCTTTGGAGCCTTATTTTCAAAAACTGTCCAAGTTTTCCCATAGAATTTTCAATTTTCTACAACTTTATAGTTTTGAGTTTTCTCAGATTCGGCCTCTAAAGGCCTCAAAAGACCGTTTCCAATTCACTGCTCAGTTTTCACCCGAACTGGCAGCTTTGGTTTCGGTTCGCTCTCACATAAAAATTACGCACACCCTACCTCAAACGGTCACAACTATGAGCCTACATTAAGCATGCATCATATAATCTAATATTCTCATACTCGTTCATTCTTCTCATACATTCCATTCTACGATTGAATCCCGTTTGGTGAAGTTCACCAAACTTGGTTTTCTAGGATTTTCTAGGGTTTTCTTGAACCCTAAATCATCATACAACCATTCAACATAATAATCAGTCATTCAACATAAATCATAAGCCTATGGGGATATACATCAAACACCTAATGGTCACACATATCTTCTACATAATTCCTAGAGCATACATTCAATCACATATACCAAAACATAGCATAAACTTATAAAAACCTAAATCAAGCACATTCTAAGCAAACCAAGCAAGCAAGGACATAATTAGGGAGCTTAAGCTCTTACAACCCAAAACTGAAATACACTTAAATGGCTCAACAAAAACCGAATTTAAAAGGCTTAGTAGGTTGAGAGATTACCTCTAAACCGAAGAGAAATTCTCTAGCTTGATTTCCGAAAATGGTTTTCTAGCTTTCCCTCACTTAAAATTCCAACCACACACCTTGGGTTTTGCCGTCTATGGGGTTCGGCTGAGCAGAGAAAGGGAAAGAGAAAATGGCAAGAGTTTAGGGGAGTTTTTCAAATAAAATGACTAAATAAATCACCACGCAACACACCTATTTATAGGTGTAATTTAATTTTCTTTCTTGATTTATTTTTATTCCTTAAATTGCTCTCCAAGCCCTATAAAAATTTTATTTGCTGAAAAATCCCCATGAGGTGGCCGGCCACTTGGTGAAAGATAAGGTTCAAGAATGTTCTTGGAATAATTTCCAAGTTTTTCAAAAATTCAAATAATAACATAATTATCTCTTGATGAGGTGTCCCATACTTAGGGCTTCGTTTGGCTTTAAATCATAAAAGCATCCTATTTTCATACTAATACAAATATAACAAATACTGTTTTCAACTAAAACAGTGTTGTCATACTAAACTGTAGTCTAGAATTTATCTGCATAAAATTGGACTGCGTTTAGGTTTTTCTTAGAACTTAAGGCTAATTAATCCTTCTTGTCTTAAATATTGTACTTGATTTATGAATGCATGTATGTATGTATGTATGTATGGTAACGGCCTATGCTAGGCGGGTCATTACATTTTCCTTCACTAGTGGCCGGCCACCTCATGGGGGCTTTTCAGCAAATAAAATTTTTGTAGGGCTTAGAGAGCAATTTGAGGAATAAAAATAATTCAAGAAAGAAAATAAAAATTCACCTATAAATAGGTGTGATTGGGGGAAGGGGGGGGGGGGATTTTTTTGGCTCATTTTATTTGAAAAATCTCCCAAACTTTTGCCATTTTCTCTCTTTCCTTTCTCTCTCCTAGCTGAACCCTAAGACAACAAAACCCAAGAGTGGTGGTCGGATTTTTAGTGAGGAAAAGCTAAAAAAAAACATTTTCGGAACTCAAGCTAGGGATTGTTCTTCGGTTTAGAGGTAAACCTCTCAATCCCCTAAGCCTTTTGATTCTGTTTTTCTGAGCCATTTTCAGTGTATTTTCAGTTTGGGTTGTAAGAGCTTAATGTGACGACCCGCCTTGTACAGGCCGTCACTTGACTTAACTTACTTGAACTTAAACTTGTTTTATCCCATTTTTCATCATAAAAATAGTGGGGATTTTTTTTTTTTTTTTTTTATAATAGCGGAAGCATTATACTTAGAAAATATTTACATACCCTCATACACAAATAAAATAACTGTCTGTTTTCTCAAAATAGATTTATTAATTAAATCCTTTTGAGTTGTGAATCCCAACCCGTTCATCATTTCACAGCCACCGACTTTACCCTCCACCATGCAGTTAATTCAAGACAGGCTGTTTACCTACAGCATAAACTTCAAACAATGAGCGAAAGCTCAGCAAGTACAACTCCTATACCGCGAACCAATTACATGAAACATACATAACCTTTTTCATGACATCTTAAACATGAAAACATAAACATGGCATCATATAATCGATTTCTTCATCTTAAACATGACATTCTATCGTGAAATGCATGAACCGTTTTTGTCCAATTATGCTTGCTTTCTTGTATCACACTTTATCTTGTTGATTTTACTTGTGGGCCCGTTAACTTGATGTGCATGTACCCGGCGCGCAGCTTAAGGAGATTACCCAAGCTTTCGACCCGATCGTCATCAGGGGGGCACGACACTGGCTCTTGTGGCCTTTTCTCAAACGTTCTGTTTGTAGGTCTTTCTTGACATCTTTTCACTTGATGGATTAGTGAGCATACTTATATGATGTCTCCTAATCTCATGTTCTATCAATGCATGGACAGGCGTACTTTTTCATGTAAGCATAATAACAATACTTGAAACATTCATCATACAGTAAGCATATTGCAACCATCGAGCAAATCATCAATTAACACTTAAACAGTATAAAGTAAACATGTTAAGTAAACATACAACTCTAGCCTATGCTGTAGGCGGCGTTGTACTTACTTTGTCTTCGTTGTTCGCGTGATCGAAATTCCTTTCCCGAGCACGCTCGCAGATCACCTCCTGCCCATGGACGTTTACACGTGAGGTCTCTATTCTAAGATCATTTAATGTCGGATTAAACCAACATATATATTTTTCGATTATATGTCCCTCTACTAACACATGTGAAGGGGTCACACGGCATAACCCACAATGGAATTATTAATTAAGGGTTCATGTAGAGAATCATAATCTTAACTTAAACCTCAATCCGCATGGTTAACTCTGGGCTTGGGCAAGGCCCTAGTAACTTGAAATAATTTTCCGGCTACTAACGCAGTATCTTATTCATTTTAATCTTGAAAACCTTGAACTTGCTTAAAATATCATTTTCTTGTTTATTTAAGTAAGTTTGGTGAATAGCACCCAAACTTGTCTTGAAAATTACAAAACACTTGAAAACATTTCTATAAAACATTTGGGGATCGAAAACCGTCTTGGGAACAGTTTTCGGGTTTGAAAATGATGTTTGCAAGTTAGAAAAACGTTTTTCCTAGTCATTGGTCTAGAAAATCCCGTGCATGAGATTTTGCTCACTGCACAGATTTTGTTTGAAAATTCATAACTTAAAATATAAAATGAATTTGAAAATGCTTTCTTCACAAAAGTTATAGCTAACAAAAAGATCTAAAACTTTCATGTTTTGAACATTTTCTGATTCTGGCTCAATTGATACCAGTTTTTGTTTGAACACATGTGAATCGTTGGAACCTGGTCACCCTGACCAGTTCTCGGTTTTTCTTCAAAACAAAGGCCATTGAAGCCTTATTTTTAAAATCTGTCCACGCTGTCCCCTAGGAAATACCCTAACGAACAACTTTTGTGTTTTAAGTTTTTACCCATTCGGCCTCTAAGGACCTATAAGTCCCACTTTTCCGAGCTGCCGGGTGTTGGACCCGAGAGCAGTTTTGGTGTTAGTCCAAATTTTACGTCCCTATGCGTCGCTCTAGCTCAATCGCCCAATGCGGGACCTATTAACACATGCACGTCTTCTAACGTCCCTCATACACATAAAATTTTAAATCCCGTGTTTTCGGATTCAACTTAAGGCCGAGACCCCTTGGTCCACGGTTTTGAGAGAGAAACATACATACAACAAAGCTCAACCATATCATCATACAAACCCTAGAACATGCATTTAGAAATTTGATAAACATAATAGAGACATGAGACCCTTAAATAGAAACCCTAGCATGCATCTCTAGCACACAAAATCATAGAGCATATCACCAACCAAACATGCAAAATAATCACCTCAAAAACCTAAATCAAGCATAAAAATATAACCTAAGCTATTTAGGGCTAAAACCGAAAATTATGAGCTTAAGCTTTTACAACTTTTTGTGCTCGAAAAACACGGTAAAACCCTTGAGAAAATGAACCAAAAATTTGAACCAAAAACTAGGGTAAAGTTCGGATTTTTACCTCAAAAATCCCGGGTGTCACTAGCTTGTTCCTAGTCGAGATTTAGCCTCCAAAGTGCACGGTTTGGACTTCAACAATGGTCACAAAAAAATTTGTTAACTTCCTCCCCCAACCAACCTTGGAAAAGAGAAGAAATTGCCCAAAAATCTTACCTTAAAATTCCTTGAATCTCCTTAAGTATCAACTCACAAAAAGGTTGGTTTCTCTTGGATCTAGATCACACCTTCATACATCCCTTGCTTCTAGCCAAAACCCGAAATTTTTTTCTTGGATTTTCTCAACTCCCAAACACTCGGCAAGATGGGAAAGAGAGGGGAATAATTTTGAACAAATCTCTCCTTTGAACTCACAAGAAAACCGAAGGCTTTAGGGGTTTCTTCACAAAATTTTTGGCTTGAACACTCTTGATCTCTCTAGCTCTCTCTCTCTCTCGGATTTTTTTTTTGGAGGGGAAATGCCAATTGGTATGGCTGAGAATGGGTTAAGGGCTGCTGACTTTTTGGGGTTTGAAATCCCTAGAAATAGTGCCTCTAGCTAGGGAAATCCTAGGCTTTCTTTTCCAAGGCAAATTGGTTCAAATCTTGCTATTTGGTCCTCCAATTTTTGCAAGCCATTGCCCAAAGGGGCTTGAGTGGCCGGCTGATAAGGGGAGAGGAGTGGGGGAGTGGTTGACAACTCATAGATGAGGTGTCACATGCTCATTGGTCCATGTGTGTGGAGGGTTATGTCCTAACTTAGCTTAATTGTGATGTAATTAAGCTTAAAGGCTTGTTTGGTTCAATCTTTTTGAAAAAAAACTGTGTAATTTCAACACATTGCAATAAATTTTAATGCTAAGTTGCTTAAATACCCAGTATCGAAAATTACATTGCATTAAAATTTTCGATCTGTGAAAAACTCGATCGGAAAATCTTTTCTCTAATTTTTCCGAATCATTTCGCCCTGAACTCTAACTTAGTATGCTTGATTTTTCTAAGGTGATTTTAATTCTTATTCAAACTCATCTTGATCAAGAAATGAGTTTTTAGCAGTAATTTCACTTATACTGCGATCTTTAAAAAAAAAATTCTTGTTTGACGTTTTCGACCGTTTTGGTCTAACTGACTTATTGGTCAACGTCGACTTGTCTTGAAATGTGCAAATACGACCACCTTCACTCATAAAGGTCTTTTGCGAGTTCATGCAATTTGTTTTTGAGTCTTAATAAATCTTAAGAACTCGTTTTACAAATTAAGTTCTAAAACGAACTTCCTCATGAAATACCGATTACGGTAAATATTTACACGAAATTTCTATAAAATATGAACCAAAGAAATTCGTGTGTTACACTTAAGCTCTCTAATTATGTCCTTGCTTGCTTGGTTTACTTAGAATGTGCTTGATTTAGGTTTTGGTAAGTTTATGCTATGATTTGGTGTATGTGTTGGAATGTATACTCTAGAAATTATGTAGATGATATATGTGACCATTAGGTGTTTGATATATGTCCCCATAGGCTTATGAATGATGTTGAATGGCTGATTGTTATATTGGTATGCTTGTATGTTGAACTAGGGTTCAAGAAAACCCTATAAAACCCTAGAAAACCAAGTTTGGTGAAAATCACCAAACGGGTTTGATGAAATAATTGTACGTATGAGATTGAATGAATGAGCATGAGAACATTAGATTATACGCTGCATGCTTGATGTAGGTTCACGGTTATGACTGGTAGGGTTTGCGTAATTTTTACGTTAGAACAAACCGAAACCAAAACTGCCAGTTCGGATGAAAACTGAGCAGTGATTTTAAAACGGTGTTTTGAGGCCTTTAGAGGCCGAATTTGAAAAAACTCAAAATTGCAAAGTTGTAGAAAATTGATAATGCTAGGGGACATCATGGACAATTTTTGAAAATAAGGCCCTAAATGCCTTCGTTTTTACAAAAACCCGTGCCTAGACCGCCTAGACCTATGTGCACGACCAGGCCATTTCAACAAGAGAAAACTATAAGTTAAACGCAGAACTGGGTTTTTGTCAAAACACAAAAGTTGTAGGACTTTTCAATATCTAAAACTTTTTTGAAGAAAAGTTTCTCCAAATCCAAACACATTTCAAAGTAAAACTGAATCATATTAGTAAGCTCTGATTCAGGAATTTCAAAACAGTGCATGCACAGGAAACTCCTGCACATGCACTGATGATTTAATTGTTTTCTGCAAATAACTTCAAAACTTAAACAGTTTTATTTAAAACCAGTTTAAATGGTTAATCAAACCCAGTTTTGTAAGAAAAGAATTTATTAAGTTAAGTAAAGTAAGCCAATCGGTAACCCAAGTAGTCATATGGGTTACCTAATTTTAATTGGGCCTAGATAATTAAGAACAAATGTTGTATGTTGGGCCTTGGGTCCAAAATTATTTAGGGTAACCTTAAAGGATACCACCTTAATTGTTGGGCCTTAGTAGCTCAACAAGCTTTTTAAATTTTCACCCAAGTTGAACCTGTACCGAAGGTTACTCATAGTAACCTAATAGGATGCTAAGGTCATTGGGCCTTGAGCCCAAAGTTCGTTAAGTAATCAAACAGGATACTGTTTGATTACCAGTAGGGCTTGTGCCCTAAGGGTTACACTTAGTAACCAATAAGGATATTATTAAAGCATATGAGGGGGACATATATCTAGGGTCACAGATAAATGTTAATTAGGGTACCAATATTTAATGATATAAGTTAAGGTAAGATAGGATGATTCTTATTTTACTTCTTTTTTGGAAACAGGAAGGTAACCTATTGTGGTAACCTGTCGGAATGACAAACCCCAGGACCTAGCGTAACCTGTAAGTACAACTCCGCCTACAGCATAGGCAAATGGTTTTATGACTTTCCATGTTTTTAAAAGATCATGCATTTATGTGATATGTATAATGTATGTTTATTATTGTGAGATCATGAAGTATGTTCACAAATAATAAATCATATGGTAATAAGAAGGTTACGTTTTTAAGTAAGAACTATTTTAAGAAAACATTTTTAAGTATGATGTGTCGTACCGACCTGCTCTAGGTCAAATTTGGTTCATGGTTTAAGTTGGACTGGGCTGGCCGCCCCAACCACTCCATGACTGCGCACCACGGTGCGTACACTTATGAGGGCCCAGAACTATGAAAGCATAATAAAAGCATAATTGGCTCATGCATTGCTTTATTAAGTTTGTTTTGCGGGTTCAAGGTTGTACTTGCTGAGCGAAAGCTCACAACTTACGTTTATGCTGTAGGTAAGCTTCCTACTGGCATTTCTTGATGCAAGGCAGTGAGGCTTGGCAGGGCTATCTGTGAAACGTGGGAATGGAGACTACTACGCGTTTCGAAAAATATATGTGTATGGTTTGTTTAGTATAAAGTTATTTTATGTTATGATAGTTTTTGAAAAGTAAATACTAAATAAGTATGTATGTATATTGTAAATATGTACGTAGTAAAGTTTTATTTAAGTGGTTTTAAAAGAAAAGAAAAGAAAAATGTAATAACTAGAATTTTTCTATGTTACAATTTCTTGTATAGAAATTTGAACTGTACCATGAAGGTATTTATGAAAAGCCCGGTTTAGGGTTTTTATTCAGAATTGTGAGTTCTTATGCTTTTATAAGACTAAAAAATGATTGCTTAGTTAAGCATACGACCTTTTGAGGAAAAAGGTATAAAAACGCTATGATTTTTACGAAAGTCAAAGTTTGACCAAAAACCGTCAAAGTTGACCAAGAGAGTCCATGTTGACAGGATAGGCAACATTGACCCAAGAAAGTCAAAGATTGACTAGAAAGATCAATTCTTTGACGATATCGAAAAATGGTAAGCAGTATAGGAAGTATACTGCGGAAAACCAATTTTTTCAGATAAAATGGTTTAAGTTAGATTCAAAACCACCATAGAAAAATCAAGCACATTAAGTAGGAGATTAAAGGCCAAAAGGCTCGAAACGAAAAGAGAATTTTTCGTATAGTCCATTATTAGACAGATAAATTTTGGACTGCATTTTAATAATCGGTACTGTGAATCAAAGACCACAGTATCAACTATATCTGTTTAGTATTGAAAGATACTGTCTAAGCAAGAATTAGGCCAAATAAGGCCTTAATGATGATGTCATTTAACTTTTGATTTATGACATCATTACATGGATTTAATACAAATGGAAAGAATTTTGATTGGTTCTAGAACCACTTGGCCGGCCACCTCACCCCCCTAATGTGCAAAATGATGAACTTTGAAGGACTATTTTGCAATTTTGGAAAGTTCAAAATTGTCTATAAATTGGGGTGCTTCCTATTCACAAAAATTAGAAAACTTAGCCAAACTTGAGTGAGCTGCCAAAGAGAAAGAAAAAGCTTGGAAAATCAAGGAATTGGTCTTAGGAGTGTTAGGCATTCACTAGGAAGCAAGCCAAGAAGTTGGAGAAAATTTGGAGACCATTTGGCCATTGCTGGCCGGTTGTGTGGCAGCTGCAAGGGGGAAGAAAAATTGAAGGGGAAAACAAGTAGGGAGGTGGCTGATTTTTGTGTGAAGTGGCCGGAGTCTTGTTTGGAGCAGTCCATAGGTGGCTGGAAAATTTCAGGCTCATTGGGAGGAGCTAAGGCCGGCTGCACCAAGGAGAAAGGAAGAGAGAAATTTTGAGCCAAGCAAACCCACATTGGATTAAGTAAGGTAAAAATTTCTCTTGGCCCTCAAATATCTCAATTCAAGTTCTAAATTAGAGATTTAAATGTATTACAAGCTGATTTGTAATGAGCATAAGCTCAATTTAAATTCTGCCCTAGGTCAGATTTTTTTTAGGGTGTGCTTGATTAGTTTAGGGTGGTTGATTTAGTGTTTTAAGCTATGTTTTGATTGATGTTTAATTGTGCATTTGTATGTGCTTATGAGTATGATTGTAAGTTAGATTAATTAGGGGTTGTATGTTTCCCCAAATCTTCCCAACATAATAGTAATGGCATGTTAGGGTGTTAGATTGAAATGTGTATGCTAAGTTGGTAGAAATCAAGAAACAAGCAAAACCCTAACCTTAATTAATGCAATTTTATTGTTTGATTTACATGATCATGTGGGGGCTCATGTAAGTCAATTTGGGATGATTGAAAAATGTTGCATGGTGATTTTAGGCTCCCGCTATGTTCGGTTGAGGTAGTGTGCACGAATTAGGACGAGAAACCAAGAAAGGAACAAAAACTGCCAATTCAGGTTCAAACTGACCAGTCTTCTGGAAAGTCAGTTTTGAGGCCCTTAGAGGCTGATTTTGGAAAAACGTAAAACACAAAAGTTGTAGATAAGGGTTTTTCCTAGGGGGAATCAGGAACAGTTTTCAAAAATAAGACTCTAAAGGCCTTCGTTTTTGTGAAAACCCGAGCCTGACCGTGCCCAGACCCTATGCACGGCCAGGTGAGTTTAACAGGTTAAAGGAGTGGGCTAGAGACCGATTTGGGTCTCGAGTTCAAAATGAAAGTTTTAGGATTTTGAATGTTTTAAAACTTTCATGAAGAAAAATTTTTCAAATTCGGCTTTGATTTTTAAATAGAAAATTAGATTTCAAAACTGTGTAGTGAACAAGAAATTCCTGCACAGGGACTTCTAAAACAGTGCAGGAAAAGGACATTTCTGCACATCCACTGCCTAATTCTCAGTGAGAAACTATTCCAAAGGTAGTTTCTGTTTTTAACGATTTTTACAAAGACCCGCTCATCAGATTCTAAGTTTTTAATAAAATGATCTTAAAACCCTAAGTTTTTCCGAAGTAAAGAAAGAATTTTAATCGAGTTGAGTTAACCATAACCGGGAAAGATTCCGAGTTACTGGTTTGGGCCCTAAGCCCAAGGGTTATCCAACGTAACCCAATATAATAGTGAAAATGACTAAGTTGGGCCTAAAAACCAGGGTTACTCAAGAGTAACCCGATGGAATGAATTTTCGAACAAGCTTAGGCCCAAGGTTAGGTTTAATAACCTAACACAGTTATGAAAGGCTGTTTAGCCAAGGTTACTTTATGTGACCAACCTAAGTATGTTCTAAACCATAGGGTTATCTGTGATACTGAGAAAGTATCCGGCATTGTATTAAGGAAGGGGAAACATATAACCACAAATAGGTATGAATGTTGGTTTGATTACCAACATTCTGTAAGAACATAATTCTTACACTATGTCCTCTGATATAGCAGGAAATAGCCTGCTGAGGTATCCTGAAGTGGATCAACAAGTCTCGGGACATAGTACTCAAGGTAAGTACAACTCCGCCTACAGTATAGGCTTTTGTTGTATACTTGCCAAGTATGTTTGATATTTATGATGGAATGATATTAAGTTCATGAGTATGAGATTATGACATGATGTTAAGATATGAGCATAATTGTGAATAGTGACATCACGAAGCATGTACACTAATAAGAACAAGTATGAGTTCATGAAAAGTAAGTATGATGGCAAGCAAGCTTGCTTGTGTCGTACCGACCCGCGTTAGGTCGGGTTGGACTGTGATTTGAGTTAGAAATGGACTGGCCGCCCCAACCAAATCATAGTTGCGCGCCCGGTACGTACACTCAAGATAAGTTAAGAATAAATACGATGGCATAATAAGAGCATAATTGGTTCATGCATATATTATGCGATGTTATGTATGTTATTATAATTTATGTTATGATACGATGAGTTGAGTATGCTATGTATGAGATGCCATGATATGTGAGGTGATAATAATCTATGATTATGTTTATTGTCGCAGATATGTATATGTTGTACTTGCTGAGCGAAAGCTCACGTGACTTACATCTATGCTGTAGGTAAGCAACCTACAGGCAACTGATGGTGCAAGGTGGCGAGCGGGGCAGGGCAAACAGTGAAATGTGGGGATTATAACCGCTTCGCGTTTTGATTTTTGTTATGTAAATTATTTCGTATACAAATATCCTTATATATGTTTATGCGTTTCAAGTATCCGCACTGTATAAAAAAAAATTTCCGCTGCTTACGTTACGCCGAATAAATAAGTATGCATGTATGTATACATGTATGTATGTATGTATGGTAATGGCCTGTGCTAGGCGGGTCGTTACAAAAATATGTACGATATTTCCGCATAAGTAAGTAAGTATGTTAAGTTAATATGTAAGATAAGTACGGTAATGGCCTATGTAAGGGTGGGTTGTTACACCATTAGGCTGCGGTCAAGCATATACAAGGAAAAAGTATAAGTTAAAAGTAGAACTGGGTTTTGACTAAAACACGAAAGTTGTAGGGTTTTCATTATCTAAAACTTTCGTGAAGAAAAGTTTTTCAAAATCCAAACATATTTCAAAGTAAAACTGAATCAGTATAGTAAGCTCTGATTCAGGAATTTAAAAACAGTGCATGCACAGGAAATTTCTGCACATGCACTGACGATTTGACTGTTTTCTACAAATATCTTCAAAACTTAAACAGTTTTATTCAAAAGCAGTTTTATATGATTTATCAAACCCAGTTTAGTAAAGAAAGAATTAATTAAGCAAGTTAAGCAAAGTAAGCAAAAAAATGGTAACCTTAAGTAAATGTTGTATGTTGGGCCTTGAGTCCAAGGTTTATTTAAGGTAACCTTAAAGGATACCACTTTAATTGTTAGGCCTTAGTAGCCCAACAGGCTTTTTAAATGTTCACCCAAGTTGGGCCCATACCTAAGGTTACTCATAGTAACCTGATAGGATGCCAAGGTCATTGGGCCTTGAGCCCAAAGTTCATTAGGTGATCAAACAGGATACTG
The DNA here is from genome assembly GCA_025413025.1 of Ficus hispida. NCBI lineage: Eukaryota > Viridiplantae > Streptophyta > Magnoliopsida > Rosales > Moraceae > Ficus > Ficus hispida. The sequence continues at coordinate 2,470,354 of CM046372.1, read as the reverse complement.
TTTGATTACCATTAGGGTATGTGCCCTAGGGTTACACTTAGTAACCAATAAGGATATTATTAAGCCAATAAGGGGGACATATATCTAGGGTCACTGTTAAATGTTGGTTAGGATACCAATATTTAATAAAATAAGTTAAGGTAAGATAGGATGATTCTTATCTTACTTCTTTTTTGGAAAACAGGAAGGTAACCTATTAAGGTAACTTATCGGAATGACAAACCCCAGGGCTTAGCGTAACCGGTAAGTACAACTCCGCCTACAGTATAGACGGAAAATGTTTTTACTGTTTATGTGATGATAAGTTCAAAGTGCATATGATTTATGCCTTGATGACGTGATGCAAATGATTTATGCAATGATTATGTAGTATGTATGGTTCATGTTTTATCATTATGGCATCATGAAGCATGCTCACGAAAGATAAATCACATGGTAAGAATGAGAACCCAGTTTCAAGAAAGAAACTGTTGTAAAAGACTGTTTTCAAGAATAAAACAATTTTATGAGCAAGTTAAGAAAAGAAGGCAAACAATGTTACCTTGTGTCGTATCGACCTGCCACTATGGGTGGGTTTGGTCCATGGTTTGAGTTGGATCTGGTTGGCCACCCCATCCATTCCATGGCTACGCGCCGCGATACGTACACTCATGTTATATAAGGGCCCAGGATTATAAAAGCATAAGACATCATAATAAAATCATAATTGGTTCATGCATTATTCCATTATGAAATGTTTTGCGGGAAAATGGTTGTACTTGCTGAGCGAAAGCTCACAACTTACGTTTATGCTGTAGGTAAGTTTCCTACTGGCATTATTTGATGCAAGGCGGTGAGGCATTGGCAGGGCTATCTGTGAAACGTGGGATGGGAACCACTACGCGTTTTGAAGCAAATGTTTATGTTATTAACTGAGTAAAAGTTAATTTACGTTACAACGATTTTGAAAAGTATATATAGATTATATATGTATGTGTATTGTAAATAAGTAAATAGTAAAGTTTTAACTTAAGTTTTTAAAAAAGAAAGAAAAAAAAATATGTACGTTATTTCCACATGTTTTAAGTAAGTATGTTTAAATAAGTATGTAAGACAAGTAAGATAAGTAACTGTAACGGCCTACATAAGGGCGGGTCGTTACAGAGTTGGTATCAGAGCGGGATCCTGCCTTTCAGTTTCACAGTCTGCCTGCCAACGCCACCGTCATTGTAAGTAAGAGTTATTTTAGTGCCTAGATAGGTATTTATTATGTACTCGTAATTTGGTAGATTCATTACCGAGTTTCGAGTTGTGGATAAGGATCGAGATGTCGCTATGGTATTTTGCGAGATGAAGCCCCGTCTATTTGATGGGACTTGGCGAACGATATCGCTAGCAGGATGGTTTTTCGATATAGAGGCGATCTTTAGGATATGCCATATCGAAGCCCATCTTCAGGTTTTATTAGCAAGTAGATGCTTAGTTGGAGACGTTAGAGCCTGGTGGATAGCGCAGGGGACCCGGCTATTCACGGGATACCGTGGGCAGATTTTTGTGCCCACATGATAGCACAATATGAGCCTCTACCTGACGAAGGGGCTCATGCGCCGTATCGCGATCCAAATATTTACGGCGATATGTATAGGAGGCGATATCTCGATTACGCTGCAGAATGGTATGCCTACCTGGATGAGACTATGGGCCACTATTGTTGTGGGTTCCGAGAGGCAATGTTGCCCTATATTCTTCAGGAGCTCGGTAATCCGGAGTGGTGATCATTGCACCTTATTAAGGACGGGCTACCTCCGGAAGTTAAGAATTATGTCCCCACTCTAGTTGCTGGAGTATCTTTGGAGGACATGATTGATACTATTATGGAGGCGGAGATAGTAGCCTATATGGTGCAAGAAGACGAGATAGAGGATGTTTACTACGTTGATCCGATCGACGATGCCAGTATTCCAGAGCCAGTACTTGAGGGAGTTCCGGTTATGCCCGAGGATCCGATTCCAACGGTCCCACTTCAGCAGATACCTCCTCAGGGAGGTAGAGGCAGACCAGATGACGATATGGATCCTGCGGAGGCTCCAAACAACCCCGGGGAAAATGCTGAAGATCCTCTGGTAATCTTCATCGAAAGAGACGATGAAGAACAAGAAGTATGGGAAGAGTTTGAGGATATACAGGAGGAGGAGCTAAAGGATCTCGAGGAGCAGGAGGAAGATTCCGAGGAAATTCCGTTCGACATTGAGAATGGGGACGTATTTTCGACGCAACGACTGAATAGATAGTTCTAGATCTAACTCCGATTTTTCCTCCGTTATCTCAACCGAGTAGATAGAATAGATATAGGATCGACTTCTAATAGTTTAATCTTTTAACATTAGGATTATATGTAAGTAAGATGGTAAAGTGGTAGACACTTCCATCTTATTTTGACTATGAATATAGTAAAAATGACGTATTTTCAAAAATATATAAAACGATACGTTTTTATATGAAACGAATATCATGATGATTATGATATCATGATAAAAAGTTTTATGACAAGTTTACAATAAGTTTATGATATGATACGTTATGAAGAAATCACGAAGGATTTCTGCATAATGTTTATGATATGATTAAGTTTATGATATGATACGTTATGAAGAAATCACGAAGGATTTCTGCATAGTGTTTTATGATATGGTTAAGTATGATATGATATGATAGGATATGAATGAAAGGAAAGATTTTCGGAGGATAACGAAATCTTTTCTTGAAAATTTACTAGGAAATTAGAAAATGGTACGACCACGAACTTGAGCTAATCAAAACCTGCGAGAGCCTGATCTTGCGAATATAGTAGCAATGTTGCAACATCGGTTAATGGAACAGCAGTAAGAAACTGATCGACTTCGGGAACAGATAGCCCGATTCAATCATATACTTCGAGATAATGTAGTCACGTCCCAAGACCACCCTGTACCTCCAGTAGTTCCGCAGGTACCGGAAGGTCACCAAGAGGTTCCATAGAATGTTAAAGTTTCGTTAGCACCCTTAGGGGTACAAGCAAACCCACTCCTGATTAGGGAGGATTTGTTGCATAAACGCTTCAGGCAAATGAAGGTGCCGGAGTTCGAAGGACCTACGGACCCAATAGGAACCAATAATTGGTTTACAGATATCCAAGTAATTTTGGATTTCATGGGACTGACGGAACGGGAAAAAGTTATGTGTGCTTCCTTTGCACTTAAGGAGGATGCACGACATTGGTGGATGACCGTGCAAATGCGTAGGAACGTGATGACCATGAGTTGGCAAGATTTTGTAACCGAGTTTAGAGCAAGGTCCTATAATCGGGAAGTTCTTACAGCTCAGCAGGATGAGTTCAATAGTTTTAAACAATGATCGATGACAGTAATGGAAGCTGTCAAGAAGTTTGAACAGTTAGCCTGTTTATGTCCGGAACTTGTACCAAATGAGGCTGATAAGGTGAGAAGGATGATGAAGATGTTTCGGACTAATATTGCCAAGCGAATTAGTGCAGGCAGTAACCCTCCTACTTTAGTGTCCTATTGTATTAGTCAGGCAATAGGAGCCGAATACTGGATTAATCAAGATAAGGAGGCAAGGATTCAAACTCTTAAGGCTAAAAAGGAGAATAAGGACACAGTGAAGCAGTTGCAACCCCGACAGAATCTGAAATTGTATTCGAAGGGCCAGACCAGTAATTCGGTCCAAATTTTCAAAAAATTAGGAAAGAATAAGAGGAAAAATAATGTTATAAGACCGGGCAAACAAGGAAATTACTCTCAAAAGGAAACCAACCAAGGTAGTGGGAGTAATAATAATAATAGTAATAATTATTCGGTGTGTGCCTAGTATGGAAAGAAACACCTAGGAGTGTGTAAATTGGGAACGAACGCTTGTTACCTTTGTGACAAGGAAGGCCACTATGCAAGAAACTGTACCCTGAATAACCAGAATCCAAACCCCCAGTTTCCAAACAGAAATTCGGACAATCAGTTGCTTGCAGTCCAAGCAAAAATCGAAGGCCTTTCGATCGCACAAGAAAGACTAGAGGCTCCAGACCCACAGACCCAGTATTACGCCTACACCAAGGGGGATGCCGAGGCCGGAACTTCTCACGTAGTAACAGATTAGATCTTTGTCACCGTTTCTAACGCTATTACCTTGTTTGATTCTGGTGCTACTCATTCATTTGTATCGATAGAGTTGCCCAGAAATTAGGACTAGGAGTTAGTAGTTTAGAGTAATCTATTAGAATATTTCTCTGATCGTGAGAAAATTTTCTGTCTGACTACTGAATACGAAGTGCTTCAATAGTCATTTGTAATAGAAAATTTGTATGTGAATCTTATTGCAATCAAGCTTCAAGATTTTGATGTAATCCCTAAGAATGGATTTCCTAGACAAGAACACCGCTAAGATTAATTATCGAAAGCGTTGTATTATATTTAGTCTTTACGGTGAGGAGGAGTGTAGTTCTACGGCCAATCTCGGAGCTCAGCGACTAAGCTAGTCTCGGCAGTAAGAGCTTGGAAGGTGTTAGCTAATGGATACTAAGGATATTTAGTTAATATAATAGACAAAGATCAAGAAATGGAGCTAACACCAGAGAATGCCTCCTATTATAAGGAAATATGTGGACATCTTTCCAAAGGATTTACCTGGATTTCCGCCAAAGTAAGAAAAATCTCTTTTGAGATAAAATTGTAGCCTAGGACGGCACCAATATTGAAAGCACCTTACCATACGGCACTAGCCGAGCTTAAGGAATTTCAAGTGCAGTTACAAGAACTGCATGGTAAGGGGTCTATCCGACAAAGGCATTCTCTGTGAGGAGGTGTCAGTCTTGTTTATTAAGAAAAAGGATGAATCGTTGTGAAGGTGCATCGATTATCGGAACGATCAACGTTAGGATCAAGAGTAAGTATCCCTTTCCGAGAATTAATGATCTTTTGATCAACCCAAGAAAGTAGTAGTATGCTCAAAAGTCGATTTGTGATCGGAATACTATCAGCTTAGGATTAAGGAAATGGATATTTTAAGATGTTTTTTTTTTAAACTACGATATGGGCATTACAAGTTTCTAGTCATACAATTTGGATTGACCAATGCCCCGGTCATTTTATGGACCTTATGAACCAAGTGTTCAAGAAGTATCTCGATGAGTTTGTTATCATCTTTATTGACGATATTTAAGTTTACTCAAGGTCCAAAGAGGGACATGAGTATCATCTTAGGACGGTATTGGAGATGTTAAGAAGGAATCAACTTTCTGCCAATATTCACAAAGTGTGAATTTTGGATAGGAAAGGTTCATTCTTGTTAAGACATATGGTGACAAAAGAAGAGAATTTTATAAGTTTTAATGACGCCTCTAAGGTTGGATTTGGGGCTGTCCTGATACAAAAAGGAAAGGTGGTTGCCTATGCCTTACTGCAAATAAAGGATCATGAAAGAAATTATCCAATGTATGATTTAGAGCTCAACATGAGGCAGCAAAGAGGGTTAGAACTCGTCAAGGACTACGATTGTGAGATCCTTTGACCACTCTGGAAAGGTAAACAGGGTAGCAAATGATTTAAGTGGAAAATCAACCAGTATGTTGATGTCTATGGGAATACTGCCTAAGTCAGCTCAAAGGGAAATTACTAACCTTGACATGGAGATGATAACTGAAAAGTTGTCTATTCTGACTTTTCAGTCTAAACTCCTAGAATCCATTAAGTTGCATCAAGGAAAGAAATCCTTTTTGCAAAAAGGCACAACTTTTGATGAAAAGAATAAGGAATTTAAGACCTCTAAGTATGAGGTAATTTATTTCAAAGAAGGGATTTGTGTTCCTAACTTTGAATTTCTTAAGAAATGGATTATGTTGAAAGTGCATATAATGCCATACACAGTACATCTCGGAGTTTCCAAGATGTACAAGGATCTTAAGGAGAATTTGGGTGGCAAATATGAAGAATGAGACCACAGAATTCGTGACAAGATGCCTAACTTGTCAGAAAGTTAAGGCTAAATACCGCCATCTAGTGGAGACATTCAGAAAAATTGAGCTCCCATAATGGAAATGGGAACAAACAACAATGGATTTCGTAGTATGATTGCCCAGGGCTGTAAGTGGGAAGGATACGATTTGAGTTATTATCGATAGAGTAACCAAATCAGCCCACTTTATTGCCATCAAAGCCACTTTTCAGCAGAAAGGCTTGCCAGAAATTTTGCATCTCAAATTGTTAGGAGTATGAAGTGCCAAAATCGATCATTTTGGATCATGATAGATGTTTCACTTTTCGATTTTGGACAAGTGTTCTCACAATAAGGGGGTTGAAATAGAAGTTTAGTATGATTTTTCACCCCGAACGGATGGCCAGTCGAAACGAACCATCCAGACATTGAAAGATATGTTAAGATAATACGTTTTGGATTTCAAAGGAAGCTGGGATCAGAAGCTACCTTTGATCAAGTTCCTTATGAGAATAGTTATCACGCCTCAATTGGTATGGCCCCATTTGAAGCGTTTTATGAAAGGAAACGTCGATTTCCCATTCATTAGCAAAAAGCTGGACAGAAACAACTTCAACCCACGGATTTTATCCGAAAGACTTCAAAGGATATTAAGAAGATTAAGTAAAGACTCGACGTAGCTTGTAGTCATCAGAAAAGCTACACCGATAAATGTCGAATGCCCTTAGAATTCCAAGTTGGAGACTATATTTTCCTTCAGATTGCTCCTCTGAAGGGGATTATAAAATTTGGCAAGAAGGGAAAACTTAGTCCAAGATACACAGGACCATTAGAAATCCTGGTAAGGATTGGCAAGTAGCTTATAAGCTTGCCTTGCCGCTAGAATTAGCTTCTGTGCAAACGTTTTCCACGTTTTGATATTAAGAAATATGTACCTGATCCTTCCCTAGTGTTAAGTCAAGAACCGATCGAGGTTCAAACCGACTTGACATACGAAGATAATCAGTTCAGGTTCTGGATTGAGAAGAAAATGTAACGCCCCGAACCGTCACGCGTAGGGGCGTCCTACTCCTACTGCGCAGACGTGGGCCGTTACATTACTTGCTTAACTTACTTCTTAATTTAAAAAGCTTAAACTGCGGAAAATTCGGAGTAAATTTTTTTTTTTCTTTTCTTACTTTGAACTTAACTTATCTTCATGCATAATCATATGTACTCACTCGAGTACTGAGCTTTCATAATCATATCGAAAGCTAACATAATCATACCGTGGACCAATCCGACCTAATGCGGTTTGGTACAACACGAGACAACTTGTTGCCATCATCCTTGAAAACCTTTCTTTAACTCGTTCTTGAAAATAATTTCTTAAAAATAGTTTTCTTCTTGAAAACGGTTTCTTATCCATACTATCACATAACATAAAACATATCTTTTAAATATATTTTTCAAAACATATTTTACATAGTATAAATTCAAAACCCGTGGCGGTGTCCATCCCACATTTCACAGCCTGTAGCACCAGCCTTCACAGCTTTGCATCACGTATCGCCGGTAGGTTGCTTAACCTACAGCATGAACGTAAGTAATGAGCTTATGCCCAGTAAGTACAACGTGCAATCCGCAAAACATTTTTAACAAAGGAATGCATGAACCAATTAGGTTTTCTTATGAATCAATTAAACTTTTATTTATTATCTTGATTCTATTTCCTTGAATATCATGTGTGCACATACCGTGGTCTATAGCTATGGAGTGGCTGGAGGTAGCCAATCCAAACCAACTCAAACTATGAAACAAACTGTTTAACATGGAGTGATTGGGGCAGCCAATCCAACTCAGCCCAAACCATAGACTAAACCATTTAAACTCACCATTATGGTAAGTCGGTAAGACACAATGACCTTAACTTGACTTAACATGTGTTCTTACCATGTAGTTAATATTAGTGAACATGCTACATGATGTCACTGTATTAAAACATAACATAACATAAACCATAACATAAACACCGTAACATAATCTTCATAACATAACTTCATATCATAACATAATCATCGTAACTTAACCATCGTATCATCATAACGTATTATCATAACGTATCCATCATAACATAATATCATACATAAGCATCGTAACATAACATCATACGTAAGCATCGTAACATACATCATGCATATCAATTCATGATTTCTTGAAAAACATGTTATAAAAACATTTTGCCCATGCTGTAGGCGGAGTTATACTTACTTGTCGTCCTATGCTTTTGGTTAATCATCCGAATCATGGCACGACAATAGTTCATACTCCTGTTTCCAAACAGGACGTAAGATGAGAGCTATACACATTCTATCTTACCATAAATCATAATCGTAAATGTTGGTGTCCTAACCAACATTTATGAGTAGCCTTAGTTATATTATATGTTCCCTCCTATAACAACTTACGATAGCTTGTTTGGTTACTTGCCGTAACCCTAGGGTTCATGGCCCAACATACTTAACCAGCATCATGCTAGGTTACTTCTGGTAACCTTGGGTACTAAGCCCAACCATTCTTAAATAGTATTAGGTTACTAATCTTATTAGGCTCAACCCCCTATCTTGGGTATCTCATGTGGTTACTATAAGTAACCCAACTTATTTGGCCCAATAAAATTAGGTAACCTCTCCGGTTACTAACTGTCCTATAGTTGTCACCATAGGACCCGGCGTATTTCAATTATTCTTGACAAACCTTTGTCAAGTTTTCTTTAAAAATCTTAATGAAAACCGTATTTTCATAAAATCTTAACATTTAAGCAAAGGCAGTTAAAAACTGTCAAGCTCTGAAAACAATCTTTAAAAACAGTTTCTTAAACTTTGGTTATCAGTGCATGTGTAAGAATTTCCTGCTTATGCACTGTTTTCTGAAAATCCTGTGCTGGAATTTCTGTTTCCTGCACCGTTTTGGGAATCAAATTGTACTTTAAAATCTGTTCATAATTTGATAAAACTTTCTTCATAAAAGTTGTAGATCTCGGATAATACTACAACTTTCATGTTTTGAGGAAAACCCAGTTCTGCTTGGATTCTTGTCAGTTTTAATTTGAAACTTACTGGACGTGTAGATTAGGTCTGGGCAGATTAGCCTCGGATTTTCATAAAAACGGAGGGTATTGGAGCCTCATTTTGAAAACCGTCCACGCTGCCCTCTAGGAAAAACCCTTATCTACAACTTTGTAGTTTTGATTTTCTTCAAATTCGGCCTCTAAGGGCCTCAAAATACCATTTCCAGAACACTGCCCAGTCTTGACCCGAGACTGGCAGTTTCGGTTCTTAATTTCGTTTTACGTCCTAAAACGTGCACGCTACCTCAACCGACCACAGCGGGAGCCTAAAGTCACACATGCAATCGTTTCTAACGTTCCATTGCATCATACATTCAATCTTAAACCTATGGGAACATATAACAAACACTTGATAGGCATACTCAAAAACCCATAAGCACATCATCAAACATGCACCAAAACCATAAACTAGAGACCACCACCCTAATCAAGCAAACTTAATCTAGAGCATAGACATAATAGGTGAGCTTATGCTCTTACATCCAATGCTGAAATACACTTAAATTTCCAATATAAAGCTCAAATCGAAAAGCTTAGAGCTAAAGAAGATTACCTTGATGAACACAAGGCTAGGCTAGGAGATTGGTTCATTTTTCTGCCCTTTCTCCTTGGCTGCCTATAACCGGTTTTGCTCCTCTAATTAGGACCAAAACTTGTTGGTCATTGGGTGATTCTGTCTACAAAATCCGGCTGTCCTAAGCCCATTTTTTTCTGCACTTTTCTTTTCTTTCTCTACCTCTCCCATGGCCGGCCACTTGGCCTCCAATGGGTACCAAAGTTTTTCTCAACTATTTCCTTGTGGATCTAGCTAGAAAACCGACCACTCAAGCTTACTTTTCTCTTTGGTTTTCAGCATTTTCTTTCTTTCCTTTCTTCTCTATGGCTCGGCCTTTAGGGTGTGTGGGTGAGGGAAAATTTTTCCATAGTTTGGCTAAGCTACAAAACTTACTTCAAAAATTGTGAACCAACATCACCTATTTATAGGTGAAAAACATGGTTTCAACAATTGCATAAAGGGGTCTAAGAGCAAAATATTTGCTCATTGAACCTCCTAGGTGGCCGGCCATAGAGTAGCCTTGGTGGGCAAGTTTACTTGCTCACCAAGCTTTGCTTACCTCACCAATGACATCACTTGGATGACATCACCATGATGACATCACATGCTTACCTCACCTTGATGACATCATCTTGATGACATCACATTGATGACATCATCAAGCAAATTCTTGCTCACCAAGCCAACAAAAATCCGGCCATACAAGTGGAAAGTAAGGAAAAATCTTTCCAAAATATCTTTTCATGCTTATCTCTAACTTAAATCATTGTTCCAATGTAACTAGGCTTGTAACCAATTTTTGGCCTAGTTGGAACCTTGGTTAGGAATTTCTATAATTCCATAATTACATACCAATCCATCATTACTTACTTTTCTAAAATTGCACTTTGGCCCCTACGGACAAAATATTTGCAATTTAGTCCCCGTAGGTCGCCAACTATGGCAGAGCCACTTGGCTTCTATTTCGAGCATAATTATCCACTTGGTACTAAAAATCCAATAATACAATCCTGCAGTCCATTTCTTTACCAACTTACATAATATCAATATTGTTTTTCACCAAAAACAGTATTGTCACACTGGACTACAGTCCGGAATTCATATGCATAATTATTGGACTGCGTATCGGATTTTCTTAGGACTTAAAACTATTGAGCCCTTAACGCTCTAAAAATTGTGCTTGATTTTTCTACGGTGGTCTCATAGCTTATTCTTACTAAATTGGCCGTAATGAAGGTTTTTCGCAGTATAATCCCATACTGCTTTGCCGTATCTTAGCACCTTCATCTATTTGACCTTCCGGGTCAACCTTTGACTTTTCGGTCAACTTTGACTTTTTGGTCAACTTTGACCGGCATAAAATCATAAATTCCCATTTTGCCCTTTTTCCTCAAAAGGCCGCATGCTTGACTAAAGCAAACTATTGTTGAGTCTCGTAGCTAATTAAACGAGAACTCAAACATATACTGATATTTAACTCAGATCGTGAGTTTTATATCGACATCCAAGAATAAGACTCGGGATTTTCCTTGTCTAAAAGGAAATCATAGTTTCATCGAAATTTCGGGTATTACATCCTACCCTCCTTAAAGAAATTTTCGTCCTCGAAAATTCGAATACTTCTAAGTGGCTTTTCTTCAAGTCCACTATTGATCTATCGTAACTTGTTCATGTTCCCATTTTTATACTTTAATAGGATCATGTTTCTTGTCTAGAACCATACTCTTACTTTCATATCATGTCATCATACTTTCATTCATTCTTACTTCATACTATCTTACTTTCATACTGCATACTTTCTTACTTACGTACGTTCATACTTACATACTTACATACTATCATGCTATCATATTCTCCTTTCATATTGCATCTCAAGAACTATCTTCATAAAAATTTGAGCAAGTATATCATATAACTTGCCATGTTTGAAAAACATTTCTTATCATATAACTTTTCACACATGAAAAGCGTTTCATACTTTAAAATTTTTTCCACACTTGGAAAACATATCTTAAAATAGCTTCTTTCTTGAACCTTGATCTTATGCTATTAGAACCATTTACTTATCATAATGACCCCTTTCTTGGAACTCATCCCATTCTTGGAACTTGTCCCTCAAGGATTCGGCCTATGACCCCTATCTTGGGACTTGTCCCTCAAGGATTCGGTCATTTAACGAACATAACGGCTCCTATCTTGGAACCTTTACTGTTCATAACAGCCCCTATCTTGGAATTCCCTCCTCAAGGATTCGGCTGAATTTTATAAAATGAGGGATTCTATGAAGCATAAGTTCAAAATTTAGGCATCTTTTATAAAAATATTCCCTTTGAATTCTTTCAAAGTCAATTATGAAGAAAACATAAAGTCGTTCGAGTGATGCAATACTCATATCGTATCGACTAGCTGCTTGCTAGATAATAAAATGGTAGAAGCTTCTCTCATTGCTTCTAACATTTTCTTCATAACTCAAAATCATTATCCTTAGGAATGTCTAAAACTTCCCATTATTTCATAATTTCCCTTACTAAGGGATTATATCCTTAATTTCATCGTCATAATGATAGCCATTATCCCACTTATTCTTCATGCATTGCCTTGATATTACCACCAGTCAAGGCACTAACAAACATCTTTCCATACCTATTATCATTCTTATGGGGGCATAAGTTTCACAACCACGAAACTTATGTTCTATAGCATCTAGCTTATTTCTTAAAATGGAAACTTCCAGATTATCACCCTACTGAGGTAAGGCGATAGGCTATCTGATCTCGAAGCCTATTTATTTCTTATTGCTACTCTAGCATTTATCATCATGACTTGGCTATCATAGTTGCAAGATGAGGCTCTTGCAGAAATTGGTTCGGTTGTACCAGCAACGAACCATTTTCTACTTTCTAATTCTAATTCTCAACATGTCTAACACTTATTCCTTCATCCATATCTTAGCGTACCATACTAGAGATTCATCACGATCTCATCATATCATATCGTGGGCTAGCTTATCCATCACGCTTTCGCTGCGCAACTCTGATCCACTGGCAATCATAGCCCATAGACTCATCTGGATAAATGCGCCAAGCTGCAACATAACTGACGTATCGTCTTCATATCGTGCAACCACACAGCAAATGTAGCCACTTCTTGAGTCCCATCGAAGATGCGTGACTCCATTCCTTCGGATGCTAATGAAGTCGAAGTCTTTCTGTAACGACCCGCCTAGCACAGGCCGTTACCGTACATACATACATACATACATACGTACTTACATGCATACATACTTATACGTATAATAGCGGAATAAATTTTTTTTTTTTATAAGCCGTATAAACGTATTTGCACATACGTAAGTAATTATAGTGATTAATTAAAACGTTGTGCAGGCATAAATTGTAACGACCCGCCTAGCACAGGCCATTACCATACATACATACATACATACATGCGTACTTATTTATTTGGCGTAAGCAGCGGAAATTTTTTTTTTTTTTTTTTATACAGTGCGGATACTTGCAAAATATAACGATGTTTCCATACAACATAATTTACATAATAAGATCAAAACGCGAAGCGGTTAAAATCCCCACATTTCACAGCTTGCTCTGCCCCGCTCGCCACCTTGCACCATCAGTTGCTGGTAGGTTGCTTACCTACAGCATAGACGTAAGTCACGTGAGCTTTCGCTCAGCAAGTACAACATATACATATCCGCAACAATTTAACATAAACATAACTTATCATACATAACTTTTCATAGCATACATAACATACTTAACTCATACATAACATCTTGAACTTATCATAACATACATATCATGTCATAACATCGCATAATATATGCATGAACCAATTATGCTCTTATTATGCCATCGTATTCAATCTTAACTTATCTTACTTATGGGCCCCTTATCATGGGTGTACGTACCGGGCGCGCTCTATGGACTTACTCTTGCCATAGCTCAACCCGACCTGACGCGGGTCGGTACGACACAGGCAAGCTTGCTTGCCATCATACTTACTTTTCATGAACTCATACTTGTTCTTATTAGTGAACATGCTTCGTGATGTCACTATTCATAACTCATGCTCATATCTTAACATCATGTCATAATCTCATGCTCATGAACTTAACATAGTCATATCGTAAATATAACATCATTTCATCGTAAATATCAAACATACTTGGCAAGTATACAACAAAAGCCTATGCTGTAGGCGGAGTTGTACTTACCTTGAATACTATGTCCTGAGACTTGTAGATCCACTTCAGGATGCCTCAGCAGGCTATTCCCTGCTATATCAGAGGACATATAGTAAGAATTATGTTCTTACAGAATGTTGATAATCAAATTAACATTCATACCTAGTTGTAGTTATATGTTCCCCCTTCTTACACAAGGCCGGATACTTTCTCAGTATCACGGTTAGCCCTAGAGATTAGGGTTTACTACACTTAAAGTGTACTTGATTGGTCACACAGGGTAACCTTGGCTAAACAGCCTTTCTAAGTAGCGTTGGACTACTATTCTTAAATCTTGGGCCTACGCCTTCTAAAATACAACTCAAAGGATTATTTCAGATAATCCGAGTTTTTAGGCCCAACTAGTCATTTTCACTATTTTATTGGGTTACGTTGGATAACCCTTGGGCTTAGGGCCCAAACCAATAACTCGGAATCTTTCCCGGTTATGGTTCACTTAACTCGATTAAAACTCTTTCTTTTCTTCGGAAAACTTAGGGTTTTAAGATCATTTTATCAAAAACTTAGAATCTGATGAGTGGGTCTTTGTAAAAATCATTAAAAACATAAACTGCCTTTGGAACAGTTTCTCACTGAGAATTAGTCAGTGGATGTGCAGAAATGCCCTTTTCCTGCACTGTTTTAGACATCCCTGTGCAGGAATTTCTTGTTCACTGCACAGTTTTGAAATCCAATTTTCTATTTAAAAATCAAAGCCGAATTTGAAAAAGTTTTCTTCATGAAAGTTTTAAATCATTCAAAATGATAAAACTTTCATTTTGAACTCGAGACCCAAATCGGTCTCTAACCCAATCCTTTAACCTGTTAAACTCACCTGGCCGTGCTTAGGGTCTGGGCCTGGTCAGGCTCGGGTTTTCTTAAAAACGAAGGCCATTGGAGCCTTATTTTCGAAAACTGTCCACGTTGTCCACTAGGAAAATCCTACTCTACAACTTTTGTGTTTTACGTTTTTCCAAAATCAGCCTCTAAGGGCCTCAAATTTCGGTTTCCAGAAAACTGGGCAGATCTAACCCGAATTGGCAGTTTTCGGTATTTTCTTGGTTTCTCGTCCTAATTCGTGCACACTACCTCAACCGAACTCAGCGGGAGCCTAGAATCAACATACAACGCGTTTCTAATGTCCCATTTTAACTCACATGAAGCTCAAACCCGTCCATGCAAGTCAAACAATCAAACTAAATTTTTAAGGTTTCGGTTTGGCTAGTTTTCTTGATTTCTACTCACATAGCATACACATTTCCATCTAGCACCCTAACATGCCATTTAAATATTGTTGGGCAGATTTGGGGAAACATACAACCCTTAATTAATCTAGCATACAATCATACTCATAAGCACATATAATTGCACAATTAAGCACTAAACAAAACATAGCTTAATATGCTAAATCAACCACCCCTAACTAATCAAGCACACACAC
Organism: Ficus hispida; assembly: GCA_025413025.1. NCBI lineage: Eukaryota > Viridiplantae > Streptophyta > Magnoliopsida > Rosales > Moraceae > Ficus > Ficus hispida. Next base: position 2,455,044 of record CM046372.1, on the reverse strand, counting down.
ACTAAAAAAATCTGACCTAAGGGCAGAAATTAAAGGGAGCTTATGCTCATTACAATTTAGCTTGTAATACATTTAAATCTCTAATTTAGAACTTAAATTGAGAGATTTAAGGGCCAAGAAAATTTTTACCTTATTTGTTCCAATATGGGTATGCTTGGCTCAATTTTCTCTCTTCCTTTCCCCTTGGTGCAGCCGGCCCTATGCTCCTCCAATGAGCTTGAAATTTTGCAGCCACCTAGGGATTGGTCCTACCAATGTTCCTGTAAGATATAGAAAATTCAACGTTTTGAGTTCTCGTATAGAAATTTAATGTATATCATAATGGTATTTATGAAAAAGCCCGGCTAAGGGTTTTTATTAAATTTCATGAGTTCTTATGGCTTCGTAAGACTCAAATACGATCGCTTAGTCAAGTCTATGATCTTTTGTGTACAAAAGATAGAAAATTCTATGATTTTCTTGAAAGTCAACGTTTGACCAAAAAGTCAAAGTTGACCATGAAAGTCAAAGTTGACCCGAGAAGTCAAAGTTTGACTAAAGAGGTCAACTATGTGGCAAAACTTAAGTGTGTTAAACAGTATAGGTTCTATACTGAGAAAAACCATTTTTTTTCGGATAAAATAGTTAAAATTAAATCTAAAACCGCCATAGAAAAATTCAAGCACATAAATAGATGATTAAAGGCCAAAGGACTTGAAGCGGAAAGAAAAGTTTTTCGTATCGTCCATTTTATGACAGATAAATTTTGGAAGGAAATTTAAATTATGAAACTGTGTATTAAGTAACACAGTATTAACGATGTCAGATTGGCTTTAAATGGAATGCTTATAAAGATTTAAGCCAAACAAGCCTTAATGACATCATCTTATCCATGATTAATGACATAATATGGAATTAAGTTTAATTAGGAAAGTATTAGGTGCCAATCATGCATGAGCTGGCCGGCCACCTAACCCCCCTTTTGTGTGAAATGCTGATTTTTGAGGGGTTATTTTGCAATTAAGCAAAGTTGTTAACCCTCTATAAATAGGTGATGGTTCCTATTCAGAAAATTCAAAATTTTCAGCCAAACTCTGCCCAAATTGCAGCTCCAAATCCGTCCCTTACAGCCAAGAGAAAACCAAGAACAAAAAAAAAAATCCAAGGTTAGGAACCTTTGGGTGTAGTCGGTTTTCAGCTAGGAGGAAGAAAAGATAGTGCTGGAAATTTTTGGAGCTTGGTTGGCATGTTGGCCGGCTGTTTGTGGGCTGGAAAAGGGTGAGAAAAAGTTGAAGGAAGCTGGGGGGGAGTGCCAGATTTAGTGGCTGATCTTGGTGGGCAGCAGCAGCCCAAGGCAGAAAATTTTCTGGGCAGCTTCTAGGGGTGGCCGGTTGTGTGGAAGCAAGGGAGGAACTGAAAAAAAAATTGGAGTAAACCCTAACCAAACTTAGGGTTTATTAAGGTAAAATCTTCCCTAAGTTTTCAGCTTTCAATTTGGTTCAATTTGGAAGTTTAAGTTGTATTACAAGCTGATTATGTAAGAGCATAAGCTCGGTTTTATTTTCGGCCATTAGTTAGGTTATGTGCTTGATTTAAATTATTAGGGTGGTTGCTGATTTTTAATTATGGTATGACTTTATATATGCTTGATTAATTAGGTTGATTGTATGTTAGTTGTATGGTTAAGTTTATATGCTCCTAATAAGTTTAGGTATGGTTTAGTTATGAGCTTGAATGCATAATTAGGTAATGGACAGATTTGGTGCATGTTGTGCAAGCTGGAAAAAATCTGCATATCCTAATTATTTGAGATAGGATAATGGCTTGCATGGCTAAGTTTTTATTTGTGTTTAAGGAAAAGTTAACGTTAGAAAGGCGCTGCTTGTTTGACTTAGGCTCCGCTAGTTCGGTTGAGGTAGTGTGCACGGTTTTAGGGCGAGTACCGAATGAAGGATTTGAAACTGCCATTTCGGGTTCCAGTTACCCGGTTTTATGGAAAGCAAATTTTGAGGCCCTTAGAGGCCGATTTTCGAAAAACGTAAAACATGAAAGTTGTTTAGAACAGTTTTTCCTATAAGACAACTTGGACAGTTTTTAAAAATAAGGCTCCAACGGCCTTCGTTTTTATAGAAAACCGAGCTGACCGTGCCCAGACTTCATGCACGGCCAGGTGAACTTAAAAGGAGAAAACGAGTGGGTTACAGTCCGAAATGGATTTTGATCAAAACATGAAAGTTTTAGAACGTTTTGAGATTTAAAACTTTGCTGAAGGAAACTTTTTCAAATTCGAATTCAGTTTTTTAAATAAAAATGTATTTCAGAAACTGTGCAGTGATCGGAAGGTTACTGCTCAAGATTTCTAAAACAGTGTTGGAATTGGGTTTTCCTGCACGTACATTAGCAAATTTTTAGAAAGAAGCTGTTCCAAAGGCAGTATTGACTTTCAATAATTTTTATAAAGAACCCACTCATAGGAATTTTAAAGAAAACCTTAAGTTTTCAAAAGTGGATTTTTAAACCAAGTTTCGGTGAGCAATAACCCGGAAAAGACACCGAGTTATTGGTTTGGGCCCGAAGCCCAAGGGTTATCCAACGTAACCCAATAATGAACTAAGATTATGGAATAGGGCCCTTGTCTCGAGGGTTACCTACAGGGTTATTTTAGTAACCCGTTCCTAATGTATATAAGTTAGATTATGGGGGCATATAAACGCGGAATAAATGAATGTTGGTTGGGATAACCAACAAATTTAAAAGTAGGATTTTCAGAAATCCTTACGCTATGTCCTTTGTAATAACAGGTGATAATCTGTTATTGCGACCTGTTCAGGAGCGGCATAGCATCGGACCTAGAGTTCAAGGTAAGTACAACTCCGCCTACAGTATAGGCTTAGTTGAATACTTGCCTAAGTATGAATGATGAATATTATAGTATGTGTTATGATATGATTTATACTAGAATAGGTTATGAGATGTTATGTGAATATTTTATGATTATGCTATGATTGATGATAAGATGATGAGTTAAGAATTTATGACATGAAGTATGCTATGATTATGTTTTATGAGTACATGTGACATCACGAAGCATGTTCATTAATTCTAAACAAGATGACTAAGAATTTACGGAGGATAAGTATGAAGGCAAGCAAGTTGCCTGTGTCGTACTGACCGCTCGTAGGTCGGGTTGGACTATGGATTGAGTTGGAATTGGTCTGGCCGCCCAACCACTCCATAGTTGCGCGCCCGGTACGTACACTTATGGGGCCATAAGCAAGATAAGCAAGATAGCAGATAGCAAGTAAGTAAATAAGCAAGTACGATAAGTCAAGTTATGAATGAAAGAAGCAAGCATATGAAGCATAATTGGCTCATGCATGATCTAGATAGATTCAGTTATACTATGATTGAATATATTATGATTCAATAGAAAATGTTATGTCATGATTGAAAATGTTATATGGAATATGTTAGGCTGAATGAATGATGTTATGTTTGAATTAATTCTGTTTTGTATCGTTAATGATTGCGGATAATTATGTTGTACTTGCTGAGCGAAAGCTCACGTGTCTTGCGTCTATGCTGTAGGTAAGCAACCTGTCAGCAATTTTTGATACAAGATGGCGAGCGGGGCAGGGTGAACTGTGAAGTGAGTGGGATAATCTGCCGCCACGCGTTTGTTTCAATTATGTATAGTATCTAATATTCGACTGCGAACATCGTCTTATATATTAGTTTCCAATCGTATAGCGCTTTTCTTTCGTACGCACTATATATATATAATAAAAAAAAAAAAAAAAAAAATTTCCGCTGATACGCTAAGTAAGTAAGTAAGTATGAATGCTATGTATGTATGTATGTACGGTAACGGCCTGTGCTAGGCGGGTCGTTACAGAGTTGGTATCAGAGCGGTTTCCTGCTATCCCACTTCACAGTCTGCCTGCCATCGCCACCATCATTGTAAGTTGAGTTTTATTTTAAATAGTAAATATTATTATGCGCCTATGTTATGGTAGACTCGACGATATGGACCCGGACCTAGTCGACGCGGACCGAGAGGCGACGAGATCATTCTTTCAGTCATGTCCGCTCATGTTCGATGGCACGCGACGGACGGTGCCTATAGCTGCATGGTTGTACGATATGGAGTTGATCTTCCATATCTGTCATATTGAGGCACGGTTGCAGGTTTCTCTGGCTAGCCGGTGCTTTGCTGTCGACGCTCGGATTTGGTGGATCACTCTGGGAGAGCGTCAGTTGCCGAGCCGCACATGGCAGCATTTTCGTACGATAGTGATGGCCCGATATGGACCGATGTTAGGCGAGGGAGCGGGTGATCTACTCCGTGACCCCGAGATTTATGAGGATATGTATCACACCCGTTATCTTAGCTACGTGGCTGAGTGGCATGCGTATCCGCAGGAGACGATGACCCACTATTGCCCGACGTTTCCAGGAGTCGATGCTACCCTATATTCCTCAGTATCGCAGAGTCCAGAGCTACAGGCATTAGTTATTCTTAGGAACGGATTGCCTATTC
>CM046372.1:2432530-2450425 GCA_025413025.1 Ficus hispida | reverse complement strand
TGAACTGTGAAGTGAGTGGGATATTCTGCCGCTACGTGTTTTATCTCTTATGAACATTATATATTATCCGGTGTTCGATTATCGCTTTTTGTTTTGTTCATACATTCACTATTTATATATCGTTATTGTTCATACACCCTGTATAAAAAAAAAAAATATTTCCGCTGTGTACGTTAAGTATGTATATGTATGTATGTATGTTGTACGGTAACGGCCTATGCTAGGCGGGTCGTTACAGCCAAAGAGAAGGAAAAACTTTGGAAAACCAAGGAATTAGTCTTAGGAGTGTTAGGCATTCACTAGGAAGCAAGCCAAGAAGCTAGAAAAATTTTGGAACCAAGATTGGCCATTGCTGGCCGGTTCTGTGGCAGCAGCAGGGGGGGAGAGAAATTGAAGGGGAAACCAAGAAGGGAGGTGGCTGAGTTGTGGTGTGAAGTGACCGGAGCATTGGTAGGAGTCCTCCCTAGGTGGCTGGAAAATTTCAGGCTCATTGGAGGAGCTAAGGGCCGGCTGCACCAAGGGGAAAGGAAGAGAGAAATTGAGCCAAGCAAACCCACATTGGACTAAGCAAGGTAAAAATTTCTCTTGGCCCTTAAATCTCTTAATTCAAGTTCTAAATTAGAGATTTAAGTGTATTACAAGCTGTTTTGTAATGAGCATAAGCTCAATTTAAATTTCTGCCTTAGGTCAGATTTTAGTGTGTGCTTGATTAGTTAGTTAAGGGTGGTTGATTTAGTGTTTGATTGATGTTTAATTGTGCATTTGTATGTGCTTATGAGTATGATTGTATGCTAGATTAATTAAGGGTTGTATGTTTCCCCAAATCTGCCCAACAACATTTAAATGGCATGTTAGGGTGTTAGATGGAAATGTGTATGCTATGTTGGTAGAAAGCTAGAAATAAGCAAAACCCTAACCCTTATAATGGCCGTTTGATTGTTGACTTGCATGGACGGGTTTGAGCTTCATGTGAGTCAAAATGGGACGTTAGAAAAGCGTTGTATGTTGATTCTAGGCTCCCGCTGAGTTCGGTTGAGGTAGTGTGCACAAATTAGGACGAGAAACCAAGAAATGAACAAAAACTGCCAATTCGGGTTAGATCTGCCCAGTTTTCTGGAAACCGAAATTTGAGGCCCTTAGAGGCTGATTTTGGAAAAACGTAAAACATGAAAGTTGTAGAGTAGGATTTTTCCTAGTGAAACGTGAACAGTTTTCAAAAATAAGGCTCCAAAGGCCTTCGTTTTTATGAAAACCCGAGCCTGACCGTGCCCAGACCCTATGCACGGCCAGGTGAGTTTAACAGGTTAAAGGAGTGGGTTAGAGACCGATTTGGGTCTCGAGTTCAAAACGAAAGTTTTAGGATTTTGAATGCTTTAAAACTTTCATGAAGAAAACTTTTTCAAATTCGGCTTTGATTTTTAAATAGAAAATTGGATTTCAAAACTGTGGAGTGAACAAGAAATTCCTGCACAGGGATGAATAAAACAGTGCAGGAAAAGGGTATTTCTGCACCTCCACTGACTAATTCTCAGTGAGAAACTGTTCCAAAGGCAGTTTATGTTTTGAATGATTTTTACAAAGACCCACTCATCAGATTCTGAGTTTTTAATAAAATGATCTTAAAACTCTAAGTTTTTCCAAAATAAAGAAAGAGTTTAAATCGAGTTAAATGAACCATAACCGGGAAAGGTACCGAGTTATTGGTTTGGGCCCTAAGCCCAAGGGTTATCCAACGTAACCCAATATAATGACTAAGTTGGGCCTAAAAACCAGGGTTACTCAAGAGTAACCCGATGGAATGAATTTTCAAACAAGCTTAGGCCCAAGGTTAGGTTTAATAACCTAACACAGTTATGAAAGGCTGTTTAGCCAAGGTTACTTTATGTGACCAACTTAAATATGTTCTAAACCATAGGGTTATCTGTGATACTGAAAAAGTATCCGGTATTGTATTAAGAAAGGGGGAACATATAACCACAAAGAGGTATGAATGTTGGTTTGATTGCCAACATTCTGTAAGAACATAATTCTTACTCTATGTCCTCTGATATAGCAGGGAATAGCCTGCTGAGGCATCCTGAAGTGGATCAACAAGTCTCAGGACATAGTACTCAAGGTAAGTACAACTCCGCCTACAGCATAGGCTTTTGTTGTATACTTGCCAAGTATGTTTGCTGTAAGTGATGCTGTGTTTAATATATGACTATGTTAAGTTCATTAGCATGAGAAAAAGATATAATGTCAAGATATGAGCATGAGTTATGAATAGTGACATCACGAAGCATGTTCACTAATAAGAACAAGTATGAGTTCATGAAAAGTAAGTATGATGGCAAGCAAGCTTGCCTGTGTCGTACCGACCCGCGTCAGGTCGGGTTGAGCTATGGCAAGAGTAAGTCCATAGAGCGCGCCCGGTACGTACACTCATGATAAGGGGCCCATAAGTAAGATAAGTTAAGAATGAATACGATAGCATAATAAGAGCATAATTGGTTCATGCATATATTATGCGATGTTATAACATGATATGTATGTTATGATAAGTTCAAGATGTTATGTATGAGTTAAGCATGATATGTATGATATGAGAAGTTATGTATGATGGGTTATGTTTAATTGTTGCGGATATATATGTTGTACTTGCTGAGCGAAAGCTCACGTGACTTACGTCTATGCTGTAGGTAAGCAACCTACCAGCAACTGATGGTGCAAGGTGGCGAGCGGGGCAGAGCAAGCTGTGAAATGTGGGGATTTTAACCGCTTCGCGTTTTGATCTTATTATGTAAATTATGTTGTATGCAAACATCGTTATATTTTGCAAGTATCCGCACTGTATAAAAAAAAAAAAAAGAAAAAAAAATTTCCGCTGCTTACGTCAAATAAATAAGTACGTATGTATGTATGTATGTATGTATGTATGGTAACGGCCTGTGCTAGGCGGGTCGTTACAGAGTTGGTATCAGAGCGGTTCCCTGCTACCCAATTTCACAGTATGCTTGCCGTCGCCGCCATCATTGTAAGTAATTTTATTTTATGAGTAAATAATTATTACGTGATTATGTTATGATAGATACGATATTATGGATCCCGCTGGAGCGGATGGGGATCGACGTGCTGTTACGTGTTTCCATGAGGCGCACCCGATGATTTTTTACGGGACGAGACGGACAGTGTCGTTAGCTGCCTGGCTATACGACATGGAGTTGATATTCCAACTATGCCACATAGAGGAGCGACTACAGGTCTCCTTAGCCAGTCGGTGTCTGGCAGTAGACGCACGGTTATGGTGGATGACGATAGGAGAGCGATCGATGCCGAGTCACACTTGGCCGCATTTCCGTGCGTTGCTAGTCGCACGTTTTGGACCACTACCGGATGAGGGTGCCGGTGCTCCTCATCGCGATCCTGCGATGTATCGGGATATGTATCATGCCCGATACCTTAGTTTTTCAGCAGTATGGCACGCCTACCCGCAGGAGCCCATGAGCCATTACTGCAGGCGGTTTCAGGAGGAGCTGTTGCCTTACGTCCCCCGGGACTTGGCTAACCCTGGGATGATATCCCTACAGACTTTCCGGGACGGATTGCCTCCGCAGATCCGGCAGTACGTTCCCATGCCGTTGCCTGAGACGACGGTGGGGAACATGATAGAGGATATTATGGGGGCCGAGGCCGTGGTACAGGCTATGCAGGCCGCTGGGGTCGCAGAGGGCCATCAGGCACCGGTCGACGACGCTGGGATGGGAGAGCCATTTTTCGGGCCTGGTCCAGTTTTTCCTGAGGACCCGATTCCAGCCGAGCCAGTACAGGCAGTGCCTCCCCAGGATGCCGAGGCTGACGAGGTCGGGGATGATTTCGACCCCGATGATATTATAGTTGTTCCGGAGGATCAGCCGGAAGACCCTCCTATCATCGATATTTCTAGCGATGAGGAGGAGGACTTGGAGCCGGAGCCAGAGCATGAGGACTGGTTCGCGGACGATGAGGAGGATATGGAGCCCGGGCCAGAGTTTGAGCCTGAGGACTGGCAGGAGGAGGATTTTGATGAGGACCCTGAGGAGTTTCCATTGCACGATGGAGATGACGATGCAGACTCCGATGCGCCCTCAGTAGTTACGGACGAGGATGTAGATTAGGCTAACTCTGTATATATTTTATTTTACGACTGATATGTACTAGCTTATATTTTTGGATGATAGGCTTGTACTGATGTATGATGGGAAAGTGTTAGACACTTCCATCCGAAATTTTGGCCCTATATGTACAGAAATCGTATCAAGATGTAATTACGAAATTGTGAATATAATGTACTTTTTGTAAGAATACAAAAAGGAAGTTCAGTTATGAAATATTATGATACGATGATGAAAGGCATGTTACGAGTTGTTATGTGCCATGATACGATGAATAAGTTATGATATGAAGAATTATGTTATGTATGACGATAAATGTATGAAAGAAGGGATATTTCCAGTATGATAATATCTTTTCTTATGTTTTAATAGGATTGAGAAAATGGTTCGTCCACGACGAGCAGTGCCTGAAAATCCGCCCGAGCCAGATCTCGCAACCATCGTTGCAAATTTGCAACGGCAGCTGCTGGAACAGCAGCAAGAGACAAATAGACTGCGAGAACAATTAATTCAGATGAACCAGCGACCTCGGGCTGATGAGGTTCCTCTTCAGCAGAACAGGGTGCCTCCGGTACCAGAAGTCCAACCGGAAGTACAACGAGAGGATCCACGGAATGTTGAGATTCCGGTAGCACCTGCTGGAGTTCCAGTAAACTTACCACCAGTACGGGAAGATTTACTGTACGAAAGATTCAGGAGGATGAAGGCACCTGAATTTGAGGGATTGATGGATCCGATAGCTGCGGATAATTGGTTGATTGATGTCCAAGTCATCCTAGACTTCATGAGGCTATCGGAGCAGGAAAAGGTTCTCTGTGCTTCCTTCGCCCTCAAGAAAGACGCCAGACACTGGTGGATGACTGTTCATATGCGGCGAGATGTTACCGCCATGGGCTGGCAAGATTTTGTGACAGAGTTCCGCACTATGTACTACAATAGGGAAATTCTGGCAGCTCAGCAGGATGAGTTCGCCAGCTTGAAACAGGGATCAATGACAGTAATGGACGCTGTCAAGAAGTTTGAACAGTTGGCCCGGTTGTGTCCGGAACTGGTTCCCAACGAAACAGAAAAAGTTAGAAGGATGATGAAGATGTTCCGGACAGATATCGCCAAGCAAGTTAGTGCTGGCAGTAGCCCACCTACCCTGGTATCCGACTGCGTGAGTCGTGCGATAAGGGCCGAATACTGGATTAACCAGGACAAAGAAGCTAGGGCTCAGATCTTCAGGGCAAAAAGGGATGAAAAAGCAGTGGCAAAGCCAACACAGCCCCGTCAGAATTTTGAAACGCCCCCGAAAGGACAAGTCAGTAACCCTGCCCAAGGTTCCAAACAGTTTGGGAGGAACAAGAGAAAGGGAAATTTCTCGGGTCAGGGACAACAAAAGAATTACCCTCAGAAGAGGAATAATAAAGGAAATGAGGGTAATAACACTGACTACCCGGCATGCGCCAAGTGTGGGAGAAAACATCCGGGAATCTGTAGAATGGGGTCGAATGCCTGCTATTTGTGTGGCAAGGAGGGGCATTATGCAAAGAATTGCCATCTAAACAACCAAGGCCAGAATCCTCAGTACCCGAGTCGGAACACCAACAGCCAGTTGCATGCTGTCCAAACTAGGCTTGAAGGACCCTCAATCACCCAAGGCAGATTAGAGGCTCCCGAACCTCAAGCCAGGATATATGCTTACACCAGGGGTGATGCTGAAGCTGGGACTTCACATGTGGTGACAGGTCAGATCTCTATCGCCTCTTATGATGCTATCGCCTTGTTTGATTCTAGAGCTACTCACTCATTTGTATCCCTGGAGTTTGCCCAGAAGTTAGGAAGAGGTGTGAATAGTTTAGATCAGCCCTTCAAAACCTCTTTGCCGTCCGGAGAGATTTTGTGGTCCAATTCTTGGATACGAAATGCTTCCGTGACTATCTGTAGCCGGGAATTGTTTGTAGATCTCATCGCGATCAAGCTATAGGATTTCGATGTGATCTTAGGAATGGATTTCTTAGGCAAATACGACGCCAGGATCGACTGCCGAAAACGCTGTGTAACATTCAATCCATACGGAAAGGAGGAGTTCAATTTCTACGGGCAATCTCGGAATTCAGCAACTAAACTGGTTTCAGCGATGAAGGCTTGGAAAATGTTAGCTAATGGCTGCCAAGGATATTTAGCTAACATGGTGGATAAAGATTGTGAAGTGGAATTGGCACCGGAAGATGTTCCCATTATAAAGGAATATGTGGATATCTTTCCGAAAGACTTACCAGGACTTCCACCGGATCGTGAGATTTCGTTCGAAATCGAATTGCTACCTGGAGCTGCACCGATATCGAAAGCGCCTTACCGTATGGCACCTGCCGAGCTTAGAGAACTACAAGTGCAGTTACAAGAATTGCTAGACAAGGGATTCATCCGACAAAGCTACTCTCCATGGGGAGCACCAGTGTTGTTCGTAAAGAAGAATGATGGATCACTACGAATGTGTATAGACTACCGTGAGCTTAACAAGATTACGATCAAGAACAAGTATCCCCTTCCGAGGATTGACGATCTTTTCGATCAACTTAGGGGAGCGGTAGTATTCTCGAAAGTCGATCTACGATCAGGCTATCATCAGCTCAGGATCAAGGAGTCGGATATCTCCAAGACGGCTTTTCGAACACGTTACGGGCACTATGAGTTTTTGGTTATGCCATTTGGGCTAACCAATGCCCCAGCCGCATTCATGGACCTTATGAACCGAGTATTCAAAGAGTACCTGGATAAGTTCGTCATTGTTTTTATTGACGACATTTTGATTTACTCAAGGTCCAAAGAAGAGCATGAGCGTCACCTTAGATTGGTGATGGAGACGCTTAGACGAAACCAGCTGTATGCCAAATTTACAAAATGTGAATTTTGGCTGGAAAAAGTTCACTTTTTGGGTCATGTGGTGTCAAAGGAAGGAATTTCAGTAGACCCTGCTAAGATCGAGGCGGTTAGTGCGTGGCCAGCACCCAAGAATGTTACGGAAATAAGGAGTTTCCTTGGATTAGCTGGCTACTACCGACGGTTCGTCGAGGGATTTTCTAAGATCGCTACACCCCTCACCGCTCTTACCCGTAAAGAAAAGAAATTTGAATGGACTCAGAAATGTGAGGAGAATTTTCAAGAGCTCAAAAGGAGATTGACAAGTGCGCCGGTGTTGATAATTCCGGATGCTGATGCAGGAAATTTCGTGATCTATAGTGACGCTTCTAAAAATGGATTAGGAGCCGTCCTGATGCAGAGTGGGAAGGTAGTTGCCTACGCATCCCGACAGCTGAAGATTCACGAAAGGAATTATCCCACGCATGACTTGGAGCTCGCGGCAGTAGTTTTCGCACTTAAGATCTGGAGACACTACTTGTACGGGAACAAGTGTGAGATCTACACCGATCACCAGAGCCTCAAGTATATTTTTACTCAGAAGGAGCTCAATATGAGACAACGTAGATGGCTGGAACTTGTAAAGGATTATGATTGTGAGATCCTTTACCATCCTGGAAAGGCGAACAAGGTAGCAGATGCCTTAAGCAGGAAGTCCGTAGGCATGCTGATGTCTATTGGAATGTTTCCTAGACCACTACAAAAGGAGATTTCAGAGTTCAACTTGGAATTGATAACGGGGAAATTATCTGTTCTGTCCCTCCAGTCCAATCTTCTAGAAACCATCAAGTTACATCAAAGAAAAGATTCTTCTTTGCTGCAAGCACAACTCTTTGACGAGAAGAACAAGGAGTTTAGAGTCTACGAAGATGGTGCTATTTACTTCAAAGGAAGGATTTGTGTTCCTGACTTTGAATTCCTTAAAGACCAAATCTTATCTGAGGCACACAAGACGCCGTATTCAGTACATCCGGGAGCTTCCAAGATGTACAAAGACCTCCGAGAAAATTATTGGTGGCCTAATATGAAGAATGAGGTAGCAGAATTTGTGTCAAAATGCCTAACTTGTCAGAAAGTTAAGGCGGAGCATCGACATCCAGGTGGAGAACTACAGAAGATAGAGCTTCCTGAATGGAAATGGGAGCAAATTACTATGGATTTCATAGTAGGGCTACCTAGAACCTCAAGTGGGAATGACTCGATTTGGGTTATTGTGGATAGATTAACCAAATCAGCCCACTTTATTGCGATTAAGGTCACCTTCTCAGTAGAGAAATTGGCTGAAATCTACGTATCTCAGATCATCAGATTTCATGGAGTACCAAAATCGATCATTTCGGACCGTGATGGGCACTTCACTTCTCGATTTTGGACTAGTGTTCACAATGCTATGGGGTCGAAATTGAAGTTCAGTACGGCATTTCACCCCCAAACTGACGGTCAGTCAGAACGAACCATCCAGACACTGGAGGATATGTTAAGGTCATGTGTGCTGGATTTCAAAGGAAACTGGGATCAGAAGCTGCCATTGATCGAATTCTCCTACAACAACAGTTATCATGCTTCGATTGGTATGGCTCCATTTGAAGCATTGTATGGAAGAAAATGCCGATCGCCTATCCACTGGCAGGAAGTGGGGCAGAAGCAGCTGCAAACCACAGACTTCATTAAGAAGACCTCTGAGGATATTCAGATGATCAAGCAGAGGCTCGACATAGCTTTTAGCAGACAGAAAAGTTATGCCGATAAACGTAGGAGGCCCTTGGAATTCCAGGTGGGAGATGCGGTGTTCATCAAGATTACTCCTATGAAAGGAGTGATGCGATTTGGTAAAAAGGGAAAGCTTAGTCCGAGGTATACAGGACCATTTGAGATTCTTGAACGAATTGGAAAAGTTGCCTATAAGCTTGCCCTACCGCCTGAATTAGCTTCGATGCACAATGTTTTCCATGTGTCGATGTTAAAGAAGTATGTGCCAGACCCTTCCCATGTGCTTAGTCAGGAACCAGTGGAGGTTCATACGGACTTAACCTATGAAGAAAAGCCAGTTCGAATTCTGGATCGGGAAGAGAAGGTCTTAAGGAACAAAACCATTCCCATGGTTAAAATATTGTGGCGAAACCACATGGTCGAAGAAGGAACCTGGGAGTTGGAAGATGAGATGAGAAAGAACTACCCTGATTTGTTCTAATTTTCGAGGACGAAAATTTTTAAGGGAGGTAGATTGTAATAACTAGAATTTTTCTATGTTACAATTTCTTGTATAGAAATTTGAATTGTACCGTGAAGGTAATTATGCAAAAGCCCGGTTTAGGGTTTTTATTCAGAATTGTGAGTTCTTATGCTTTTATAAGACTAAAAAATGATTGCTTAGTTGAGCATACGACCTTTTGAGGAAAAAGGTATAAAAACGCTATGATTTTTACGAAAGTCAAAGTTTGACCCGAGAGTCAAAGTTTGACCAGAAAGTCAAAGTTTGACCAAAACCGTCAAAGTAAACCAAGAGAGTCCATGTTGTCAGAATAGGCAACATTGACCAAAGAAAGTCAAAGATTGGCTAGAAAGATCAATTCTTTGACGATATCGAAAAATGGTTAGCGGTATAGGAAGTATACTGCGGAAAACCAAATTTTTCAGATAAAATGGTTTAAGTTAGATTCAAAACCACCATAGAAAAATCAAGCACACTAAGTAGGAGATTAAAGGCCAAAAGGCTCGAAGCGAAAAGAGAATTTTTCGTATAGTCCATTATTAGACAGATAAATTTTGGACTGCATTTTAATAGCCGGTACTGTGAATCAAAGACCACAGTATCAACTATATCTATTTAGTATTGAGTTATACTGTCTAATGAAGAATTAGGCCAAATAAGGCCTTAATGGTGATGTCACATTACTTTTGGATTATGACATCATTATATGGATTTAGTGAAAAATTGGAAAGAATTTGGTTGGTTCTAGAACAACCATGGCCGGCCACCTCACCCCCTTTTTGTGCAAATTGGCTAACTTTGAAGGACTATTTTGCAATTTTAAAAAGTTCAAAATTACCTATAAATAGGAGTGCTTCCTATTCACAAAAATTGGAAAATCTAAGCAAACTTTGGCCAATTTTCTGCCCAAAAATCCGAACTTTAGGGAGCTGCCAAAGAGAAGGAAAAACTTTGGAAAACCAAGGAATTAGTCTTAGGAGTGTTAGGCATTCACTAGGAAGCAAGCCAAGAAGCTAGAAAAATTTTGGAACCAAGATTGGCCATTGCTGGCCGGTTCTGTGGCAGCAGCAGGGGGGAGAGAAATTGAAGGGGAAACCAAGAAGGGAGGTGGCTGAGTTGTGGTGTGAAGTGACCGGAGCATTGGTAGGAGTCCTCCCTAGGTGGCTGGAAAATTTCAGGCTCATTGGAGGAGCTAAGGGCCGGCTGCACCAAGGGGAAAGGAAGAGAGAAATTGAGCCAAGCAAACCCACATTGGACTAAGCAAGGTAAAAATTTCTCTTGGCCCTTAAATCTCTTAATTCAAGTTCTAAATTAGAGATTTAAGTGTATTACAAGCTGTTTTGTAATGAGCATAAGCTCAATTTAAATTTCTGCCTTAGGTCAGATTTTAGTGTGTGCTTGATTAGTTAGTTAAGGGTGGTTGATTTAGTGTTTTGATTGATGTTTAATTGTGCATTTGTATGTGCTTATGAGTATGATTGTATGCTAGATTAATTAAGGGTTGTATGTTTCCCCAAATCTGCCCAACAACATTTAAATGGCATGTTAGGGTGTTAGATGGAAATGTGTATGCTATGTTGGTAGAAAGCTAGAAATAAGCAAAACCCTAACCCTTATAATGGCCGTTTGATTGTTGACTTGCATGGACGGGTTTGAGCTTCATGTGAGTCAAAATGGGACGTTAGAAAAGCGTTGTATGTTGATTCTAGGCTCCCGCTGAGTTCGGTTGAGGTAGTGTGCACGAATTAGGACGAGAAACCAAGAAATGAACAAAAACTGCCAATTCGGGTTAGATCTGCCCAGTTTTCTGGAAACCGAAATTTGAGGCCCTTAGAGGCTGATTTTGGAAAAAGTAAAACATGAAAGTTGTAGAGTAGGATTTTTCCTAGTGGGAACATGAACAGTTTTCAAAAATAAGGCTCCAAAGGCCTTCGTTTTTATGAAAACCCGAGCCTGACCGTGCCCAAACCCTATGCACGGCCAGGTGAGTTTAACAGGTTAAAGGAGTGGGTTAGAGACCGATTTGGGTCTCGAGTTCAAAACGAAAGTTTTAGGATTTTGAATGCTTTAAAACTTTCATGAAGAAAACTTTTTCAAATTCGGCTTTGATTTTTAAATAGAAAATTGGATTTCAAAACTGTGGAGTGAACAAGAAATTCCTGCACAGGGATGTCTAAAACAGTGCAGGAAAAGGGCATTTCTGCACCTCCACTGACTAATTCTCAGTGAGAAACTGTTCTAAAGGCAGTTTATGTTTTGAATGATTTTTACAAAGACCCACTCATCAGATTCTGAGTTTTTAATAAAATGATCTTAAAACTCTAAGTTTTTCCGAAATAAAGAAAGAGTTTAAATCGAGTTAAATGAACCATAACCGGGAAAGGTACCGAGTTATTGGTTTGGGCCCTAAGCCCAAGGGTTATCCAACGTAACCCAATATAATGACTAAGTTGGGCCTAAAAACCAGGGTTACTCAAGAGTAACCCGATGGAATGAATTTTCAAACAAGCTTAGGCCCAAGGTTAGGTTTAATAACCTAACACAGTTATGAAAGGCTGTTTAGCCAAGGTTACTTTATGTGACCAACTTAAATATGTTCTAAACCATAGGGTTATCTGTGATACTGAAAAAGTATCCGGTATTGTATTAAGAAAGGGGGAACATATAACCACAAAGAGGTATGAATGTTGGTTTGATTACCAACATTCTGTAAGAACATAATTCTTACTCTATGTCCTCTGATATAGCAGGGAATAGCCTGCTGAGGCATCCTGAAGTGGATCAACAAGTCTCAGGACATAGTACTCAAGGTAAGTACAACTCCGCCTACAGCATAGGCTTTTGTTGTATACTTGCCAAGTATGTTTGCTGTAAGTGATGCTGTGTTTAATATATGACTATGTTAAGTTCATTAGCATGAGAAAAAGATATAATGTCAAGATATGAGCATGAGTTATGAATAGTGACATCACGAAGCATGTTCACTAATAAGAACAAGTATGAGTTCATGAAAAGTAAGTATGATGGCAAGCAAGCTTGCCTGTGTCGTACCGACCCGCGTCAGGTCGGGTTGAGCTATGGCAAGAGTAAGTCCATAGAGCGCGCCCGGTACGTACACTCATGATAAGGGGCCCATAAGTAAGATAAGTTAAGAATGAATAAGATGGCATAATAAGAGCATAATTGGTTCATGCATATATTATGCGATGTTATAACATGATATGTATGTTATGATAAGTTCAAGATGTTATGTATGAGTTAAGCATGATATGTATGATATGAGAAGTTATGTATGATGGGTTATGTTTAATTGTTGCGGATATATATGTTGTACTTGCTGAGCGAAAGCTCACGTGACTTACGTCTATGCTGTAGGTAAGCAACCTACCAGCAACTGATGGTGCAAGGTGGCGAGCGGGGCAGAGCAAGCTGTGAAATGTGGGGATTTTAACCGCTTCGCGTTTTGATCTTATTATGTAAATTATGTTGTATGCAAACATCGTTATATTTTGCAAGTATCCGCACTGTATAAAAAAAAAAAAGAAAAAAAAATTTCCGCTGCTTACGTCAAATAAATAAGTACGTATGTATGTATGTATGTATGTATGTATGTATGTATGGTAACGGCCTGTGCTAGGCGGGTCGTTACATGTGTCACATCTCGCCGAATTTGAACTGTTTCCCACCAGAGGCGAGCATCTTTCCGTAGCACAAAAGATGCACAGAGAACCTTCTCTTGATCATCAAGCCTGAGGAAGTTCAGAATAACTTGGAGGTCAATCAACCAATTGTCGGCCTCAATTGGGTTTGTTGATCCTTCAAATTCCGGTGCCTTCATGCGCCGAAATCTGTCGTATAATTGTTCCGGAGTTCGAACTAGAGGTGCTGGCGGAACAGCCAAAGGCACAACAGGCACTTCAGGAGTTATAGGGTTTTCTGGAATTACCGGATTAGCATTAGGAATTTCCGGTGCAGCAGGCTGATTCACAGGTGCTGGTGTATTCCGGCATCAGGAGGTCCCTGATTCTGTTGAGCCAATTGAGCTCTAAGCCCACCTATCTCTTGTTGTTGGGCTAACATTATCTGTCTTAACTCATTCATCTGAGCCATAAATCAACGTTTTGGGTCTGTGCCATTCTACGCTTGGGTGGCATGGTTCTATCATGTTCATATGTCACTTAATTGCCACCACCAAGCGAAGGCACCATCCAACGTTATCCTCGTATCTAATATTGTTCTTATGTGGCATAGTTCCACAAATACCACATATAACTTTCATAACGTTGATCCGATTCCAAAGTGCGAGAGTTCCCAGCGTGACCATTGACGAGAGATGCTCACTACGCACACAGGATCTTAACTAATTCTAAGCATAAGAAAAATAACTTAACTTACTTGGGCCGTGGCGGAAATGATGTGAAGCAAGGTGAAGTAGGCTGGCAGGATACCGCTCTGATACCAAACTGTAACACCCCAACCTACGTAGGGCTGTTACCATACATACTTAAACTTCCATAACTGCTTAACTTACTTAGAAAATTGAACATAAATTTTTTTTCAAACTTACATTTAAAACAGGGTTGCTTGTATAGAACATATTATGCATACATAATTATTACAACTCGATGAGTCTTAAAATCCTCATAACTTTATACCACGTAACTCACTTTAATATACATATATATTTAAACTTCATAAAACTTGCGGAAAATTTTGCGTAGTGGTATCCCACACCGCCCTTCACCCTCCGCATCATCCACCTAGCCCACCAATTTAAGCTGCAGGCCTCTTCCTACAGTATGAAATATACTGATGAGCTTTCGCTCAGCAAGTACAAACATAATCTCACAAAACTTAACAAATATCGTGCAACTTATGCATGAATCACTTATAATCTTTTATGACCAGTTATTGACTTGAACTTATTATCTTGCTTAACATTTGGGCCCCTAGTGTACGTACCAAAGCCGCAAGCCTCAGAACGTCAGGGTTTGCAAGGCCCTTAATAGTTCTGCAAAACATGAACATAACCCTTCCCACATTAATGGAAGGTTGATTATCACTTTACCCTCACGCATCAACGAGAGGTTGATAATCACATACTTGAACTTGAACATACATGATCCTCCCTCATCAACGGGAGTTGGTATGACACCTTACTTGTCTCGGTTTAGTCTTAGTCTCGTTATATTTCCAAGACTAAGAATCTTTACATGTGATCTTAATAGTCATGATGCATATGAGATCAGACATAGCATAACTTAATGTATCATGGCTTAACATGACTTATCGTATCATACATGGCATGACTTAACATAACTTGGCATCATACATGACATAACATAGCATAACATTGCATGACATAGCATAACATGTAATTATGTCATAAATTCGAAAATAGCTTACTACTTTCATACTGCAGGTGAGGTTTGTACTTACCTCGATTACTATGTTTACTAATGTGTCGCTCCAAGTCCGGACACAATAGCAGGTTAGCCCCTGCTATAATAAAGGACATAAGTAAGAATTAAAAATGTTGGGGATCTAACCAACATTCCAACATAATCCTAGTTATTAACTTATCTTAGTATAAAAATATCAAAACACAATATAAACTTTAAAACTTTACTATTTTTTTAAAACTTTGAATTCTGAAAACTGTATTTGAAATCAATCCTTAAATTGATCCTTTTCTGTTTTGAATCTGAAAACATTTCCTTCATGAAAGTTGTAGACCTTGAAGATTCCTACAATTTCTATTTTTAACTTAAAACTTAAATCTGACCCTAAAATACTTGTTTCTACCTTTGAAAATTCTTCGACCATTTTTCTTAATCTTGAAACAGGTCTCGGGTTTTGTAAAACGAAGGTCTTAGAGGCCTTATTTTCAAAAACTGTACACGTAGGCCCCTAGGATTTTCCCTTCTCTACAACTTTGTAGTTTTGACCTTTTAAAGATTCGGCCTCTAAGGGCCTCAAAAACCGCTTTCAAAATTACTGTCCAGTTTTACCCGAAACTGGCAGTTTTCGGTTCGTTTGAGATTTAGGTGAACTACCGTGCACACTACCTCAAACGGATTCCCCGTGAGCCTAAGTCAAGCATGCAGGCGTTACCTAACCATTTCATACTCATATAATTTCTTAAAACCAAAAATCTTAAACTTTCATAAAACCCTAATTTGAAACTAGCATAACCGAAACCGAAAACTACATAAAGCATATACTTAAATTTGCTTATCATAAGCTCATATTTATACATAACATCACACTCTTAATCTTCCTAACAAAACGTAAATGAAACTAGAGGTTAGAGGAGTTTACCTCAAGCTTCACAAAATAATTCTAGCTTAAAGTTTTGGAGATATTCTTTCTCACCAAACCAACACCAATCAACCGAAATCTATTTCCAGCTTTTCTTCTTCACTTTATGTTCGGCTCTTAAGGAGAAGAAGCCAGAGAAGAAGCTGCCTAACCAATGTTTAATTGTCTAAAGGTTTGCAATAGATCACTCCACTACGTATTTATAGATGAATGACAAAGGGAATTCCATTTGAATTCTCTATTCCTAGCTTTGCTTATTAGCTTCCATGGACAGCATATTTGCTGCCAAGTCCCTCTAGGTGTCCGAATATGAAGGCTCTAGTTGGCCACATATCCAAGCTAAATGTTGGCTCATCAAAGCTAGACACCTTAGGTGTCTTCACCTTGTATTGGTCGGCAATTAGATGGCAACAATTGCTTGATCTTATCAAGCTAAACAAGCTTGTTCACCTAAGCTACTTGCACCCACTTGTCATTCTCTCAAAATTTTGGAAATATTATCTCAAAACTGCAAATTAGTTCCTAAGAGTAGCATAATTACTCATGAAACTAAGTGGTGGCGGCCATGAAGAATTAATTGGAAGAAAATAATTAGGCTAACTAAGTTAACAAACTTAGTTTACTTCCTTAGTTTTTAACATAACTATGCTGACTACACTTTGTAATCATCCTTGGCTTCGTTGAATTTGAATAATTAGTAAGAAAAATCTATCATAATCCTTCTTGAAATTCATCATAAGGTAGCGGCCCTTACTTACTAAATATAAAAGTTGCAAAATGCAACATAGCTTAATATGCAAAACTACTTTGCTTACTAGCAAGGTTAAAATTGTGTGGTATCAAATTCTAATGAACTTCAAATTTTTCATACCTTGCCTATTGGTCCTTAATAGCGAATATCAGCTCATTAACCCTTAATGTGGCCGGTTCCCTTAGTACAAGTGTAGGCAAATGATTGGTCAATTTTGAACCAATCAAAACCTAACTTGATTCCTTGGTCTCCAACTAGGTAACCAAATTAAAAAAAAATCATCATAAGCTAAATTGAACTAGGAGATCTAACTAGAAAAATCCATAGTCCATAAATTTACAAATTTATCTATCGAACCACAATTTTCCCAAAATTGCACTTTGGCCCCTAAAGGCAAAAATATTTGCACTTTAGTCCCTTAGGTGGCCGACTATGATGATAGCATTGGCCTCCAATTCTTGCTTAATCAATCACCTAACACTATCTTAACTTTCTTAAAATCCATAACCATTCACTTTTCTTAAAATTACATATTGGCCCATATAGACAAAATATTTACATTTTAGTCCTAAAAGGGTGACCAATTTTCAAAGTGAGATTTGTCATTCTTTTTAAGACCTCACTGGCTTATCCTAAACACAGTTCATTCTCATACTGGCATACATAATCAGATACTGTTTTCAACTGATAACAGTATACTGCACTGGACCATTATCCAGATTTGTTTGAACTTCGTCTAGGATTCTCTTAAAATTAGAAACTACTAACAAAGAATCATAAATCATGGATTTGCCTTTTACTACAAAAAGGTCTTTCATAGATAATTATCGGATCTTTTAACAAGAATTCGATAATTTCACCGATAAAACATAACACATTCATATTCATAGCACATAAACATTTCTAATTTACAAACTTGATTGTTCACAACAGAAATCAAAATTTGTAAACAAGCTGGTCATTACAATCATAATCTTGGTACCTTGGTCAAACTTGGTTAACCTAAAGTCAACCTTCTATGGGTCAAACTTAGACTTTGGGGGTCAAGCCCATTAACTCGGGTATCCTTCCCGGTTACCATCCGTTACTATCTTGCTACTTTGGCTTTAAAAATCTGATTTTCCTTTGTCTCGGAAAATTTGGTGAATTCGGTTTAAAAACCTTTTGCTTAACTTATAAAATTTGTTAAGGACTGAAAACTGCCATTGGAACAGTTCTCACAGTCAAAACATTGGGTTAGTGAAAAACACAGTTTTCTGTATTATTTTAGAAAATCCTGTGCATGAGCAGGAATTTCCTGCTTATGTATATTTTTCTGAAAATCTTGTGCTGGAATTTCTGTTTCCTGCGCAGTTTTTAGAATCCAAATTTTACTTTAAAAT
This sequence comes from Ficus hispida, assembly GCA_025413025.1. Lineage (NCBI taxonomy): Eukaryota > Viridiplantae > Streptophyta > Magnoliopsida > Rosales > Moraceae > Ficus > Ficus hispida. The sequence goes on along the minus strand of CM046372.1, from coordinate 2,432,722 downwards.
ATGTTCATAATTTGATAAAACTTTCTTCATAAAAGTTGTAGATCTCGGATAATACTACAACTTTCATGTTTTGAGGAAAATTCAGTTCGGACTTTAACATGCCTTTATTCTTTGTTGAACTCACCTGGCCGTGCATAAATCCTGGGCACGGTCAGGCTCGATTTTCATAAAAACCGAGGCCTTTGGTGCCTT